>SJYF01000263.1:6306350-6319257 GCA_006410515.1 Procapra przewalskii | reverse complement strand
GGGGGGTGCTGCCCTGCCTCAGGGCCTGGAGCCGCACTCCGGGCTGGAAAGAGGTAGCCTAAGGTAGGGATCGGAAAGTCACTCTGGAATCCAGCAACGAGGAAGTTATTGACGAGGCAGCTGCAGTAGAGTGGCGGGCCTGGAAGCTGGAGGGGGTGAGTGAGGACTTGGGCGGAGAGCCTGCAGACAGCTACTTTTAGGAGGTTCTTCCTTGATCACCCCTCCATGCCCTCGCGACACCCCCTTTCCTGTGACCTGCAAATCCTGGATCCCCAGTGTCTATTCTCTCGCAAGTGAAACAGGTCCGTTTCTTTCTCTCTCTCCCCTGGACAGTTCCTGACATGGTCCCGAGCCCTTGTCTTGTTTCTCCAGCTTGTACACCACCTGCCAGCTGCGTGACCACCTCCTTCCCATTCTGACCCCTCCCCTCCCCCTATTTCATCGTGTTTGCCTCTGACTTTCAAGCAAAAAGGAAATCCACAGAAAATTGCAGTAGTGACATCAGAACCGTTTACAAAACGTCACATTGGGAGGAACGAGAAACCAACTTGGTGTCTACCCCCCAAAAGAGATTGAGCTTACAGTAATAGAGGTTTTATGCAACGAACGGCAAGTGACCCAATGAAAACCGAGCGTATGCGTGAACTGGAGAAAACATCGGGTAAAAAGGGGAAAACGCTGTGTGAGTAATGGACTGCGGTTTCTAGAACTTCTCTTCGGCAGAGCACAGTGCAGCATCTGGTGAGCGAGTGGTTTTGTCTGTTTTCCAGCTGAGCAGAAATGCTCTCCCGTCCGTGTTTGGTTGTGGTGCTTGCAGTGCCCCTGAGACCGGGCTTGGGAAATGTATTACCCGATGGAGAGCTATTTATTTTTATTGGAATATGGAGTGTTCACAGCAGAGGAGTCTAATGTCATTTTAATATAACAGTTTATATATGCTTTGAAATTTGGAAATTGCTGTGGATTAATGATAAAGTGATAAACTTTTTGGTGGGGAAATTCCATCACTTGTCGACATACTGGTATCAGCTTTCTCCCGATTTGTTATCCAGGAGTGAGTCATCTGCTGGCCAGATGCTGAGATGCGTCTTTGCTGTCACACAGCTTCAGAAGATCCCTGTGGCTTTCAGTCAGGGCTTTGTGTCCGACCCCACTGGGTCTGACCTTTTCTTACAAGTCTTTTTTGGTAAGCTTTATGATGGTATTTTTGTTACAGGTCTGGTTGTGACAAAAGTAAATTATGTTATCCTTAAAATAAATTGTCAGGTGATTGATGGAATGGTTTAGAGAGAGGGGTGTGGGTGGCTGCTGAGCTCGTGGCTCTGAATTACCTGACTGTGATATCGTCTACACCAGTCTGACTCTTTGTGACCCCATGGACTGTAGCCCACCAGGCTCTTCCATCCATGGGATTCTCCAGGCAAGGATACTGGAGTGGGTTGCCATTTCCTTCTCCAGGGGAACTTCCCCACCCAGGGATCGAACCCGGTGCTCCCGCATTGCATGCAGGTGCTTTACCCTCTGAGCCACCGGGGTAGCCCCTAAAATAAATTGTCAGGTGATTGATGGAATGGTTTAGAGAGAGGGGTGTGGGTGGCTGCTGAATGCATGGCTCTGAATTACCTGACTGTGATATCCTCTACACCAGGCTCTGGAGAATGTTCTTTTTTTTAAAAAAAAAAAAAGTGTTTATTTGGCTGCGTCGGGTCTTAGCTGTGGCCCGTGGAATCTTCGTGGCCTCTCATGGGGTCTTTTGTTGCAGTGCTTGGACTCTGTGCTCAGTGCCCGGACTTAGTCTTTGTGGTTCGTGGACTTAGTTGCTCCGTGACACGTGGGATCTTAGTTCTNNNCGAGGCCTGAACCGACACGTGGGATCTTAGTTCTCCAGCCGAGGCCTGAACCGACACGTGGGATCTTAGTTCTCCGGCCGAGGCCTGAACCGACACGTGGGATCTTAGTTCTCCAGCCGAGGACTGAACCTGTATGTCTTTTTTATTGCAAGGCAGATTATTAACCACTGGTCCACCAGGAAAGTCCCTAGAGAATATTCTAGTGTCTTTTATCTCTAGAGTCTAGGAAACAGGTATTCAGACCAGAATATATTTGCCTTTGGCATGTCTTTCAAATGTAAAAAAAAACTGTTGGTTAACTAAAAATTTAGTTTCCTGTCTTGGTTCACGGGGAACCCTCTGTTCTTGATGCAGTCTTCCATTGTTTCCCTGGATGTCTTGAGAGAGAGATCAGTTCCAGCTGCATGCAAGCAAAGGGAGTTGTTTGCTGCAGTGTCTGAAGTACAGGCGGCAAGTGCAGAGTGGGCCTGGGCCAGGCAGAAGGAGGCCCTGAAGACCAGGCCCCCAAGCCTGATGCCAGGTGCTGGGAGCTGGCTGACCTGGCCGGGACCCCGAGAGCAAAAGGCTTTCCTGTGTGCTCAGGGCACTTTTATTTATTTATTTGGTGAAACTGCTGGTTCTGTGCCCTCTCATACCCTGAAGGGGCCATTTGGGCCCCTGTCTCATTCTCTGAAACAGTGGAAAGTGCAGGAAACAAAAGTTCACTAGGTTTTGAGGTGTTTACTTGATCATATCTGATGTTAGTTATAAGTCAGATGAATGACCCATTTCAACAGAGCAATGTGACCATTATATAAGGCATATTTCAAACATAAGGAGAATTTTTTAGGACTCTCAATTCATAAAAAGGCATTGCAACTGGAAACACATGGTATTTGGAGTTCAGGACACACAGGCTGTGCTCTGAAGGTTTGTTTAAAAACACGTTCAGAGGGTCTGGCAAACAGAAACGAGTTTATCCTATCAGTTGGCTGTGCCCTTTTCCAAGCCACTCAAGTGTGAGACGTGTCCAGAACGCAAACCTCTCCTCCTGTTTGTTCCCTGGGGGCCTAGGCAGTGCCTTTCTCTCCCTGTCTCCCTCCCTTCCTTGCAGTAAATATTATACCCACACCAGTCATGTGAAACTCATATCAGGAAACACGTATTCAACACTAACTTGCTTTCCAGGGCTTTGCAGTGAGGGGTAGTGGGTGGGTGATGATGGGCACACAGCACACAGCCACAGACAGTGCCAAGTCAGCCTTTCGCAGGAACCAAGAGGAAACCCTGGTCACTGTGTTAGTTAGAAATATTCAAGGAGTAAGGATGGGCTTCCCTGGTGGCTCAGGTGGTAAAGAATTTGCCTGCAATGCAGGAGACCCCAGTTCGATCCCTAGGTCAGGAAGATCCGCTAGAGAAGGGATAGGCTACCCACTCCAGTATTCTTGGGTTTCCCTGGCGGCTCAGCTGGTAAAGAATCTGCCTGGAATGCAGAGACCTGGGTTCGATCGCTGGGTTGGAAGATCCCCTGGAGAAGGGAAAGGCTACCCACTCCAGTATTCTGGCCTGGAGAATTCCATTAACTGGATAGTCCATGGGGTCACAGAGTCAGACATGACTGAGTGACTTTCACTTTCAAGGAGTAAGGAAGGTTCTGAGATGTTTCTTCTTTTTAAAAATGTTAAGACCTTTCAAGTTTCTTCAGATACTGAGTCACAGAATCCTATATGCTCTTTCAAGGGGCTGTTGTTTAGCCACCAAGT
The DNA here is from genome assembly GCA_006410515.1 of Procapra przewalskii. Taxonomy (NCBI): domain Eukaryota; kingdom Metazoa; phylum Chordata; class Mammalia; order Artiodactyla; family Bovidae; genus Procapra; species Procapra przewalskii. The sequence continues at coordinate 6,315,665 of SJYF01000263.1, read as the reverse complement.
CTTGTCCAACTCTTTTGTGACCCCATGGACTATAGCCCACCATGCTCTTCTGTCCAAGGGATTTCCCCGGCAAGAATACCAGAGTGTGTTGCCATTATTTTCTCCAGGGAATCTTCCTGACCCAGGGATCAAAACTGCATCTCCTGCATTGCAGGCAGATTCTTAACCTCTGAGCCACATAGGAAGCCCTTCCAAAGGGCGACTCGTGCTTAACTGTCTGCTCTAACTCTCTTCCAGTTCAGTTGTGTGATCATTAAAAGATGGATCCTAACTTCCTGGCTCACTCACCAGATTTGTCCTAGAAATGTCCCGTGTGTCCCTGACGTCAGAGGCCTGACTGAGAAAGCATCCCAAGCACTTCCAGCCCCACCAGGCCTGTGAGTGCCCCCTCCTGTCCCGTGCAAACAGGCCCAGTCCTCTGGTAGGGCCCATGTGTCCTTATCGGCACAGTGTGGAGACGCACAGTGTCTGCGGTGACTGGACAAGCTAATATGAACGAATGTAATCCTTTGACTTTAATTTGCTTATTTCCTACTTCTCCTTACAGAAATAGAAGACATTTTCCTGACTTTAAAATCGCTTATCTAACCTGAGAAAATTAGTTGAAATGATCCTTGAAGCTCCTTTCAGTCTTAACATTCTATGAAGAAGTGACTTTCAGATATCTGATTATTTGAGTGATGGGCTAAAACATGCCTTCATCTGATTTCCTGTTACGCCTTCCTCCCAGATTTGTGGGAACACAATGTGCTCTCTGGTAAAAGAAAAATGAAACTGAATAATTTTTAGAATGACATCTAACCAGAAATACACAGAATTTTTTAAAAAGATAATCATCAAATTATGAAAAATGTTTTTAATGCCTTTTTAAAAATCAAGAGTTAATACACAGCTTAGGGTCCAGTTTAACTACAGACGTGTTTATTAAATCCTCATAGGCTCTCAAGAACATCTTCAGTTCTCTCACAACTATATTCTCTCAGTGGAAATCAAGACTATTTCAACTTTATTTTAAATTGTTTTAATGAGGTAGAGCACTTGTGCCTTGTACTCTGTAAACTGGAATCTGAGCATTGTTAAATTGACATTGGTGAATATCAGTTGACATTTGGTCACTTTCCAAGTTGGACTTTATTCTCACCTGAGGGTACAGATTTTCAGACTTGCTGCCAACCTATTGTTTGCACATGTGTAGATGATCTTTGCATTAGTGTGTTGTGATCCAACTTCACATGACATTTAATTAACAAGCTTCTTAAGGAAAAGGAGAAAGCTTTTCATTTCTTGCTTTAAGTGCATTTTAAATAAACAGCATTGTGAAATCACATGCTTGGTGCTCATTAGGGTGGTAGAGAGCTCCAGTGAGTCATCCTGGAGAAAAGATGTAGATTGCGGTGAACACAGAGGAGAGTAATGTGTTCTTAGGCATCATTTTCACCCTTCCTTTGTTTGAGAAAATAGCTAGTAATTATTAGGTGTCATAGAGCATTTTATTTTTTTATAGAAAATTTCTTGATTGAATTTATCTTGCTCTCTTTTCTCATTTAGTTTGCATAGCCAAGAGTCTTAAGTTTGAAATGGTTTGATTACGATAATTTACCCTTTATTTCTTCTTTCCCGGTACCATCATTAGACACCATCTTCAACTTTAAGCAGTGAAAAATAAAGATTTCAGAACGAGCTCTGCAGAATAAAGTCTCTTATTTTTATTCAGTTGTCAGCTCTAACTTTTCCAGTCTACCCTGAGTTTTCATTTTGTATGGACTTGGAGCTACATTTTCTAGTAGGAATTCAGAATTCCAAACATGTTTTGTTTGTATTTTGCCCTTTTTAAAAAATGATAAAATGATATTACTATTAACTAAAAGAGCGGAAGCCCATGTTGGACTTAAAATTCCTAGACTTGGGTTTCATCCTAGTTAAACAGATCGTATCTTCCATTTCTGTCCTATGCAGTATTTTCCTTCCAGTATCAGATGCCTTAGGGTTTAGGAAACTGCCTGAGAACGGAGTCCTCTTCAGAAACCATGGGGCATATCTCCCAAGTTGATAATTACTGTTCACTTCTACGCAGAGCTGGAATAAATGTTCATCTTAAAACTCTTCGCACTTTTAGAGTGTTCCAGGAACGTCATCCTGTAAGCTTGGTTTTAAGCTTGAAGAATGAGGTCAGAGAGAATATGCCCCAGGAATAAGTATAGTTGCTCCAAGGGTCCAAGTCACCCAGTGCCAATGGCTAAGGGTTGGCCTCTCTTTTCCTGCTCACCCGCAGCAGTGTGTCAGGCCTGGTGGTATAGGTAGGCCCTGCGCTGGTAAGAGGAGAGTTGAACCCTGAGCACCGCAAGTCTGAGCTGCACAGGTTCAGTTGCTGGTGGATTTTTCAGCCGTGAGCACTGCATGCTGCATGGTTCATGGGAGATTGAAGTCGCTAATGTGGAACCATGGACACAGAGAAGAGGAAGATGGGAAGGAACTGCATAAACGCGAGGCAGGCGATACGTCTTGTGTGGATTTTCAGCTCCCCCCACCACGCGACGTTCCAGGGTCACGGGCAGCTGTGGTCATTCCAGGGGGCACCTCCGGGGCGAGAAGGGACAAAGGCCAACAGCAGAACCCATGCCTGGTGCACGGACGGACGAGGAGGTGCCGGAGCCGTGGTCAGCGTGGAGAAGGGCCACCGGAGGGAAGGGGGGGGGGCCGCGGAGAATTTCAGGAGCATTGCTGACATCCTTGGTTGCTGTGAGAGGAAAACTAAAGAAGCTGTAGAACTTTGCAGTCGGGAGGTCATTTCTGACCTTTGCTAAAGCAGATTCAGTGAAGGGTAGAAACGGACTCCAGGCTCTAGTGGGTTAAAGGATAAACTGGAAATTAACGTATAAAAATAGTTCATGAGGACTCCTGACTAGTTGTATATCAAGGAAAAAGATAGGTGACGGCTAGAGGAGGAAGTGATACTCAGGAGGGACTATTATCTTACAAATATGAGAGACTGTGAGGGTGTTCACAGGCTGTGAGGGGGAGGCCTACAGACAAACAGGGGTTTAAAATATAGTGGAAAGATAATAAGCAGGGAAATAAGATCCTAGGAGGGGTTGGTGGAGGTTGATCTGGAGTACAGGATCAACCCTAAGCACGATTCCTCTGTGTAAGGAGGAAAGACGACAAAGGTGGTTATGAATGTGTGTTTACAGTATATGCAAGCAGAAAGCTTGATACTCACAAGTTTGTCCTTATAAAATACAAGTTCAAGCTATATGCTACTAAAAATTATTATTAGAAACTATATCAAGTAACATCTAAGTGCTTACTCTCCTCTTTGAACATTATTTAAAGTTTAAAAAAATAGGATCTCATGGAATTTCATCCTACAGGCTCTATGAAGAAGACATCACTCCTTCTCAAAGAAAATGGACTTAATGAGTGAATTAATTAATCTAAGATCATGGAAATGTGGAAGAGATGGGTCTGGCTCCAGGCACCTGCCTGTGCTCTTAACCTCTGCTGGGGTGGGACAGGCGTACTGAAGAGAATAGGGGACGCTTGGCAGAATGGAGCAGAGAGGTTACTGTGGATGGGAAAGCCTTGACCGTTGGCGCTGGCTGCAATTACTGTTGATGTCAGTTCTTAATCGCCAAGGCTTAATAGAGTTGTAGCAGTCTTAAAGTAGTCATTTTACCATTTAGTATTATAAACTGTGTGATTTTTATGTTGCTGATGGTATGTACTGAGTGTCTTAGGTTTCCCCACCTTGCTGTCGACACTGTTACTGAGATCAGCAGCTGCTGTTTCTTTCTGACTCACTTTGAACTGATGGCAAGAGTACCCCTGAAAAGCGTGGTTTGTGCTGGGGCCTCGGGGAAGGGAGGAAGAGATATGGGAGAGTATAATTATTTTTTTGAAAATTTGTAAAATGAAACTGTGATAATAGAATAGACTATATCTTCCTTTTACTACCTAAAGGCTTTTGCTACTAATTAGAAGGTGAGGAGTATGTGTTCTTTATAGAAGAAGTACAAGTTTCTAGCATCATGTTTGATATTATAAAATATGTGAAGAGGAGAGAGGAACTTAATAGTAAAAAATATCTCCTATAACAGTTTGTAATGTCTACTATACTTAACTTACGTTGGTTTTCAGGTCTTTTTTATTCTTATGGACCCACAGAAACGACTAGATATAATAATAACAGTACAATAATAACATCACATTTTTCTACTAGTTGGGCTTTTTTTTAGTTATGTTTAGGTGGAAGCTATACAAAAAAACCTTTGTAAATTCTATGAATTGTGTCTGGATCATGCTCAAAGATAAAATTGCATCTATCCATTGCACCCTCCTTTTTAATATAATTTTCCTCATTTTTCAAATTTATGACAATAGAACTAATCGTTCTCCTGACTTAAGATTAAGCTGATTTTTCCTCTTTTCTTTCAGAGTACAGCTGGAGAAATTATTTCATTTTATTGTTCATTTTTTTTCTTCATATCATTAGCCTCAAAAGAAAGTAGCAGGTGTGGGGTCTTTAGAACAGACACAGTGGCCCTGTTTTCACCGTCTGTTCACTTCTGCTCATGGTTGTCCATTTGTTTCTGAAACCAAATCACCCTATGAGACCTCGCTTCATTTCAAATCACTATAAAACGTGTATGATAGATATTTTATCTTTGACCTTCCTTAGCTCTTTAATTATTATATATCAGCTTTTGCAAAAGTGAGCCTTTGGTAAATGTGTATTTTCTCATTCTGAGAACACTTTTTAAAAAAAAATTCAGATCACTTTTAATGCTTTTCAAAGAAAAGAATGTTTGGTGACATTAATGAAGTAGCATGGAGTTGTTTTTACCCACCATTCACTTCAGTTTTTTCATGCACCTTCATGGATTTTCCAAACTTTTTCTTGCAGTTAATAGGTTTTGAAAAGAGAAGAGAAGATGAAGTCTGAACATGTCTTTGCTTTCTTCATATCTGCCTACAGGATGAATATAAGCCAGAGAAGGCCCTGTCGGAGGAGGACCTGAAAAACGCCGTGAGCGTGCACCACGCGCTGGCGTCCCAGGCCACTGACTACGAGAAGAAGCCCAACGTGCTCAAGCTGAAGACGGCCGATTGGAGGGTCTTGCTTTTTCAAGCCCAGTAGGTTTCATTGGTTGGTTTGGTTCAGAGTTTTAGTTTGCAGAGCACCACTTTGCACCAAGAAAGAGGATAAGGGTCTACAGGGCACACTTGCTGAGTAAGAGTCATTAAGCGGCTACAGTAGAGAGACAACGGTCTAAGGAAACTAGACTAAGAAATGGAAACCCTGGGGCACGCTTTCTGTTTCCGTGAAGTCGCCCTGTGACCCTGTCAGCCCTTACCAGCTCTGGATGTAGCACCCTCATAACGGAAACCAGGGCTTCAGCGCAGGTGCCGTCATGGGGTGAGCGCAGCAGGCCGGGACTCAGATGACCGACCGTTGCCTGAGTCCTTGTCACGGCCACAGTTTAATCTCTGTGAACCTCAGCTTGTCCCTAGCGCACATGTCACAGGGCTCTGGTGAGAAGCAAAGGAGATCAGGTATGCAGAGAGCCTCGACACACTGCCTGCCCCATAGGGGCTGTGCAGTAAGTGTGGCTCTCATTTCCTTCTCTCTCTCTCCTCTCTCCGTCTGAGCTCTAAGAGTCTGTGATTAAACTGGAAGGAAAAGATAAAGTGGCACTGTGGGCACGGAAGCAGGGTGGGTTGCCTATGTAATAAGGAGCCCGTGACAGCCTGCAGATGCGGGATGGAGCACTCCATGTGGGGAATTCCAGACTTATGAAGTGAGAACCTTGGGATTTTTGGAACTGAGCCTCTAGAACAGGCAGTTGTGTTGCACACGTCGCATCGGTGTCCATGGCAGGCACTGGTAATTACTCACGGTGTGCCTTTCACAGCCTGAGCCTGACTTCAGAACCACTCTCAACCCAGCCCTGCCAGGTGACCGCATTTGGCACTGGTATGACATTTGACGTCAAGATAGTAAACACGGGTGTCTGCGTGCTTGTTGATGAAAACAGTGGAAGATGAGAAAGGGGAATGAGAATAAGAACAGGTTCTCTGGCGATCTGCAGATGCTGAGCTTGCAAAGGTGTAAAACTGCTGACATCCGGTGAGGAGGAAGTTGTAAAGAAACCCAAGTTACGCAGGATATTTCTAGTGTGGGAGTAAGACAGTTAACACCCAAGGGAACCACAGCCAGATGCATAATTACGGCTATTAGTCATAAAAGTCCTTCGAATTATTCTGTTCCCCAGAATTATTGTTTTTAAATGTCTAAAAGTGCTGGATATGATAACTCAGGAGATCTGATTACTCCAAATATAACTGATGCGAGTTGAGTCCAGTGAAAGAGAGGCATGGGGCGCGGTGAGGAAGACCCCTGGTGTGCTGTCTGCTCAGCATGATTGCTGTCGGGAAATCGTGCAGAAAGGGACTTTTAGATGGGCTGACTTTCTGTCCAGCTTTGTACTGTGTAGCCAGCGGGCATCTCACCCAGTTTGGATCTGTTTCTTTCATTTGTTTCCGAGTTCACAAGCATTGGCAGTGCCGGGCTCTGCCAACGTGGCATACAAGTTCACACCGTGACACTGACCTCGGGAGATTTCCATGTTCTCTCAGGTGGATATTTTTATGTCCTATCGAGGTACACCTCACATACTTCTAAGGTCACAGTGACGTTCAGTAAGTTTGCAGAATCGTGAAACTCTGTCCAGCTTTAGAACACTTCCATCACCCTGCAGAGGCTGAGCCCCTCTGCCGTTCTTGCCCCTAGCCTGGACACCACTGGTCTCCTCTTTGTCTGCCCTTTTCTGGGTTTTCCATATTCCTGCAGGCATAGAGTATGCGGGCTTTCCTGTTGCTCCGCGTAAAGGTCTGGGGTCGTCCAGACTGAAGCCTGTCTCGGCTCTCCGTGCTTCTGCTGCTGGGTAGCGACGCTCTGTAAGGAGACAGACTTCACTGTGTCCATTCCTTCACCGATCGATGGACAAGAGTGTTTCTCCTTTTTGATGCTTATAAATAATGCTCCTGTGAATATCCACATACCAATAAACTGTCCAAATTACTTTCCAAAGTGGGTGTATATACCTCTTTATATTCCCTCCATCAGTTTATCCCTCAGTTGCATTTTAAAATCAAGCTATGTGATTAGAAGAGATGAGTTAATTTTTAAATTAATTTCTGACTAGCCTAATATCAACATCAACTAGAAAGTAGGGGGTTTAATGAGCACTTGCTGTGGAGTGAGTTTGCTTTGTTTCCCCTATATCCGCGGGCGGTAGTCACAGTCTTACTCCTTGATGATCATGGGTTCCAGGGCCTTTTGTTGCCATGGCGAGTGCTGTTGAAAATGTTCCTCACCAGTGAAGTTTTGCCAGGGATTAATTTGTCCCAAGAAGAGTGAATGATTTTATATGTCATTTTAGATCAGTGGTGAGCAATGGGCAGGATGTCGTGCATGCAAGTGTGGAAATACCCCGACGTAAATATACCCATGTCTCCTAGGAGCCCAGAGGAAATGCAGGGATGGATAAGCAAGATTAACTGTGTCGCGGCTGTGTTTTCGGCACCGCCGTTTCCAGCAGCCATTGGGTCTCAGAAGAAGTTTAGTCGCCCGCTGCTGCCTGCCACCACGACAAAACTGTCTCAGGTAAAGGCATTTTGATCTTTACACCTTGTCATTTCACTCTTTGTAAAGCAGCCTTGTTATGTGTATTTGAATGATGCCCCATATTCTGGGGGCACGGATGAGACCTCGTGCTGTCAAGGGGGCAGACACAGCGCCCGTGGCCTCTACACGTCCGTACGCGCACGTCGCGTAGACACGGCGGACTCGAGACGGGGTGGGCACACGCTGTGAATTCGTTTCTCGAGTTAGGTTACTATTCAGTTATACCAGCCGCACTTTTATCTGTGTTTTTTGTTTTGTTTTTCCCAACAGTTCATATTTTTAAAATACCTGGCTAAGGGTAGATGTCCTGCCTTGGAGACCAGCTTTTTACCCACTCATTGATCAGCTCTTCGTTTTGTTGCGCTTTCCCTATATCCCAGACTGTGTCTGATGCTGGGAGCATTCCCAGGGACCCACTGCGAGGCAGGGCCTTCCCCACCCTCGGGAGGATCTGAGTGGGCCCTGGTGGTTTTCCCAGCGAATGCAGTCAGAGCACATGAGAACTTTCTTCAGAGCTGTTCGCTTGAGCTGCTCTCCTTTTATCAGGTCGATGTTGCTGAAGGTCGCATTTTATGGTGCTCCTTTCCTGCTTACAGCTCTGTTCTAAGGACACCGCATACAAGCCACATCTACCAGTTTTAAACCTGTCTGCAGGGCCACTATTTCCACTGACTTGTTAAGGATTTTGGAAGCTACTTTGACGTCTTTGTGAATTTCTTATCGGTACAATAATAGAATTTCATCTGGCTGTGATCAACCAGGTCTAGATATTAACTAACTCCTCCACACACCTGACATCATGGTTATCAACAGAACATTTATTAATAAGAGCATATCATGTACCTATTGTACCTCAGAAACTGTTGTTGGCTTCTGGAAATAGAAAGGCAAGTGAAACCCAGGCAGTCTGTGGGATCCAATTGGCAAATATAAACAAGCAAGTAATTGTAACAGTTTGGGCAGAGGCACAGGTAGGATAAGTCCAGACCTGAGGGCTCCAGACAGGGCCTGGCCTTGGGGGTGAGGGAGATGCTGCCAGGATGGGCAGCAGGAGGGGTGTGGGGAAGGGGGCCCCCCAGCAGAGTGAAGCCAAGAGAGAGGGGGTGGCGCAGAGGTGGGAGCCGCGCTGCACCATCCGTCGCGACTCAGCACCCAGTGTCATGAAAGGCGGGAAGCATTCCTCTGTGGAGCTGTGTGTGTGTGTGTGTGTGTGTGTGTGTACGTGTGCACGTGTGCGCGCATGCACTGTGTGCTGTGTGTGTACTGTGTGTGTGTGTATGTGCTGTGTGCTGTGTCCTCTGTGTGTGTGTGTGTGTGTGTGTGTGTGCGTGCGCACTAAGGTGCTTCAGTCGTGCGTCTGACTCTCCAAGCCCATGGACTGCAGCCCGCCAGGCTCCTCTGTCCTTGGGATTCTCCAGGCAAGAGCACTGGAGTGGGTTGCCACGCCCTCCTCCAGGGGATCTTCCCGACCCAGGGATCAAACCCCCACCTTTTAAAAAATTAATTAATTTTTTTTAATAGGAGGTTAATTACAGTATTATAGTGGGTTTTGCCACACGTTCACATGAATTAGCCACGGGTGTGCCTGTGTTCCCCATCCTGAACCCCCCTCCCACCTCCCTCCCCAC
>SJYF01000263.1:6279567-6298335 GCA_006410515.1 Procapra przewalskii | reverse complement strand
AGTGGAAGAGGCTGTGACATCTGGGGATTCTGGCTCTGAATGGAATTTGGAGAAAGGATCTGGGTTAACACCTGGGTGTCTGGGAGCTGCGGGAGAGAAGGCAGATGAGGACAGATGAGTTTACTGACAGCCTTGACAGCTGAGGTCAGCGCTGATCCAGGAGGGAGCAGGCGGTTGAAGCTCGTGTTTTCAGCAGCTCTTTGGGTTTCAAACAGTTGTCTAGAGGCTCAGAGTTGGGAGAATGGGGCTGCTGCTCCCCTGCCTTTACCCCTGGGGCCTCCAGCAAGGACTTGATCATTTTGGATCTCCACAGCTTCCAAGAGGAAGAGGTTAGAGGGGTGATGAAGGCCAGGGTCTCTTTCACTATCGAGTTCCTGGGATTATGTATTGCACAGCGAAAAAAGCACTGAGCACAGTGCAGGAGACACAAGAGATGCAGGTTCAATCCCTGGGGATGAAGATCCCCTGGAGAAGGGCATGGCAACCCACTCCAGTGTTCTTGCCTGGAGAGACCCATGGACAGAGGAGCCTGGCGGGCTGCAGTCCATGGGGTCACAGAGTCAGACAGGACTGAGTGCATGTGCGTGTATGCACACGCACGCGCGCACACACACACACACACACAGTGCCTGTCGCCTAGTAGGTGTGCAGGTGGACAGCTGTGTCCACCTCCAGCTTCCCCCCCTCCCTGAGCCTTGTGCTTGATATAAAAGGATGCAGAGCTGACTTGTGCCCGGCTGGCGGCAGAACCGTCCAGCTGAGCCTCAAAGGGGAGGCTTTGGCCCTACCTCAGTCCTGGACTCACTGCGAGGTCGTAAGCAGCTAGGTCACCTGTGCTCATCACCTCATCAGCTAAGACATCTCTTCATGAGATTAGAGTTTGATGTTTTAAAGGAAAATATGAAATTTTCTTCAAACTACTATAGAAGTTCAACTTGCTTTTTGGATAAAATTTCATTGTATGTGTGATCAAAAGTACTACCAATGTACATCTGTTGACAGATAGCAGCAGTTTTTCCTGCATCCTTTATTTAATGCCGATATTTAAGTCGTGACTTCCTAATATGAAGCAGTTTCAACAGGTGCCTGCCGTTCGCTGTCTGTTCCTTTTCGTTGAACCTTGTCTGGTGTGTTTCTGCCTTCTGTGAAATCCCTTTCCTCAGTGTTGTCCCATAAGAGTGGCCTGCCCGCTCCCCTAATGGATTGCAAGGGCAAAGATAAAAGGGAAGAAAACAGGGAGGTTCCTGCTGGTCCATCTTCCCTGTGGATATTGGAGATATAACCATCTGTGCGAGGCTGGAAACACGTTGCCTTCCTGCTTCTCTGTTTTTACATCTGTTTTTATCAGGAAAATCCCTCTGTTGTGGGATTCTAACCTTGGGGTAATTTGCAGTCTGTACCTATCTATGCCCATAAGAGCCACTTGGAACTTTCATTTCATTAGTTAAAATAAGATTTAAGGAGCATAATTTTCTTTTCTGCTTTCCCCTTGACTTTAACGATCTTGACATTTTTAAAGATCACAAGCCATTTATTTTATAGAAAGTCTCTTAATATGGATTTCACTGATTTTTCCTTGTGATTCTATCTAGGTTTTACCTCATTGGCAGGAGGTGATTTTAAAATAGTTATTTTGAGATTATTTCCTTGATTCTTCATGAAGTCAGTGAAGCTGGAATAAAGCACTGCACATTGAATTTTGACATTTATTTGACTGGGAATAAATTATACACTGGCTTCCCTTGTAGCTCAGTCAGTAAAGAATCTGCCTGCAATACCAGAGACCAGGGTTCGATTCCTGGGTTGGGAAGATCCCCCAGAGTAGGAAATGGCAACCCATGGCAAACCAGTATTCTTGCTGGAGAATCCCATGGACAGCGGAGCCGTGGGATCACAAAGTGTCAGGCTGGACTTAGCACCTAGACCACCACCACCCCCCACACTATCCACTATAAGCTTAGACTGCAGATCACTGTCCTTTACAAATCTGGACTCAGTAGAAAAATGGGTCCAGTATTTCAGCAGCCAGATCACAGAAGAGGAAGTCCTGTAAACATATGAAAGTGTTCGTCCTTACTTGTAATCAGGAAAATGTAAATTTGAATCATTTTCTACCCATGAAATTAACAACAACTTGCTAGTTTGATGTCACATCAAGTTTTGGCAAGGGTGTAGAACAATGGGAATCTTCAAGCCTACTGTGGAAATATAAGCTGGTCGAAACACTTGAAAACCAGTTCAGCATTATATTAAAGATGTGCATGTTCTAAAACCCAGAAACTTCACCTCTTGGTGACCACAGATTTCAGAGACATTGTTGATGTGGTTTCAGACCACTGCAATAAAATAAATATCTCAATAAAGCAAGGCACACACTCTTTTGGTTTCTCAGTGTATAAAATGGTTATGCTTACACTATACCCCAGCCTATTAAGTGTATAATAGCATTGTGTCCAGAAAAACAACGTATCTACCTTAATGAAATGTTTTATTGCTCAGTATTAACCATCATCATCCGAGGGTTCCATGAAGCTGTAGTGGTATCAGCAAGGATCACTGATCTCAGACCACTGTAACAAAGTAATTATAAAGGACAGGTTTGACATATTTTGAGAGGTACCAAAAGTGGCACAGAGACCCAAAGTGAGCAATGTCAGAGAGATGGCGTCAGTAGACTTGCTCCACACAGGGTTTCCACAAACCTTCTGTTCGGAAAAAACACATTATCTGCGAAGTGTAATAAAGCGAGATGTGCCTGTGTGCTATAGGAACACCCTGCTCATATTCGCTGGGTAACATCTATAAGGATGTATCATCATTTAGAATAGCCCATAGAAACTGGAAAACAAGTTAAATGTGCCTCAGTGAATTTGTAGTTGAGTCCGGTCAGAACCTCTACTATTTGGGAGGGAAAATCATAGGTTACTACAGTTTTCAGAATAACAGCCTTCAGAAAATTATTCTTGAAGGCATTGCTTGTCTCAGAAAGGAAAATATTGGGGTAAGTCTTCACCCATAGTGACAGGATGGCCCTGCTGAGGTCATGGCGTGGAGAAGTCCGATCGTGCGGCCCTTAGGCACGGGTGCTCCGTGCCGCGGCTGTTGGAGTCTCTCTTGGGAGACCAGGGGCCTGGCTGGGGAGGCTGGCCTTGGCCCTGAGTACCATTTTTCAAAGTTAGAAATGAAATATTTCCTGCCCTGTCAGTAAACAAGGATGTCACAGTCATCAGCCATCCAAGGTGAGCCTAAGGATACTTGGGAAAGAAGAATGCCTGCGATCTAACAGCCATCAGACTATAGCCACTCCCTACGGGGAGCCCAGGGTTAGCTCAGGATGTGAAAAACACAGGATCTTGGCCCAGGATAGCTGAGATGCAATGAAAGAAAGGATGTCAGTGGGCGGAGACTCTCACATCTTCCCCTACCTAGAAAAGCGCTAACTTCCTTAACTTGAGATATCTGGTTTCCTTTAACAGTAATCTTTTGATGGTGACTACCTGGCCTTTGTTGCAAAACTTGTATATGACCTGACTCCTCCCCTGACCTCCTCGGAGCAGTTCTCTCAGGGTCCCTTGAGATGCTGTCTCCTGGGCTTGGAATCCTAAAAATTCCCAGCAACTCTCAGCTTTTAGGTTGTGACTATCTTTTTCAGGGGACAGAAGGTGCACGTGGACCCTGGCTGAGAAAGCTGGTGGAGCGTGGCAGCAGAGGCACGCTGGATGAATGAAAGTCATTCATCTTGAGGGGTCTTTTAAAACTGCACTGCAACTGTTTACTGATTTCATTTTCTGCATGCTCAACGGCTTAATGCTCCCCTGCAGGAGGAGCAGCTGAAGTCTCACGAGAGCAAGCTGAGGCAGATTACCACGGAGCTGGCGGAGCACCGCTCCTACCCGCCGGACAAGAAGGTTAAAGCCAAGGAGGTGGACGAGTACAAGCTCAAAGACCACTATCTGGAGTTTGAGGTGTGTTGAGCCTAAATGTCACAATGCCTGTTCCCTGAGCTGTCTAACAGTGCTTCCAGGAGGCAGGTGTGTTTTTTTTTTAAAATAGCTATTGTATCTGTGAGCAACGCACCTTGACCGTTCCTCTCCTGGAGCTCCGGCGGGGTCTCGGTCACGGTGGCCCCTCCTGTTCATGGTTCTATTTAAGCATCAAAGAATAACTGTCAGTTTTTATGCTTAAAAAGCAAATCGCCTGCTGGTTGGAATAGCATGTGCTGGCTGTGAGACAAAAAAAAAAAAACAGTCGATGGACATGCCCGGGTGGGCAGCCGCTTTCTCTATTTCTGCTTCTCTTCCAGCAGAGTCTGAGTCAGAAAAAGTACCGTGGAGGAAACGAGCTGCGGGGAGCCGCGGCGCGTCTTCCAAGCGCGCTCTGGCTGCTAGGCAACGGAGAGGGCGGCTCTCCTCTGCCGCTGGGCCCTTCACGCGGAGGCTGGGGAACCACAGTCAGTACCCAGCACCTGGGGCTGCTGAACGGAGTGGGGAGGGTCCGCGCAGTCTGGAAAGACAGAAAATGTAAAAGCGAGCTGAAAGCACTGTGAGCAGTAAATGTTACCTTTGGCTAAGGGGCTTCCCAGGTGGCGCTAGTGGTAAAGAGTCTGCCTGCCCCTGCAGCAGCCAGAGGAGACGCAGTTTCAGTCCCCGAGTCGGGAAGACCCCCTGGAGGAGGGCGAGCCAACCCACTCCAGGATTCTTGCCTGGAGAACCCCATGGACAGAGGAGCCTGGCGGGCTGCACGAAGCCATGGCTGAAGTGACTTTGCATGCACGCACCTTCAGCTGCGTTTTTTCCCCAGTGAGAGTCAGGGTTATGTCTTAACTGTGACTACCCCATCAGCTGCCGCTTGAAGACACTGAAAGGATCCTTGATGTCAAGTACATGAGCTTAGTTCAAAATAAAAAACAGTTATCTTTTAATTTTTACACGATTTTTTTTCTGCGGAGTGTGTTGAATCTGTCTTTAGCTCTTCTTGTGCTTTGTAGGTCCGGTCTATTCATATTCATCTTCTTTCCCATCTCACAATCATGCGTCTTCCTTGGGCTTGAAACACAGCATAAGCTGAGCGCCCTCGCCCTGACCCACTGCCCCAGACCTACTCAGACACCACTGCCCAGCGCCGCTGCCTCTCCCGCCCCTCTCTCAGCTTTGCCTTTCGGCCCCCTCTGCCCAGGGCCCAGGGTTTTCACCGCTCCTGAACCCGGCAGTGTTTCTGTCTTCAGCCCACCTACACACTCCTGGCGGTTTCCTAAGGCATGCTGCTGTCGACCGCTGCCCTTGGTCTTCCCCTTCCCCTACGCCAACAATTTACCTTCAGCTAAAGTCCAGTCCTTAATCTGAGAGGATCTGGTTCCTTCTGTCTGTCCACAACACAGGTCTTCCCACCATGACCGCTGTGAGATCAGTCATTTCTCTGCTACTTTGCCCTCTCCAGACTCGCTGTTATGCCTTTGTCCATCTAATTTGAAAAGAAAAAAAGTGAGCTGCTCAGTCGTGTCCTTCTCTTTGAGACCCCGTGAACTCCAGCCCGCCAGGCTCCTCTGTCCACGGGATTCTCCAGACCGGAATACTGGCGTGGGTTGCCGTTTCCTTCTCCAGGGGGTCTTCCTGACCCAGGGGCTGAGCCCGGTCTCCTGCACTGCAGGCAGATCCTTTACCTTTTCAGCCACCAGGTGCTTCGTTCTGCCCCAGCTGCTCTTCCCTCCTTTCATTTCTGAGAGTCCTGTTCGTCTTTCGGGGTGCAGCCCAGACCCCTCCTGTGAGAAGCCTGCTCTCAGCCTGCTGCCCCCGTCCTGCTCAGGGACTCCTGCTGGGGTGGTTTCAGGGTCTTTGCATCTGTGGCCAGTCCCACAGCATATGCCCCCCGAGACTGTGAGCCCTCAAAAGCAGGGGCCTTAGGTCCTCTTCACATCTCTGCCCTGTGCTCGCTCGTTGAATTGGACAGGGTTTCATGGAAGCTTTTAAAAGTCTTAGATTTCAGAGTTATAAAATGTGGCATTTGGTGCTGTGAAGATCCATGTACCAGTTTTCTTCATGGTTAAGCAAGTCCTTGCTCTGTTCAGATGAAGAAAAATCTTCCTTTTGTTAAAGATGAAAGCTTATTAGGTAAACCTTGGAAGCCTTCCCAGCCAAAGACTTCTTGAAAAAATACTTAAAAAAAAAAACCAACAAATTTACTAAGTGGCTCATCTTTGTCCACACCTGTTCATTCTTGGGAAATGGGAGTCCTCAGAAAACTATCACAATTCTTCACACGTCTGGAGTGGCTTTCAGCTGCCAGCCTGTTAGTTTCACACGTGCTGATTAATTTCCCAGCTCCTCAGGCCCCTGCTGCCAGCCCGCAACACCTCACTTTGAGCCCTTGGCTCCAAGGCTGCGAGTCTGCACCCAGGAGGCCGGGGTGGCCACACGACCAAGGAAGGGTCACGCCTGCTAGACACTCCCCCTGCTTTGAACCTCCTGTTGGAGCCCCTTTCCAAAAATGGAACCCAGCCAAAGCCAGCATTTCCATTTCCTGACATAAGCTCTAGACCAGCCTTTGTGTGGGCAAGTCTTGCTTTCATCAAATTGTCATATCAAGGAGCGCGAAGGTTGCATTCCAGGACTTTGGGCATGAACATCTTCCCATATGGTAACACGTCGGGCATGTTGGAGTGTCTGTTGAGCCTCACTGACCTGTGTACCAGAAAGGTGGATGGTCCCCTCGCTTCTTAGAGGTTATCTAAAAAGGTTTTTGTGAAATAGCCTTTTTTTTTTTTTTAAGTGAACCGTTACTTTTCAGTAACTGAAAGTTGAAGTAGTGTATCTCGTGGGGTCCACTCTGCTGTTATTTCAGCCACAGGCAGCGACGCCCTCAGAGCATCCAGGCTTCCCCCGCAGGCTGCCCTGTTCCCCGGATGGGGGGTTCTGAGCATGACGGGCCATCCCCGCGGGGTAGGGGCGAGGGTGTCTGAACGTCGAGGACCTTCCTCTGTACTTGTTCATTGTTCTTTCCTCAGCTTCTGGAAGATGGGCCGAGTACTTATACATATTTGTTGAGTAAATGAATGGAATAAGGCAACATCAGAAGAAAGCTTAGTAGCTCCCCTGAAAACAAAAGTGATAAACAGACAGCAGTGTCTGCATTCCCTGTGACCTCAGACGGGCAGGGACCGGAGGGCATCTTGAGTCCCGCCGATGTCCCTGTCTCTGGGGAGGAGCCCCAGCCGGGCCCGCTCTCACCTGCTCCCGCGGCAGGGACTCCCTGCGGTCTCAGAGCAGCTCCTGTAATTTTCACACCTTGGTAAGAAAAGCACCTTCATTCTGTTAGAATATTAAGCCCTTGGTGGTAACACGGTTGTTTCTAACTGGATGCATTTCAGTTGTTTATATCCCAGGTTGCTCTGAGTGCAAACAGTTCTTCAGGTGGGCCAAATTGGCAGCACTTAGAAATCCTCTTAACCCTGACTGACAGTAAATAATTAGAAACTCTGGTAAATAAGAAGGCTCAGGGGTGGTTTTGCTTGTTTGTTTGGAGCTGAACTTTACTGGATTACACTGTCTATTTATTTTTGGCTCTCCTGGGTCTTCACGGCAATGCACGGGCTTTTCTCTAGTTGCAGCGACCCAGGGCGCCTTTCCAGTTTGGGTGCATGATCGTCTCATTACAGAGGCTTCTCTCATCGTGAAGCACGGGCTCTAGGGCACGCGGGCTTCAGTAGTGGTGGCGTCGTGGCTCAGGAGTCCTGCCTCCCGGCACATGAGCTTAGTTGCTCCTCGGCATGTGGGATCTCCCTGGACCAGGGATAGAACCCACGTCTCCTGCATTGGCAGGTGGATTCTTTACCACTGAGCCACCAGGGAAGCCCTGTTTATTTTTGAAGTCTATAAAAAGTCTGCAGAGAACAAGGAGACTTACATCAACTTCAGCCTTAGCCTGTAAGAAGACGGCGCACTATTCCTAAAGGCAGCAAACTCCGCTCAGAAAGCCTGTAGTTAACCAAGTTCGTGTCTCTCCTTTTACTGCCTATGCAATGAGAGTTTGGGGTGGGGGGGGTGGCATTGCTTTGTTCTCAATTGAATTGGTTCCCCAAAGTTGTGGCTATTGATTGCTTACAAGGGTTCACCTGGAGTCTAATCTCACCTTTGACAGAGTTGTTAGGCATCACAAGTCTATGTAAGAAACTCACCGTCATTTCCCAGTTTTCAAAAAATAAATATCAGTAATAGCTCCACTTCCTTTTGACTTATTTCTACTCTATTCAGTTCTCTTTTCACTTAAAAATGTTGAATCAATCTCTGTGTTTCTGGTACATTTGGAAATTTATCAGGATGTGGGGCAGGTGGGTGGTGTTTGTCACATAAAAACTTGTAAGGCTCCAGCCGCTTGAAGCACAGGAGCCTGGGCTCTGGCTGATGCCCCCTCGGCCCTTAAAGGAACAGCCCTGTTACAGGAATTCCCTTGCCAGCACTGAACTTGGCCCCAGAAATTTGGCTTTTTGTTTCTTCGCAGTTGAAGTGAAGATACTGTTTGCTCCAGGATGTTTCTCAAGTGACACTTAAGATGTTTTCAGTGGCATAAGTTACTAAGAGCTCTTAGATGTGAGTAGGAAAAGGGCAGCTCTAGTGGTTCAAACCTATTAGACGGGCTGGGCTTCTTGAACTGGGCTGTCAGGGGCTGACTGAGGAGCGAGTGCTGAGGGCAGGCTCCCAGCAGCTCCCGGGTTCACTGTGGTGCCGTGGAGACCTGGCGGGCAGCATGGGGCACTTCACGAGCCAGCAGGCCTAAGGCTGGAACGTCATCTTTGGCCCTCACAGTGCTGGATTTGTTGATGCTGAGATTTGAATGCATTTAGGGAGGATCAGCAGGGTCCTCCCCTCACACCTAGCATACCCAGCCTGGCAGGGTCCACATCTGTGTTGTCAGCCTGGCTTCTGAACGCGGTGACTTTGCCGTTCCTGTATAGATGCAGCAGATGCTTGGATGTGCTTTATGCCTTAGATCTTTGAATATGGGCTTTGAATCAACTGTCTCTTCATGATTAGAAAATGGGTACTTCCAGGTCCATGTGTTCTCAGGTTCCCGTCCAGCAGGAAGAGAAGTCCATGTCCCTGATGGCTCAGCTTTGTTCTGCTCAAATGCAGAACCAAGGCCCCTTGCTGAATGGGCTGGAATTCAGCCGCTTGCTCACTCCTGAATTTCAGCCTGGAGCAGAAAGTGCTCACGGCTTAAGGCAGGCAGGACCCACACCAACCACATGGCTGGAAGTGCAATTTTAGCAACAGCAAATGTCCATTCTAACAAGACATGTAAATCTCTCTAAATTTTAAATCGAAAAAAAATCTAGGACATTCTTGAGGCATGCTGCATCTTTTTCTGAACTTCTAATTTTTGGTGGCATGTAACATAGCATGGTTCCTTCTGAAACTGATGTACTTGAGCACAAGAGCACATTCCATATAGTGCCATGAATGAGACCCAAGACAGCTCGTATGCAGAAGTGCACATACATACGTTTCTGGTTGTAGGCCCTCAGCCTTACTGTGGGATTATTTGTTGGCTGGGTGGGTGGTTTGATGTATTTCTTTTTGAAGAGATTCTCTGGCTGTGATCTTAGCTCTGTTTCTGCAGAGGGCACAGTTTTTGTCTGTCAGCATCACATAAGTAATGTTCACATTATGGACCGCTTCGCCTCTCACAGGAGCAGTGAGTGCAAGGACGTATCTCAGGGCACTGCCAGCAGTCCCCCTGCAAAAGTGTCACTGAGACAAGACGATCTGGCTGCTAATTTGTGAGTGGACTTGGTTGTAAACATACAGAGGTAGCCATGTTCACTTGCTTCCTCCAGAGTGAAAGGAAGGGAAATTTCCCCACCCTCCTAGGGGATCTGCCCCCAGTCTCAGTCTCAGGAGCAGAGTCTGGCCTAGATCCAGTGATATCTCCTTTACAGAAAAGAGCACAAAGGTGATTATGTATGGATCTGAGAAGCTAAGATGTGGCAGGTTAATTGACTTCTTGCGGAAGTTTAGGAATTTTGTTTTTCTTGTAGAAGACTAAGTGTTAAGAGTCCAAAGCTAGAGACCCAAGTCCAGCAGTTGCCCAGACATACAAGTCCAGTTCACATCAGAGGCAGGGGTTTTGCTTTGCCGTTTGGAATTGCATTTTGTACGGCACGGTGAGCAAGGGCTGCAGAGCTCTGGGTTTTCATCTGTAAAAGATGACGCACGCTTTTGAAGGGAGGAGAAGCTTAGCAACAGGGAGCCTTTGAATCACATTTTAAAGAGATGACTGAGAAGCAGAACAGAGAGTCAGTCATGGGCCCTGCAGTGACTGTCCTTAAATCCGTCCTCAGGCCTGAAATGTCTGCTCTGAGGAGCGTCACTGCTTGGGGTAAAGGTACTGTCTGCGAGAAAAGGGCACAAGAGCTTGCAGTTATAAAACAGTGAAATGAGGGAAAGGTATGGCCTGGAAGTTAGGCCACTTCAGTCTCGTCCTTTTCTGGACCTCGGTTTCTGGCTATGAAGATGAGATGAAACTGGGTGAACTAACCTTAAGGCCCCTTCTGCCTCTGTATTTTTGCTGTAACATACTGACCCTGATGCTGGGGAAGACTGAGGGCAGGAGGAGAAGGGGGCGACAGAGGACAAGATGGCTGGATGGCATCACCGACTCAATAGACATGAGTTTGAGCAAACTCTCAGAGATGAGGGACGGGGAAACCTGGCGGGCTGCAGGCCATGGGGTCACAGAGAGTCAGACATGCCTGAGCATCTAAGCAACAACGTACTAACATCAGTTAATGTGTTAGATCAACTCACTCTCACGGTATCTCTAGGGGCATTATTAAACACAAAACAAGAATATTTCAGTTTGGGGCTCTCAGGGGATCTAGACCATCTCTGATAGAGACACAATGCAAACCACACATGTAATTTTACGTATTTAGTAGCCACATGTAAGAAGAAAAAGAAGCAGAATTCATTGCAATAGGATTTTTCAATTTAACACAGTATGTTCCAAATGTTATCATTTCCATGTGTAATCAATATAAAATATCACAATGTCTGACACGTTTTTTTCTTCCTAAGCCTTTAGACTGTAGTGTCTCTGTACACTCGGGGCTCAGGAAGCCACGCAGGGCGTGTTCTCTGGCTCCTGCGCGGGCCGGTCTAATAGCCAGCCAGGAGCGGAGGTGCGCTCCCGGGATCACGCGTCGTGTAGGTTTCTCGCATAATCCAAGAAGCCCGGCTGTCGGCTCACGTAAGACTCTGTCCGCCCTGCTCTGGCCGTGCCTTGCTTACTGTTTAGATCGTTACTTCTGGGTGGGGCTCTGGTGTGAGCGCTGTCACCAAGGGACCTGGGAGAATAGAAACCCCTGTCAGGCTCCCCACAAAGCAGTTCTCACGGGAGCAGTGTGAGCGGCCCACTTCCTGCTCCCCTTAGAGCCTTTGGTGCGTGACCCTCCCGTCCGTCACTTTTTGCTGAGTGCTCTTGCTGTTAGCCCTTTCCTGCGCGAACTTTGCTTTTTTTTTTTTTTTAACCCAGAATGCTTTATGTGTAACCACATTAGGTTTCTTCCTACTGTTGCTTATAATAATCTGTTCGCATTTGATGTAAGAGTTTTAAAAACTCATTTGCTTGAGTCCCCGGTCTGATTCAGGGACTTCTCGGAGGGAGCACGCTTCTCCAGTCCTTTCGGTGGGTCTAAGTTCAGAATTACTCAGTAGACTTATAATGGAAACTAATGTTTTCAACTGAAAATATTAGAGAAAACTCAGATGCAAAAATAGCCTGTGTTTACACCTGGACTGTCTGCCCAGGCCTCCCTGGAAGGCTGGGGGCCGTTGCCCAGCACAGGCTTGTTGCAGGAGCACCCGTCCGCCCAGCGGTCCCAGGGGCTCGGCTCACGCGCAGGAAGGATGCGTGGGGGCTCACACGGGACGTGTCTGCCCTCACCAGCTCTGGCCTCGGGCTGCCCTGTGGCCGGCTCCCCACGCCTCCTTTCCATGTGCTTCCGCCCCCTGGAGCGATCCTGTGTCCTCGTCCGCTAGCCGCGATGCCCTCCTTAGGGAGGCCCGGGAGTTTCCCACTGCCACTCGCTCCCCACGTGGACCAGAGGCTGGCGGGAGGGAGTGGCCTGCCGAGGCCTGGGCACTCCTCCCTGGGTCCTCCGACTCACGGGAGGAAGATACTTGAACACAGCAACAGGTTCGCCATTGGCCACAGGGCCGGAGAGGGCAGAAGGACCTTTGAACCAGGCCTACAGAAGGTGCAAAATGGCTTTAAGCTCAAAAGCCATCAATATATTTAGGGATGACGTGTCCTGGAAGGTCGATGGGGAAGGTGGTTTACCTTCAAACTTCCTTAGATCCTACTTTAAAAATTTTCCTAGAAAGACCAGCCTGTCCCCTTGGGGCTGGCATTGCCGTTTTGGGAGCCGTGGTGTGACAGGCCAGCTAGTGTGATGAGCCCCACGAGCGTGCTTCTGAGAGATGAGGAGCGCGGCCCGTGCAGGGATGCTGCCATAACAGACTAAACTTTGTTTTAGATGCGAGGCCCCAAAGGAAAAACTTAGAGACACACTTTATCCCGTGGGAGTTAAATTTAGCTTCTTATCCAGATAAGTAGTGTTTCTTCAGCTCAATTACTTATCTTAGGTTTGTAGAAACTCGACTTCACATCTCTGTGCTTCAAAGGACAGATTTTTTTTTTTTCCATTTTGCTGAGCAGCAAATTTGTTAATCCCACGGATACAGAGTTAATTTTCTTCTTCCAGTTAATTTCCCACTCAGCTGTTGTAAAAGCCCTCACCCAGGGCCACGCCGGGCAGGGCCCCTGGGGCAGGAGCCCTGTGCGCGGCGGCTGGTCAGTAGGACTGAACCCCGGCAGGGTGGGAAATGGACGATTCTTAAATTTTCCGCCAAGAAAGCAAACTGTGTTCTCCTTGCTGAGTGAACTCTGTGGACTTTTAAACTGAGGATTTTGGGGGTTTAATTTCTTAAGGAAAAATACCTGGGTACTGATAGAGACTGGGTTTATAGAAAGAGTTTTGAGAGCCCGAGAAGCCAAGTGTGAAGAGTGAGAGAGGCGGCAGCATTTCACAGGTTAGCTTTGGGAACTGGGGACGTTCTCCTGGACACCCGCTCCTGTCTTCTCCCAGAGACGGGGATGCTGCAGAGGTGAAGCGCTGCAGGGAGACTGCGTGCCCTGCCTGGGGAGGGGGAGACAGGACGAGGGTGGCCCTTCGGCCCTTGTTGCCCCGCCTCTGAGGGGCCTGCAGGGCCTCTGGGGGCAGCGGCCTGGGCTCACCTGTCACCTGGCAGAGAGCGGGCACCTTAGGATGGAGACCAGGACACTCCCCAAACACTCTCTACAACCCCAGTGCTTTTTGTCTGTATTAGAACTTTTTTTAAAAACCTCTTCTGCTTATTATATTATTAGAAGTGAGCTTTTTCTTTTAGTTTTGTTTTTAATTGAAGTCAAAAAGTCCATTTAGAGAACGGTCGAGCCACGATGCAGGTTGAAATGGAACAGTAGAACTCGCACGGCCTCAGGTTTTTCCAGAGAGCCACGACTGCGAACTGTGCCGCCTAAGATCGTGTCTGTCTGCTCTGTCTTGGCACTGGGTCACCACTGCATGCAGAAGCCTGATAGGGGAATGGCAGAGGGGAAACACGGTGAGATTTTCTTTTTAAAATGTAAGTCCTAGCATAACTTTCAGGTAAGAACTTATCAGAAAGCTCTGTGTTTTGAATGTATTGCTTCCCTAAATTAGTAGGTAGTAGAAGGTGAGCCTACTAATACCTACCTACTAATACCTAACCACTAACTAATGAGAAAGCTCTGCTTTGAATGTATTGCTTCCTTAAATTAGTGGGTAGCAGAAGGTGAGCTGGAGAAGGCAATGGCACCCCACTCCAGTACTCTTGCCTGGAAAATCCCATGGACGGAGGAGCCTGGTGGGCTGCAGTCCGTGGGGTCGCGAAGAGTCAGACATGACTGAGCGACTTCCCTTTCACTTTTCACTTTCATACATTGGAGAAGGAAACGGCAACCCACTCCAGTGTTCTTGCCTGGAGAATCCCAGAGATGGAGGAGCCTGACAGGCTGCTGTCTATGGGGTCGCACAGAGTCGGACATGACTGAAGCGCCTTAGCAGCAGCAGCAGCAGGTGAGCCAGCAAGTTAGGGAGAAAGTCTGCAAATCCATCCGGCATTGTCCTATAGAATGCAGAGCCTTTAGCTGAATAACCAGTTCCTTCAACAGCACCCTGTTCTGTTGGCTTGTTTTAATTGTTTTGGTTTCTTTGTTTTCCAGTGTGAAGCTCTAGGAGCAGAAACTGTTTTGCTCTGTGTACATGACATTATCACTGTTCCTCTCATTTCATCTTAAGCTGGCCTTTTACCCTGCCTTCATGAGAAAAGGAAATGTCAGGAGGAAATGTATTCAGGATTTGATTGCTGGAGCAGCGAGGTCTGAATACTGATGGCAGTGCCTAAGTTAGGATTGCCATCACAGTTTTCATTTAGCCTGTTACTATCGTATTCACGTATCAGAGGTCAAAAGGAGATAGTTATATTAAATGAAATGAAAATGGTATGCAGAGCTCAGGAGAAATGAAACTGCTCAATCAGATGCATGTACATTTATATATAGATGTGGTTCAACTTCTTTTCAAATAATAATGTGACATATATAATATATATGTATATATATATCTTAGCACTTAACATTTAACCTAAGCCAGAACTCTTGTGGCCTTAGACACTGTATTTTTCATTCCCCTCTAGTAGGCATTGCTGCTAGTGAAAGGGATATGTTTCCTACCTGTTTGAGAAGTATTCTTACAGGTGATTGAAAACCAACTTAATAAATTAACTGCACAAAATGTAGTAAGGAGGTTTCCAAGTGAAGAAAGAACTTGATTTTAAGAAAGAAGCTGTTTAGCATTTGAATTGTCTTTGGCTCTTGGTGATCAGGGAAGGCTTCATGGAAAGAACAAATCTTAAGAAGGAAATTAAAGGCAAGAGCTTGCTGAATGGACAAGGCCTCAGAAACAGTGTTCAGGTGCTTCTCTGCAGAGTGTAGCCGCTGAGCTTGGATTTGGTCAAGTCCCATCTCAAGTTTTCTGACAGTGGGACCAGCTTACACAGCTATCCTGCGAGAAATCTGCTCACACTGTCGGAAACGCCCGAGCAAGGAAGCTGAAGCACGTAGCTCTGAGATTTTTTAAGAACTGATCTGAGAAGGAATCCACAGAGACCAAAACACAACCTTTAAGAAGGTGACCAAAGGCAGCAGTTGCCCCCAAGACACCTGGCATTCTCATACTCCCTCTGTCCTTCCATGAAGGACACGCCCCAGAAAGGCCACATCATGACCGCTAGCCAGGATCTGGGAAAGTGAATCAGTGCCATCCTGACCCCAAGACAGCACTTGTCACTGCCAGCTCGCTTCCCACAGACCCGCTTCCTGCAGCCCGTCTCATGGTTCATCTGGAGCTGTGTCCACTCTTGCACAGTGGTTACTCTGAGACGTGAAACTGTATTAAACATTCATTTTTAATCAATGAATTTTTTGTTGTTGATTCTTCCCTTTTTACCATCTGGTTATAAACACTTTCGTCGGAGCAAAGGTGCAACTATATAGTATTATTACTTGACGTATTTTATTGGTTTATCGTCAGCAGCAGATTGAAAGTGAAAGTCGCTCAGTCGTGTCCGACTCTTTGCAACCCCATGGACTATACAGTCCATGGAATTCTCCAGGCCAGAATACTGGAGTGGGTAGCCTTTCCCTTCTCCTGGGGATCTTCCCAACCCAGGGACTGAACCCAGGGCTTCCTTGTAGCCAAGCTGGTAAAGAATCTGCCTGCAATGCAGGAGACCCTGGTTCAATTCCTGGATCAGGAAGATCCCCTGGAGAAGGGCTGGGCTACCCACTCCAGTGTTCTTGGGCTTCCCTGGTGGCTCAGCTGGTAATGAATCCACCTGCAATCTGGGAGACCTGGGTTCGATCCCTGGGTTGGGATGATCCCCTGGAGAAGGGGGAAAGGCTACCCACTGCAGTATTCTGGCCTGGAGAATTCCATGGACTGTATAGTCCATGGAGCCACAAAGAGTCAGACACAACTGAGAAGCAGATTACTTCCCATAATAATATTGATGAGACTGCTGCTCTGACCCACAGAGCTCAGAGTCTTGGGTGAGCATTGTAGGATTTACCCAAGGGTGAATGTGATCCTATAAGTCACATGCAAGAGTCATCAGGCAAAGAAATTCGCATAGAAATGACCATTGACAGACGCTTATCTTTTTAATGAGTACTTTTGTTAGAAGGTAAATTTAGAGGCTGCCTTTCACATCAGAATGAGAGCTAGTAACTACCAGACGAAGAGCCACCACGCTCCACATACACTGGTCCAGTTTCTGTTTTGTTTTTTTTTTTTGCTAAGGACAGTGCTTTTTAAACAAGGTTTGGCTGTGCTGGGTCTTAATTGCTGCACAGGGTTTTCCCTGGTTGCAGCGAGCGGGGCTCCTCTCTGGTTGCAGAGTGCAGGCTTCTCATCGCAGTGGCTTCTTATTATGGAGCCCAGGTTCGTGGACACACGGGCTTCCATAGTTGTGGCACGTGAGCACAGCAGTCGCTGCTCCCGGGCTCTGGATCACGGGCTCAGCAGCTGTGGCAGGCACACGGGCTGAGTTGTCCCTCAGCAGCTGGGATCTTCCTGGACTAGGGATTGAACCCATGTCTCCTGCATTGGCAGGTGGATTCCTTACCGCTGAGCCACCAGTGGTGTGGTATAAGCTGCCTTTCCTTCTCTGTAGAGAGAGAGCCCCAGTCTTAGGTAGGCAGCCTCAGCTCACTCTGCAGGGTTTGCATGGGTGGTGTCTTGACAGCCGTGGTTGACATGCGTGGATGAAGGGCATAAACGAGTCTCTGCTGAGTGGTGTCCCTCAGGGCCAGACCATAGCATATTGCCAGAAAATATTGAAATGTGGACCACTGGAGGAGAGAGAGTGTCCCCAGAGGCAGCCAGTGCAGGGCTCATCAGGCGTCTACCTCCGTATCTATATCCGTGGTTTTATTTTTCTAGAATTCGCCACACTGAGAGTTCAGAAGGTTTTCATTAGATATGAGAAGTGTTGTTTACTCCATGTGTCCTCTGTGTTCTCTGTGCTGGAGATGTATTAACAGACAAAAGCCAAGTCCTTGCCCCCATGTGATTACCTTCTAGGATTGACAGGGGAGAGATAAACAAGGTTGATCCGTAAGCAAACTCTGAGGCTCATGGTGAGAACGCCAAGAAGGATAATTAGGTGACCAGCAATCAGAGCAGATGTGGCCATTTTTGGTCTGGGTGGCCAGGGAAGGCCCCCACATAAAGGAGACGCTTGAGTGAAGGTGGAAGCGGGTGAAGAGGCCAGGGAATACACCCTGTGGGTTCCTGGGGGCCATGCTTCTTGGGCAGAGAGAAGGTGCCAGAGGTCTGGAACAGCAGTGTGTCTGCTGTGTTCAAGGACAGTCAGGAGGTGGGGGACCTGTGCACAGTGTTCCTGGGGAGGGCAAAGACCCCAGACGGATGGAGGGGGCAGGGGGCGGCACTGGTGGAGGTCTCCTAGACAAGTGTAAGAGTTTGGGGGTGGGAAGCATTTTTAAGGATGAGAAGCCATTGGAGAATTTTGAGCAGAGATGACACATGCTAGCCTACAGTTTAGCCCCTGACTGTCTTTTGAGGAGAGTTTGCTTGGGGGAGGGCAGAGAGGGGCAGGGGACAGAGAGACCGCGGTCACAGTAACCCAGGCACAAGATGACTGGACGTGGTGGAAGCAGAGACATGGTGCGATTCTGAATTTGTCCTGAAGACAGAGGGACAGGAGAGGTATTGGAGAAAGTGGGTCAAGGAGCAGAGTTTTTATTGTCAAGTTTCCTTCCTCAGGATTGTAGACCCATCTCTACGATGCTCCCCTGGTCATCACTAGCATACTTACCAACTAACCAACCTTTACCCAGACCCAGAAACTGCTCTAGGATAAAGTGAAAGTGAAGTCGCTCAGTCGTGTCTGACTCTTTGCAACCCCGTGAACTGTAGCCCACCAGGCTCCTCCATCCTTGGGATTCTCCAGGCAAGAATACTGGAGTGGGTTGCCATTTCCTTCTCCAGGGGAACTTCCCGACCCAGGGATCGAACCCAGGTCTCCCGCATTGCGGGCAGACGCTTTAACCTCTGAGCCACCAGGGAAGCCCCACTCTAGGATAAGTGCTGGCTAATTATACTGGAGTGGGTAGCCGTTCCCTTCCCAGAGGATCTTCCTGACCTAGGGATCAAACCTGGATCTCTTGCCTTGCAGGCAGATTCCTTACCATCTGAAGCACCAGGGAAGTCCAGTTTACTGGGGACAAGAGCTTTGCAGCTAGAGCTGTAAAATGAGTGGATGAAATGTCTTTTCTTCATGTATTTTTAGATGAATCTCCCCAATAGTGACAGTGTCTTCAAAAACTAGTAGAAAATAGCCTAGTCACCTTTTTTCCTTTGGTCCCCTTTCAAGTCATCTCAGAAAATTGTCCTTCATACCCCTTTGATTGTATAATTGCCCTAGCTTTGTGAAATACTTTGCCTTACATTGATTTTCTGAATCTATTTTTAAACTGTCTTTAGATCATTTTATTAAGCCTTGTTCATATCGGGAGTAGTTCGTTCTTGCATTTTAATCTTGCCACCAAAGCAGTTTATAGAGACAGATTGACTCTCTAAATTCCTAGAATGAATAGATTTAGATTTCACTG
>SJYF01000263.1:6249038-6260911 GCA_006410515.1 Procapra przewalskii | reverse complement strand
GGGGTTGAATTGATATGTTCCTTTCATGCCCAGGAGACTTATCAACTAGAGCCCTAAGCTGATTTTCTCCAGAGAAAGGTGGTCGGGGTAGTTCCCTGTTAATGTCAGAAGAGTTGGTGAAAGGTGTAATATAGTAAACAGTAGACAGATTTTGGTTTAGGGTAGATGCTCGAGTAGGTCTAAGGAGTCCCTCGAGTCCTGATCCGCCTTGCCTGTCAGGTCTCCTCCGCATGACCTTGTCATGGGTGGGATCTCCCGTGCTGGCTCCCGGCATCAACCCAAAGAGCAAGTCTATGCTGAATTTTTGTTTTGGCTTCTTCCTTTGAAATCAGGATCTTAATCCCTCTCCCTGTTCCCCTAGAGCTGTTAAAAGCAAGGTGATGGGATGGCAGCCTGGGTCCCCTTCCTGCTTATCCCCTGGGAGACCTGGAAGCAATCTGCCCCCTGCAGGCCTGTTTACACCATGGAGAGGTTGGCTGCTGGGCAATCTGTAGTTGGCCAATGACAACTTGTAGATGACCCCAAGATTTCCAAACAGGTTCTACCTCCATAATAAGGGAAATGCCCATGGACAGGAGGCTGCCCCAGTGGCTCAGTGGTAAAGAATCCACCTGCAATGCAGGAGATGCGTTAGACTCTGGTTCCATCCCTGGGTTGGGAAGATCCCTTGGAGGAGGAAACGGCAACCTAGTCCAGTAGTTTTGCCTGGCTACAGTCCATGGGGTCACAAAGAGTCAGACACCTCTGAGCAGCTGACCACACACACACGCACGCACACACACGCACATGCTCAGGGGTAGGTGAAAGCTCAGATCTGGGAATTTTGGTTCTCCTTGAAAGCACAGCCTGGTGTGCTGCAGTCCATGGAGTCGCAAAGAGTTGGGCACAACTGAGTGACTGAACTGAACAGAACTGAACGCATCCATAGCCCATCTTCCAGGCAGCGTATTCTCTTCAAAGCCTTACTCAATTCTAGAACTAGACAGTTGTATCTGCCTGGATGCCCATTTACCTAACAGGTGCTTTCAGTCTCGACTTTTGAGGCTCAGTAGGCTGGTTGGATAAAATAATGGTGCAAGTAACAGTGGTGAAAACTAGTGTTTGTTGGAAACAATCTGTGCCAAACATTCAGATACATTATTTCATTTAACCCTGACAAATGACTTGCCCCAGGTTGCACTTAAGTGATGGAGCCAGGTTGTGAATCCGAGGTCCATGCCCAGAGCCACAGGCTACTTATTATATCAGTCAGGGTCCAGTCAGGAGAGAAAGCACATAGTAATTCCATCAGGGAGAATGTAGATTAAAAATGACTCACTGTAACAGAAGGTTGGAATAATACGGAAAATGTAAGGAAAGCGCAAAAGAAAATAGAAGTAGCAGAGGGAAGGTGCAGCCACTACCCGAAGGCTGAGGAAGGGGAGGAGTCCTTCTCTCCCCCGGAGTTTAGATCCAGACCTTAGGGAGACAGAGCGGTCTGCTCTGTGCCCATGGAAACTCCTGGACTTGCGTCTCTAGAATGTGCTGGAGAGCTGTCCTTTGGGAGAGCCAGGCAGAGTGTCTCATGGGGCAAACGGCCCAACGGGATTCTCGAAGAAGCTGCTGCCCACTGCGTGCTGTGGCCACCGTGGGCTGTAGGAGCCGACACTGATGAGCCACCCATCCTGCAGGGGCCAATGCAGCCACCCCGGAGCCAGGCTTCCACGGAACCGGGAGCTGACGGGGATTCAGGCCCCAGGAGGCAGGCACAGGGCCAGCACATGGCCCAGCCTGAGGAAGGAGCTCATGGATCCAGAAAGGGTCCTCGCTCATCTTCCTCCAGCTCCTCCACGGACGAAGCTTCGTGCCACCTGGCAAGGAAAGCTGCTTCACAGAGCGGGCAGGGAAGGTGCGCTCCAAGCTGGAGACCATGCCCGATGCCTCCCACACTGCTGGGTCAGAAACCGTCTCCACCAAGAGCGGAGGAGTGACATGGCGTGGGGGCCAATAGCTTGAGCTCAGAGCCCGAGAGACCCCGGCCGAGTGCCGCCTCCACTGTTCTCTGTACCCGCTCTGTGACTCTGGACAGAGCGCTTTCCTATTGCTTCAGATCCTTTTCTTCCCCAACATTTGTTTGCTATGAAAACTTATATCTTTGAAAATTCTGAAAAATTAATACAGGGAACCCCTATCATTTCTTCTTCAGTTGTTATACTTCTTATCGTTTTCTCTTGCCTGATTTCATTGGTTAATATCCACGGTTGCCACGAGTGAGCAAAGGAAAATATAGGATGCATAATTAAATTTCAGGTAGCAGATAGTTTCTCAGTGTGAGCAGATCCCATGCAGCGTTTGGAGAATTCTAATCAAAGTGGGTGTCTGGTATTTTATCTGGCAGCTCTCCTTCCTAGAATACAGGAACGCTGGCCGTGGGCACCTTCGACTTTCCCCTCACAAACGTTCCCACAATAACTCAGACTTTGACTTCAATCCCAAGGGGTGTTTTCTACCATGTTAAAGTTTCTGCAGTTCCTATTTTATTAAGTCTTCTTATCAGCAAGAAATTTTGTTGTAAAGCCTTTTGTGTAACCATGGAGATAATCATAGCATTTTCCTCCTTAACTGTGTTTGCGTGTTGTATTATGTAGACAGATTTCCTAATTTGTAATCATTTTGTATTTCTAGGACAAGCCTAGATAACTTGGTCACAATTCATTCTTTTTAAATAAGTTGTTAGTTTCTATCTGCTAATTAAAAAAATAATTTTATCAATGTTTATAAGTGAAAATGGTTTGACTTTCTGTGTTTATTCATTAAGTGTTATTCTTGGTTCACAAAAATAATTTGAAAATTCCTTTTTTAAAATATTTTAGAGTATTAGAATTATCTGGACTTTGAAAAATTCCTGATAGAACTATTTGGTTCAGTACTTCTTGTGGAATAGATCTTTAACAAATTCCTCTATTTCTTTTAAGGACACTGGTTACATACAGTGTTGGGGTCAATGTCAATAAATTGCATATTCCTAGGAAATTATATATTCTGTCTGCATTGAAAATTTTATTTGCATAAAATTGTACAAATTGTTACAGGTTGTTTTTTTTAACTGTCTTTAATGGAGTTTTCCCCCTTAACGCTTCTTATTTTATTAGCACATTTTCCCAGGCCTCCTTTGATCAGGTTAGATACTGGTTTTTTTATTTCATTGCTCTTTTCAAATAACTTGTGACTTGATGTATGCTTTTCTGTTTATTTATTCTTTCTTTTTTTTTTACCATCTTCCTTTTGCTTTCTTTAGATTAGTGAATTTTTCATTTTCTACCATTTGAGCTGGAAATCTAATTACTTTTATTCACAAGTATTTACCCTTGTTTATTAAGTATTTACCCTTATTTATTAAGTATTTAATGTTATTACTTTTTCTTCCTATCACTATTTTAAGTGTGAAATACAGTGAGATATAGCATTTCCATCATAATTTAAAAGACATTTTGCAGTTGCAACTTCCCTTTCTGCTCCAGCCAAAGACCGACTTACCATCGATATTTTTAATGATGGAAGGGCCTGTTGAGGACTGTGAAATGCTTGGTGTCAGGGTCCTGCTTCTGCCTGTTGAACCCCTGTGACCGTGTGAGCAGTCTCCACGGCGGTTCCCTGTGCTCCTGAGAAGAAGGGATTTTTCTCTATTTTAGGGTATACATTAAAAAATAGATATTTTAATTTGAATACTGTTGATTTGCAAATTTAAGTTAGCTTCAGGTGTCCAGCAATGCAATTCAGTTTTGTTTGTATTTTTTCAGATTCTTTTCCCTTATAGGTTATTACAAGATATTGAATAGAGCTGTCTGTGCTATACAGTAGGTCCCTGTTGCTTATCTAGTTCATATATAGCAGTTAGAATCTGCTAATCCTATTCTGACAATTTATCCCTCACCCTCCGTCCCCCTTTGTTAACCACAAGTCTGTACTCCACACCGGGGGGTCTGTTTCTGCTTCATAGATTTGTTCATTTGTGTTGGATTTTAGATTACGCGTAAAGATGATATCACACGGTATCTGTGTTTCTTTGTCGGACTGACCTCACTCAGGTCACGATCTCTCGGTCCCTGCACGTTGCTGCGAGTGACAGTGTCCCATTCTTTTTCATGGCGCGTAATAGTCCATTGTATATGGGTGTCACACCTTCTTTATCCGTTCCCGCAACAATGCACACGTAGGTTGCTTCCGTGTCTTGACTATTGTGAATAGTGCTGCCGTGAGCATATGCTATCTTTAGGTTTTGATTAGGGTGTAGTCTTTGATATATAGCTATGCCTTCTACCTGATTGATTGTGCCTTGTTTTGTTTCAGTTCTTCTGAATTTTTCAGTGTTTTCCACTCATGATCTGTCTTGGACTGTGAGTAGCATATTAAAATCACCGACCAGTGTAGCTTCCGCTTTGTGAAGGTAGTGCTATTTTATTGATATATAGTTACTGATAACCGTGTCTCTTGTGCATATCATAGCATTGGGTTTGTTTTGTAAGCCACATGGAAACCCCTTTCCTTTTAACAGATGAGCCCATTCCATTTATATTAGTTGATGTGACTAATATCTTTGGTGTCAAATCTGTCATGTTATTTTAGGTTATTTTTTTGTGTATATGACATTATGTATTTACTGTTTTGATGTGATGTTTCTTTGATCATTTTAGCATTTATTTTATAGGTGCTTTTAAAAATTGAAGTAAAACTCATGTAATACAAGCTCAGCCACTGGAAAGTGACGGTAGGGTGGCATTCACCACCTCTGCCCAGTCCCAGGAGCTTCCTCCGCAAAGGAAGCCCTGAGCTCAACCAAGCGCTGACTCCCCACCCTGCTCTCTCTCGAGTCACCGGCAAACTCCAGCCCAGTTTCTGTCTGGATTTTAAGTTGCTTCTGTGAGCGCCTGGACAATTCCTATCAGCAGAAGAGTTGCCATTTTAGTGGCTTAGGTGTACAGTTCAGTGGCACTCGCTGTGAACAGCGTGCAGCCCTCCCCACTGTTTCTGAAGTTCTCTGAAGCCCCAGACGAATGCTCTGTGCCCTGGAGGCAGTGGCTCCACCCTCCTCTCTGCCCCAGTGCCCACTGGCCTCTGCTCTGCCTCCGTCCCCGTGGACGCGCCCATCTGAGCACTCGAGTGAGTGAGTCACACAGTGCCCGCCCTCTGCGTCTGATTTATCTCATCACGGCGACTTCAGGCTTCCCCCTGCTGTCTGTGCCATAGCTCCATCCCTTTTTACAGCTGAATACTGCTCCATTGTATGTAGGCACCGTGTTTCGTTTAGCATCCATTTCTTGATGGGCACTTGGGATTTTCCCACTTCTGGGCTGTGGTTCACTGGCATGAACATTTGCATGTGAATATCTGTTTCAGTCGTTTTCAATTTATTTGGACTTCCCTAGTGGTTCAGATGGTAAAGAATCTGCCTGCAATGCAGAAGACCCAGGTTCAATCCCTGGGTTGGGAAGATCCCCTGGGAAAGGGAATGGCAGCCCACTCCAGTATTCTTGCCTGGAGAGTTCCATGGACAGAGAGCCCTGGCGGGCTACAGTCTATAGGGTCACAAAGAGTCGGACGTGACTGAATGATTACACTACTTTACACTACTAACTACTATGGTAATTCTGTGTTCAGCTTTTTGAGGAAACAATTTCTATGGAGGCTGCATCGTTTTTATATTGCTGCGCTTAGTCTCTCAGTCATGTCTGACTCTTTGCAACCCCATGGACTGTAACCCACCAGATGCCTCTGTTCATGAGATTCTCTGGGCAAAAATACGGGAGTGGGCAGCCATTCCCTTCTCCAGGGGATCTTCCTGACCCAGAGATAGAACCCAGCTCTCCCGCATTGCAGGTGGATTCTTTACCATCTGAGCCACTAGGGAAGCTTTTGTTTCTATAGGATCCTTCATATAGAAAAATCCTTTAACAGAAAGATCCCTTAATAGAAAGCTTTGTTTCAATGAGATGCTTAATTTCTACCTCTTGCTTCATCCTCCCCCATCACAGCCAAATTCCTCCCCCTCTTCTAGAAAGTGCTTTCCCCAGATTTCCGTCTCAAATTCTGGACACTTTCACGTCCTTCCTTTCCCGTCCCTCCTTTCCCGTCCCTTTGAGCCAGTGCTTAGCTCCACCAGGTCTTGGAGCGGTTCTCAGAATTTCCTACCAGATGGGCCCCCCTCTCGGGTGCTGCTCTTTTCTGCGTTCCCCCACAACTAGCCCGTACCCCGCTCCTCTCCTCTGTTCCCTGTGCAGTTTCTGATTCTCCCCTTCAGCAGGGATTCTGGAGCTGTCTCACATTTGTCCTGATACTTCTTTTCCTACTCAATGTGCAACTTAAAGTTTCAGATCTCTCTTCTTTCAAGGACAACATGCTGTATCATGCTTTTAAGAGTAGTTTCACTTGAACTCCCTTGTTATTTGAATGGCTTTATAGGATGTGTGGATATACTCTTATCTGGATGGCTGACATTATCCCATGAGAACCAGGAAGGCTGTCTTCTTTATCCTTTATCTTGAAGCAAGGACGCTGGGAATTTAGCTCTCGGTGTTATTTCAGGGTCCAGTGAGGTAAGAGAAGAGACAGTATTCCCAGCCTGGTTCAGAGCACCCGAAGTGCTCCCCAAGTTTTCGCTGCGGTTTTCGCTGTTGTTATTCTGATTCACTGCGTGAGTCGTCCCCAGAAAGGATGCTTTCTAGGACTCTGCAGGCGACAAGGATCCCGGAAGAAGGAAAGTCTGAGTTTTAGTTCTTGATTCTCTCTTACTAGCCCATGTTTTCCTTCCTGATTCATTTTGAGCTTGGCAAACATCTACCGTTTCTAGAAATGTATTTCTTAATATTCTGATATTTTTTCTAGTGAGGCTAAACGCTTCTGCAGAAGCAGACGGGCTGGTGATGGACACGAGCGCCAGTGGGCTGGGGGGTAGGGTGGGGGTCGGGGCCCGCCCTCCGGTGGCCTGAGCCACCCGCACGTGGCCCCCAGCCCTCCGGTGTTTGATAAGATTCTCTTTTCCAAACCGAGCAGTATCCCTGGTCCCCTCCTCGCCTCCGTCCCTCCCGTCTCCCCATGCCCCCTCCTTTGCTTTCTGTCTCTGCCCTTCTCTCGCGTTCTTGCTCTCTCCCCCACGCAGGGGACTGCTGCAGCGTATCACTTGTGTTAACAGCGTATATTTAGAACATCCCTCCTCCCAGACTGCAGTTAACATGGCCCCTCTCGCTCCGTTTCCACCTCGCTTTCCAGCTGCCTTCGCTAAACCCCGGGAGCGCTCTGTAGGACACGCGACGCCTGCCGGCCAAAGGCCAGGCTCAGGGTGGGCCCCGGAAATGCTGGCCCTGGACCGCAAGCCTTGGAGGAGCAGCCCCGCTGATTCTCGCATCACCCCTCAGGCTGTGACACGCGGTACATCAGGAGCCGCCGTGGCCGCACAGAAATCAAGAATACCCAGTTGTTACGGTGCAGGAATCCATGGAAATCGCTCCGGTCAACCTGCTGACTTCAGAGTGGGAGGGTCGCTCTTTCCCTGGGATCAGGGGAGGGGGGCACACGGCCTGAGTCCGTGGAAACGTGGGGGCTGAGTCAGGGCCTCCGAGATGCCCCATCCTAGTCCTGGGACCTGTGGGTGTTGTCTTACACGTCAGAGGAGATTACTGCAGGTGTGATTAGGAGTCTGGAGATGAGATTATCCTGGCACTTGTGCGACCGCGGGGGCCTGATCAGGTATGGGGGAGGCACGGCGGGGGGGCAGGCGGCATTCAGACAAGAAGCGGGGTGTAGACAGAAGCAGGAGGAAACGGTCACAGCGAAGGGCGTGAGTGGCCTCCAGATGCCAAAAAAGCAAGAACACCGGTTCTCCCCAAGGGATTCTGGAAGGAGCCGGCCCTCAGTTCAGTTCAGTTCAGTCACTCAGTCGTGTCCGACTCTTTGTGACCCCATGGACTGCAGCACGCCAGGCTTCCCTGTCCATCACCAACTCCCATAGTTTATTCAAGCTCATGTGCGTTGAGTTGCTGATGTCGTCCAACCGTCTCACCCTCCCGCCTTCAGTCTCTCCCAGCATCAGGGTCTTTTCAGCGAGTCAGCTCTTCGCATCAGGTGGCCAAAGGACTGGAGTTTCAGCTGCAGCATCAGTCCTTCCAATGAATATCCAGGACTGATTTCCTTTAGGATAGACTGGTTTGATCTCCTTGCAGTCCAAGGGACTCTCAAGAGTCTTCTCCAACACCACAGTTCAAAAGCATCAATTCTTCGGTGCTCAGCTTTCTTTAAAGTCCAACTCTCACATCCATACATGACCACTGGAAAAACCATAGCTTTGACTAGGTGGACCTTTGTTGGCAAAGTAATGTCTCTGCTTTTTAATATGCTGTCTAGGTTGGTCATAACTTTTCTTCTAAGGAGTAAGCGTCTTTTAATTGCATGGCTGCAGTCACCATCTGCAGTTTAGCCCAGAGAGACTGGTTTAGGACCTTCCAGTACTCTTGCCTGGAAAATCCCGTGGATGGAGGAGCCTGGTGGGCTGTAGTCCACAGGGTCGCCAAGAGTCGGACACGACTGAGCGACTTCACTTTCACTTTTCACTTTCATGCCTTGGAGAAGGAAATGACAACCCACTCCAGTGTTCTTGCCTGGAGAATCGCAGGGGCGGGGGAGCCTGATGGGCTGCCATCTGTGGGGTCGCACAGAGTCGGACACACTTATGCAACTTAGCAGCAGCAGCAGCAGACCTCCCAACCTCAGACCTGTAAGGGATCCATCTGTGTTCTTTAAAGCCACTGAATTTTTGCTGATTCATTGCAGTAACAAAAACAAAAACAAAATCTAATACCGGCAGTGCTGATTCTCTCTTAACAAAATGTATTTACTCTACACTTAACATTTCACCCCAGTAGTTAAGAGACTCGCCCAAGTTCACAGGGATGGTTACAGGCAAAGTGCTGATTAGAACTAGGGTGACCATATATGTTTGTTGGCTTCTGACGCACACCCGATAATCCCAAACTTACTGCTTTAGAACAGTGAGCCTCTGTTGAGCTAACAACCCTACTCAGCAGCCAGAGCTGCCTCACCTGGGTGGGACCTCTGGTGTTGGCTGGACCGACCCACACGTCTCTCCGCCCACTAGGTGAGGGGTTGGTAGGCTGGGAGGGGTCCCTTCTGCGCCACCTGCCCCTTCAGCCTCCGTCAGACCGTCCTCAGGGCAGCTGGGCGGGGCCCCAAGAGAAGCCCTGAAAGTACACAAGGTGGGCTGAGGCCTGGGCTTGGAATGCACACACCACTCCCACAGGAAGGGGCTCAGCCGGCAAAGCGCCTGCCTTCAATGCAAGAGACCCGGGTTCCATCCCTGGGTCAGAAAGATCCCCGGGAGAAGGAAATGGCAACCCACTCCAGTACTCTTGCCTGGAAAATTCCATGGACGGAGGAGCCTTGTAGGCTACAGTCCATGGGGTCGCAAAGAGTCAGACACGACAGAGCGACTTCACTCCACTCCCACTGCAGCTTATCGTCCTAAGCCGGGTTGTATGAAGAGTCCAGATTGGAGAAGAGGAAGAAATTTCCTCATTTTGTGCAGAAGCTTCAAAGTCGCACTGGAGAGGACAGGGGCAGACCGGGAAGGGTGTGGGTTTTTGCAGAGTATCTCTTGGTATAATTCACATCTTAAAACTTTGAAAATAAAAGGGGGTGCCTTTAGGAATTCCCTGAAAACAGCAGATGGAAACCAGGGCTGTGCCAGGTGTCAGGCTGCCAGGGGCAGCACCCTCCCTGTCACTCCCACCCCGGGCAGGGTTCTCCCCTCCCACACTCGGTGGAGATTAAGATGCTGCTTCGCTGGCCTGGCTGGGGAGGTATAGGTATAGTGCAGAGGTCAGACCTGGGATCTGAGTCCAGGCCAAGATGAGCATGACTGCTGTTACTGGTGTCCAGGGAAGCACCCCAAGAGACGTTGTTTGCCCACCTCTCCCTGTAACCAGGGGGGTGTCTTTTTCTCCCCCAGGACTCCCACGTCCACATGGTCATGAGAGTCATCATCAGCGCCCTCAGTCGCCACTGTCACATTCTGTGCTGGCTGCTCCTGTGAGTGTGCGTACCTGCAACCGTACATTTATAAAGAAAAACAATTTAGAGTCCCCACTGGAAGCTTTTCCTGGAGGCTTGAATGTAGCAAGCTCACCTCAGGGACTTGGAACCTCGTCACAGATTTCTGTTGACCTGACCTATGAGGGATCTGACCTCTTTTTTTTTTTTTTTTCTAATCCTGCCAGCCTTTTCAAAGCTTATTTCAAAAGCCCATTTTATGGCTTGGTTTATAAAAAGCTCTCTTTTCCCTTCAAATAATATAATATCTTTGAAACATGAAGACTTTCTCCATCAAGTTTAGAAATGTTTGGCCCATGGTTTGAAGTCGGGAGCTGGAGCGTTTGGAAATGTATTTAGAAACTTGGCAATCCTAATATATGGGAGGTGGCTTTTTAACAACCTCCCAGCAAGCATGCCGCTCTCGGAGGTCGTTCAGCTGATGGCGCCTGATTGGTCTGCTTCCGTCTCCAACAGTCTTTTTAAAGCTTCCTCTCTTTGGCCGGGCCGAGTCTCGGCTGCCACACGGGCGCTCCTCTGGGTGTGCCGAGCAGGGGCCTCTCCCTGCCGTGGCTTCTCTCGCAGGGCGTCTCGCAGGGCTCTAGGGTGCGAGCACTTCAGCTGATGCCTCGCATGGGCGCGGGAGTTGCAGCCCCCCGGCTCTAGAACACAGACTCAGTGGTTGTGGCCCACAGGCTCGTTGCTCCTTGGCGTGCGGGATCTTCCAGGATCGGGGATGGAAGCCGTGCCTCCGGCACTGAGCCACCAGGGAAGCTCTGTCTGGTCCCCTCTTAACATCCCCAGATGGGGTTTCTGGAAGCGCTCCCCTCCCTCTTGGTGAAGTCCAGAGCCCCCGTTTGGCTTTGTAGCGCCTGTCTTCACAGCCCACGCCTGCAGGGGGCAGGGGGCTCCACTTTGCCCACAGGCTGCACTGGCCTTGGCGTGTCTGGGCCCCTCAGCTCTTGCCTTCCCTCTGGCTCCTGCCAAGCCATTGTCCCTACCCGTTCCGCAGATGTTTGTCTTCACACCCCCTAATGTGCAATCTGGGCTGCCCTGGTGGCTCAGCTGGTGAAGAAACCACCTGCAATGCAGGAGACCTGGATCAGTTCCTAGGTCAGGAAGATCCCCTGGAGAAAGGGTGGGATACCCAGTCCAGTATTCGTGGGCTTCCCTGGTGGCTCAGATGGTAGAGAATCCACCTGCAAGGCAGGAGACCTAGGTTGATCCCTGGGTCAGGAAGATCCCCTGGAGGAGAGCATGGCAACCCACTCCACTATTCTTGCCTGGAGAATCCCATGGACAGAGGAGCCTGGTGGGCTACAGTCCATGGGGTCACAAAGAGTCAGACATGACTGAGCGACTAAAACACACACACACACACACAAACACTGAGTAAGGTACGTACAGAGCATACAGGCATCATAAATGATGCCCCTTCCCAGGTAAGCAGCACCCGAATTGAGAGACAGACTCTCGCTGGAGCCTGACACCCCTCACACTCCTTTCCAGCCTCTCTCCCCTCGCCTCCAAAACTAATTCCTCTGCTGGTTTCTATGCTCTTGTCAGTTTTCCTCTTTGACATTGTACAGTCTGTGCTCTTTTGTGGCTGGCTTCTCCTGCTGTCGTCAGGGGTGTGGGCTGTTCATCCCTTCCCCGCAGGATGCTCCTTTCTGCAAATGCACCACAGTATGGGCTCTTTCTCAAGGCAAGAATACTGAAGTGGTATGGGCTCTTTATCACAATAAACTGTGGAAAATTCTGAAAGAGATGGGAATTCCAGACCACCTGACCTGCCT
>SJYF01000263.1:6215504-6226153 GCA_006410515.1 Procapra przewalskii | reverse complement strand
CCCCCCCCACACACACACACAGCCTATTCATTCTGTTTGGCTGAAGAACTCTAATACAGTGAGGTAATATTATTAGCCAGATTTCACAGCTGTGGAGACCGAGGCTCAGAGAGGACAGACAGCTTGTGGCAGAGACAGGATTCAAGTCAGATGTGTCTGACTTCAGAACCGGGCACTTAGCCCCGCTTTTCTGCCTCACGGCAAAGGGAACCATCAGAGACGCAGCAGCTCCAGAATTACATAGCCCATAAATCCGGGTCTCGAGTTCTGGCTTCCAGTCCCGGCTTAACTCCATCACGAGCCTCTATCAGGTCTTGCTGCCGCATTCCTTTTCCCCCTTCCTTTTGGTTTGGAGAGAACAGGGGGTGCCAGTTGAGTGAGGAAGTCCCGGGCAGGGGAACAGCGACAGTCCAGCCCCACCCTTCTTGAGAAGGGTCGTGTCTGTGATTGAATGCATCACCTGGGCCCTCTCTCGCCTGTGTAAAGAAACCCAGTGGAAGCTCCTCTCAGGCATTTCCAAGCGGTTTGCGGCCTCTGTGAGGTTATCAGTCAAACAGTATATTTGGTTTACAAATCAAGACATCTGTGAAAGCCAATTTGTAAGTCCAATAAGTGCAATCCTGAGTCACAAAGCCCTTCGAGAGAATTGGAGCTTTGAATTATTTTTAAATGCTTCATCTCCAGCCCCCAGAGGAAAAGCCCTTTCCTCCCCCTCAAGGGTAAGATTCATATTCCTGTGATTCATATTCATCTTTCAAGATACAAGGTTTTTTCACAGTTCTTTCCTTTTTGAAAGGTGGGCGTCGTTTTATCTCAGGTTTAAACAATAACTGCATATCTCCAGTGCTTGACTGTTTCTGGAAATCTATTTAATTTCACAAAACAAGTTACCAAAGCATACAGTCTTGCACAATTTCCATTTTAATAATATTAAGTCTACCTGAAATTTAAATTTAGATGAATATAGTCCAATGCCTGGAACATTCTGTCTTTTGAACACTGCTCCTTTGTGGGAGGAATACCTATTGGACTAAAATACTTTTTTTATTTAGGCTTATTTGGGGGAAATATTAAAGGGGAAAATATAAAACTTGAAAATCATTCCCACCCCTATTGCTTTGCGTTTGTTAGAGAAATGGATGAGTACAATCAAAAAATGGCTAAAACCACAAGAAATTCATTTTGGAGAAAGAGTTATATGCTCTTCTAGATCTTAAGAAGGAGCTAAGAGCCAACAAATTACCTGAGGGTTCTACAGCTTTTTTTTTCCTGCCTCAATTGTCTTGCCTAAAATTCTTTCCAAAATCAACTATCCTTTTCAACCGTGTCTTAGCCGTGAGTTTAGCCATTCCCCTCTGTCTTACTCCTTTAGAGAAGAAGGGTGCGTTTCTTGTCTATAAGCGCATTTCTTCTTTTCTGTTAGTGAGCAAGTAACTTCTCAGAGAAGATATTTTAGTGCTTTTGAAAAAGCATTTGCTTTTTATACTGATAGGATCTCATGGATAACAGATGGGTGATGGCATCTACAATCAGTTTGAATTTTGCTCTACAGCTTACTAATCAGGTACAGATTCCCTTCGCCAGTTCCCGCCCTGCACCCAGTTCCACCTATGGTAGTTTCCCCCGCACCATCAAGCGAGCCTCTGACACCAGCTGGGTGTCCTAGAGTTCAACACAATTCTGACATGACCTAACTGGAAATAGCATCAGACTTGGTAGGTGAAGGCTGCCCTCCCTTTTAAATGTCAATTTTAAGTCCAGGTTGTCACTTGTGCTTCTGACCACTGACTAGATCAGAAGATCCCATGACCCCCCCTCTTTGGGTTTGGTTAATTTACTGGGGTGGTTCACAGAACTCAGGATTTTTACGGAGTAAAAATTTACTCACTAAATTGCAGACTTATTACAAAGGATCGAAATGCACAAATTAGCAGCCTGATGAAGAGTTACATGGGATGAGATCCAGAAGAGAAGAACTTTTGTCCTCATGGAGCATGGGTCTGGCATGGTGGTACAGGGATACATTCTGGCAAACCAGCCTGGAAGCTCTCCAAATCCAGGCTCTTGGGGGTTTTATATGGAGGCTTCATTACACAATTGACTAAATCACTGGCCATTGGCGACTGAGTCAACTTCCAGCCCTGTTCAGCTTCATGGAGGTCAGGGGAGTGGACTGAACATCCCCATCCTCTAATCACATGGTTGGTTGCCCTGGCAACCAGCCCCCTTCCTTAGCATTTTCCAAAATTCATCTAATTTACATAAACCCAAAGGTCATTGAAAGGGGTTTATTATGAATATTGAGACAGCTTTATTCTCATCACTTAGGAAATTCCAGGCATTTTAGAGTCTGTGTCAAAAGCTGCAACAAAGACCTAATATACATCTCTTACTATTAATCACAGTACCACACCAGGTAATTTTAAAATTAAGGTAATGAGTCCTCTGAACCTCAGCCTCCTCAATTGTACTTTAGGTGTAATGATACCTCCCAGGTATCATTTTGGGGAACAGATGGACTCACAAAGTGCTTAGTACAGTGGGTCTTGAACAGAGGTACTCGATACTCCACAAAACGCATTCAGGCCCATCATCTCATTTTACATTTACAATACTGCTGTAGATAAACGCCTCTTCTCCCGTTATTCTTTTTACTGAGATAGGAAACTGAGGCAGAGAGGGTTTAAATGCGTTGCTCAAAGCCACAGGATCCAGCAGGTCTAAGTATGACGTCCCAGCTTCTTCCTGGTTCCCTTCTGAGTCCTTTTAATCATGAGAAGAGCCTGGTCCACTGAAAGAAAACCCACCAGTGTGTCTTTACCCAGAAAGGTCTGCTGCAGGAAGGGGGACCCCTTCCAAGGCCCAAGTGGCTCTTGTGTAACACTCTGAATTGAATTGTCTGCAGAAACACACATTCTGGCAAAGCAAGACTCTTTACTGGGAAAGGGTGCCCGAGCAGAGAACAGTCAGGTAAGGGAGCCCAGGAGGACTGCTGTGCCTTGTGGCTCACAGTCTTGGGTTTTATGGTGATGGGATTGGTTTCCGAGTTTTCTTTTGCCAATCACTCTGACTCAGGGTCCTTCCTGTGTTATGCCCGAAGTCCGAGTCCCTAAAACAGAGAAATAAGACGTCCACGGCAATGCAGAAGCATAAAGGGGTTTATTGCTAGCTCGAGCTAGGGCTCCCCCGGCACCGACGCAGCGGCTCTAGGGAGGGAGCCCCGAGTCTTGGCTGCACTGCTTTTATAGGGAATTTAATCAGGTAAAAGGGTACAAGAGGAGGTGTTCAAGCAGGAGAACAACTGATTGGCCACTTTAGGGGGTGTTTAAGTTGACAGATAACTGGTTGGTTACTTCCATCCATAGGATTTGTGTGTAGATTCTTGATTGGTTTTTACTTCCAGGTAAATCACAAGCTCTTGAACGTAAAGTCAGAGGGTTTAGCCTAGTGACCGACTGGCTCGTGTACACTGGGGCTAGGTTAGGTAATCTGAGGGTTGATTGGCTATGGGTAGTGGGCTTAGGTTGGGTAACGTCCAAAGTTCTTTTGCCTGGGACCTTGCAGGATGGGATTCTTTAACAAGATGGAGCAGCTCAGGCCCTTGATGCTGGGGTGAGTGGGACCCTGCTAGGGGGTGGTCTCCTGGAACCGTGACCCAGGTTTACAGGAATTCAAACCCTAGGCCTGGTGCACCCTGTCGAGCCTGCCATGGCTCCGGTCTGGTTCCCCAACATCCTGGTGGCGCACACGTTGCTCAGCCAGGATTGATGCTAGCGAGGAGGAGTACCTGGTGCTCCTTTTTGACCTTCCCTGAACTCTTCTGGTTGGTGGTGGCTTATTAGTCCCATGCTCCTTACTGGGACCTCCTGTCGTAAAATAACTCACACAATGGTTGATATGGTGGCTGGACAGTGGACAGTTTCATTCATTGTGCTTCCCGTAACAGGTCCAATAGACTCAGGTTTGTGACAGTGAAACTAGCTCTAAATGTCTGTTGTGGTTATTTTGTAACTTTTCAAGATTCCACATTTAACCAATTAACTTCTGCTTCTCAGTTTCTTCCCTTATTTTCTACGATTATGTGTGGTGTTTGTTCTGCCCAAGTCGCGTAATCTCCCAATGACCACAGGGAGCCGACATCCGACGCAAAAGCAAGAGTTTTTATTACCAAACTCCAGCTGGGGCTCCCACCAGTACCGACGCAGCGGCTATAGGGAGGAGCCCTGAGTTCTGGGTTACATTGCTTATATGGGGTATTTTCGTGCGAAAAAGTTTGAAAAACAGCAATCCCAGGGTCTGATTGGTCACCCTCTAGTGGGGGGCCAGGTGTTGAGTTTTAACTGGCTCATCATTTCCCGGGCTGGCTGCGGGTCCTGATTGGTTTCATTTTCCCGGGCTGGCTGCTGATTGGTTTTTTAAA
This sequence comes from Procapra przewalskii, assembly GCA_006410515.1. Taxonomy (NCBI): domain Eukaryota; kingdom Metazoa; phylum Chordata; class Mammalia; order Artiodactyla; family Bovidae; genus Procapra; species Procapra przewalskii. The sequence continues at coordinate 6,221,733 of SJYF01000263.1, read as the reverse complement.
ATGCTAAGCTAATTTCGAGGAAACTGGGTTTATCATTCTAAGAAAATTGGAACTGTGGCCCCTGTAGGGCCTGTCATTTGAGTTGCCCTTACACATTGTTCTTTTCACCTTTCCCCCTGGATAACTTTCCTAAGTAAAAGTTTCTTAGTTACTGACCTTCACCCTATCTTCCCAGTTCATTCCCTCTGTAAGCAGAAAATTGTTTCTTTGATGCACAAATAGATACAAAGTATTTGTGGATTAAAGCAATGAATGGATTTATCATTTAAAAAAAATTACAGCTAGTTCAAGAGAAGACTTGCAGAGAAAGATTGAGATGGAGAATGTGATGGTATAAGAGTGAGACATGAATACCAACATCAATATGATCTAGTTCTTGCCACCAATCAATTTACAGTTCAGCAGGCAGAAAAGTCATAAATATTTAACACCTTGAATATCTTTTGCATCTTTACTCCTTTAATAAATACTCCTATATGAGACAGAGAAATCAAAAGAGATGGTTGTTATCCTTAAGGGGTTTATTTTTTAGTTGGGGCAGCCTCTTGAAACAACAGTGAGTGTACCGAAAGTACTTGCAGCTTTTGAGAAACTGGGTTTCTTGTTGTTGTTTATTTATTACTGACCTTTCACGTGGCAGGTGCAGTGTTGGGTGCGCAGGGCGCTGGGTGGCTGTTGGGGTCATAATCATCTTTTCTTGTGGTGGTGTTAGGGGAAGCACACTGACTGAAACCGCCCACCCTGGCCAGGCACCATAGTAACCATTTGCACGAGTTGCTTTATGACAGGAGATCCTGATAAGGAGTACGGAACTAACAAGCCACCACCAACCAGAGGTGTTCAGGAAAGGTCTAAAGGAGACACCGTGTGTCTGTCCACTTCCTGGAATCCCTCTCGCTAGCATCCATCTTGGCTGAGCGATGCGTGTGCCATCAGGAAAGATTTTGAATTAGAATGATTGGCCAAAGACCACCTGGAAACTAATCCCATCACCATAAAACCCGAGACTTTGAGCCACGCGGCAGAGCAGTTCTCCTGGGTCCCCTCACCCTACTGCTCTCTACCCTGGTGCCCTTTCCCAATAAAATCTCTTGCTTTGTCAGCACATGTGTCTCCTCAGATAATTCATTTCTGAGTGTTTGACAAGAGCCCAGTTTTGGGCCCTGGAAGGGGTCCGCCTTCCCGCAACAGTGCTGGGCTCCCACTCAACATGGGTCATCTGATGGGAATAACAGATATGATATGGCAGAGGATAATTTTTTTTTCTTTTTTTTTTTAAAGGAAAGAAGCCTCAAGCTGCTTTAGATGTAAGAACGAAAAGAAAAATCTGCTTAAATGGGTCTTTGTTCTAGGAAGAATCATTTGCATTGCCCCTCTTAGAAATGCAAATGTCAGGCAAGTAGGCCTTGGGAAAAGATGTAATGGTTCTGTAATTGTCTTGATAAATACTATTTCAAATAAAACCTCTTAGTAGGCACAGGAAGTCTGAGAGTTCAGCTAGTCAATTCACCTAGTACCTGAGGCTCTTCTGAGATGGTGGGACCTAGAACCCAAACCCAGTGATTTGAAGTCAGTGAAAGCCAACTTCTTAGGCGGTATGGCCTTAGCCAAGACATTGAAGGTAGAAAAGGATGCTGAAGACTTAAACAAAAGAAAGGGAGTCTGCGCTGGCGACCGAGATGCACACCAAAGGCCTGGGTTCTTGGAGGAGGAATGATTTGGCTGACATTGAAAGCACCTGTGAACCTGCCTTTACTAACAGTGATAGCTGATCAAGGGGCTGCAAACTGAAATGATCCAGTGTTCATATCATGGACTCTTTGTTGCAAAATTCAGACTTAAATGAAGTAGGGAAAACCACAAGCTCATTGAATATAAGCTGAATCAAGTCCCTTATGATAGTACAGCGGAACTGACAAAGAGATTCAAGTTATTAGGTCTGCTAGAGTGCCTGAAGAACTATGGCTTGTAACATTGTACAGGAGGAAGTGACCAAAACCATCCCCCAGATGAAGAAATGCAAGAAGGCAAAGGGGTTGTCTGAGGAGGCCTCACAATAGTTGAGGAAAGAAGAGAAGTGGAAGGCAAGGGAGAAAGAGAAAGATATACCCAACTGAAGGGAGAGTTCCAGAGAATAACAAGGAGAGAGAGTTCAGTTCAGTCGCTCAGTCGTGTCCGACTCTTTGCGACCCCATGAATCACAGCACGCAATTCATCATCATCTCCCGGAGTTCACTCAGACTCATGTCCATCGAGTCTGTGATACCATCCAGCCATCTCATCCTCTGCCGTCCCCTTCTCCTGCCCCCAATCCCTCCCAGCATCAGAATCTTTTCCAATGAATCAACTCTTCTCATGAGGTGGCCAAAGTACTGAAGTTTCAGCTTTAGCATCATTCCTTCCAAAGAAATCCCAGGGTTGGTCTCCTTCAGAATGGACTGGTTGGATCTCCTTGAATAAGAAGGCCTTAAATGAACAATGCAAAGAAAGAGAGGAAATGTTAAAATAGGAAAGACTAGAGATCTCTGCAAGAAAATTGGAGCTGTCAAAGGAATATTACATGCAAGGATGGGCACATAAAGGACAGAAATGGAAAGTACCTAACAAAAGCAGAGGCGATAAAGAAGAGGTGGTAAAAATGCACAGAAGAACTATACAAGGAAGGTCTTAATGATCCAGATAACCATTACAGTGTGGTCACTTACCTTAGAGCCTGACATCCTGACATGTGAAGTCAAGTGGGCCTCAGGAAGCATCGCTATGAAAAAACCTAGTGGAGGTGATGGAATTCCAGCTAAGCTATTTCAAATCCTGAAGGATGCTCCTGTAAATGCTACACTCAATATGTCAGCAAATTTGGAAAACTCAGCAGTGGCCACAGGACTAGAAAAGGCCAGTTTTCATTCTAATCCCAAAGATGGGCAATGCCAAAGAATGTTCAAACTTCAGTACAATCCCACTAATGAATACTATCTGCACATGCTAGTAAGGTTATGATCAAAATTCTTCAGGCTAAGCTTCAGCAGTATGTGAACCTGAACTTCCAGATGTATAAGCTGGATTTAAAATAGGCAGAGGAACCAGGGATCAAATTGCCAACATTCATGGGATCATAGAGAAAGCAAGGGAATTCCAGAAAAACATCTACATCATTGCCTACAAAAGCATTCAACTCTGTGGATCACAACAAATTGTGGGAAATTCTTCAAGAGATGAGAATCAGTTCAGTTCAGTTCATTTCAGTTCAGTCGCTCAGTCGTGTCTGACTCTTTGTGACCCCAATACCAGACCACTTTTCCTGTCTCTTGAGAAATCTGTATGCAGGTCAAGAAGCAACAGTTTGAAACAGACATGGAACGACAGACTGGTTCAAAATTGGGAAAGGAGTACAACAAAGCTTTATTGTCACCGTGCTTATTTAACTTGTATGCAGAGTACCTTATGCAAAATGTAGGGCTGGATGGCATCAAGATTGCCAGGAGAAATATCAACAACCTGAGCTAAAAGAGATTCTTGATGACGGTGAAAGAAGAGAGTGAAAAAGCTGCCTTAAAACTCAGCATTCAGAAAGCTAAGATCATGGTATCTGGTCCCATCACTTGATGGCAAATGGAAGAAGAAAACGTGGAAGCAGTGGAAGACTTTATTTTCTTGAGCTCCAAAATCACTGCAGATGGTGACTGCAGCCATGAAATTAAAACACTCTTGCTCTTTGAAAGGAAAGTTATGACCAACCTAGCCAGCCTATTAAAAAGCAAAGACATCAGTTTGCCAACAAAGGTCCATATAATCAAAGCTATTGTTTTTCCAGTAGTTATGTATGGATATGAGAGTTGGACCATAAAGAAGGCTAAGTGCCAAAGAATTGATGATTTTCAACTGTGGTGTCGGAGAAGATTCTTGAGAGTCCCTTGGACTGCAAGGAGATTCAACCAGTCCATCCTAAAGGAGATCAGTCCTGAATGTTCATTGGAAGGACTGATGCTGAAGCTAAAGCTCCAATCCTTTGGCCTCCTGATGTGAAGAGCCGACTCATTGGAAAAGACCCTGATGCTGGGAAAGACTGAGGGCAGGAGAGTGGGTTTTGACAGAGGATGCGTTGGTTGGATGGCATCACCAACTCAATGGACATGAGTTTGAGGAAACTCCGGAAGATAATGAAGGACAGGGAGGCCTGACGTGCTGCAGTCCGTGAGCTCTCAGTGAGTTGGATATGACTTAGCGACTGAACAAGAATTTGTCCTGTTGTCCTAGACAGAAACCGAGGCTGTTCGTGCACTTATTCAACAAGTATTTACTCAGCACCTACTTGACAAGTGAATAGGGCAGAGTCCCAGCCAGCTGGGAACCTGGTCTGAACTTCCATCAGGAGGGAAACTCTGTTCTTTACTCTAGGGTGTCTGGGTACTGAACTGAACTGAACTGGGTATATCTTGGGAGGTCTCTGGACAAAACTACCCTCACCCTGAAGGAAAACCCTTAAATAGAGGTTTGTTAGCGCCCATGGGGCTGTAGTCTCCTATAAGAAATAAGGTTGGTTTTTTGGTCAATTTTAACCATTATGAAACTCACGGCAGAGGCACGTGGTGAATCCAAAAGCCCAGAGCATAAAGGCAAGAACCATGGACACAACGCCCGTGAGATGGGACTGAGGCCTCCCCAAGGACCTGGCCTCAGGGGCCCCCTGGGTTGCAGGGGACGATGGACCGAGGCTTGCTGTGCGCTCTTGCTCGCCCCGTAGTGAATGGACCCAGACACAGTGGTAATTTTTCACTCGTTTCACTGTTGCCTGTGGAGTATGTTGGGAAAGGTAATTTGCTATGATGGTTTACAAGGACTCCCACCAAGAAGAACTGACTCAAGGAACTGTACTCACAAAACTGCACCTGAGAAGCCTCTCTGCACCTGCCCTGGCGACACGATCCTGGACTTCAAGGCTGAGCCTGATGCCAGAATGGGAGGAGACGCGAATGTGAATTTTTGCCGCCAGAGGGTTGACTGTCAGATTATATTTTCCAAAGATGCCTGTGAGAATATCTTTGAAACTTTCCATTTCTGCATCAAGAAGTGACGTCTCGGGGCTTCCCAGGTTGACTCAATGGTAAAGAATCTGCCTGCCAGTGTAGGAGATACAAGTTCCATCCCTGGTCCGGGAAGATCCCACAAGCTGTGGACCAGCTAGGCTTGTGTGCCAGGCCAGTCGAGCCTGTGCTCTAGAGCCCAGGAACTGTAACTACTGAAGCCCTCAGGGCTAAAGCCTGGGCTCCACGAGAGAAGCCACTGCAATTTGAAGTCCGTGTACCCCGACTGGAGTAGCCCCCGACTTGTCCACAGCTAGAGAAAAGCCTGAGTTACAACAAAGACCCAGCACAGTCAAAAATAAATAAATGCATGAAAAAAAACTGAAAAAAAAAAGGTCCATGTCAAACAGATCTTTAAGAAAAAAATAAAAGTGAAGTCTAGTTCTTGCCCCTTGGATCCAGAAGGCCTCGTGTCTTACTTATAACCAACAAAATGTGGCAAATAAAAAGTGCTATGTGACTTAGATGCTAGGTCATGACAGGGAATTTAAACTGCTCAACGTGTGTGGGGTCTTATTTGAGGGAGAATGAAAATATTGTGAATTTAGATGGAGGTGATGTTTGCCCAACATTGTGATTGTAGAGAAATTTCACTTCAACTGAAAACATCATTCTTTTTTAAAGGTGCTTTAATTTCCACCGTATAAGCTAGAACCCTCATACCTAGCATTCCAAGCCCCTGGTTGAGACCTATGACTGCCCTGAGCCTCCCATGCTGTGAGGACACCCAGACCACTTGCAGAGGCCACATGCAGCGTGTCCCTTTGTGGGCCCAGCTCAGCCACTCGGTGCCAGAGAAGGCGCTTCTGCATGGTTCTAGCATGTGGCCATCCAGTAGCCACAAGCCACTGGAGTTCTCTCAGCTGAGATGGGACATTGGAGGGCAGAAAAGAACCATTCCTCTGTGCACTTCCTGAAGTACAGACTCACAGGGTCTGTGAGCAAACTGAAATAATTGATTTAAGCCACTAAGCTTCAGGGCAATTTGTTAAGCAGCAGTAGTAACAGGATCAATAATCATTAATCCACAGAGAACACTCATTTAAATTTCCACTGGAGAGAAGTTAACTTTGCACAGAAAGGCACACCTGTTCTATCTGGAAGCTAAATTTTATATCCCTAAGTATCTTTCAACTATTCTGCCACCC
>SJYF01000263.1:6179173-6190943 GCA_006410515.1 Procapra przewalskii | reverse complement strand
ACATTAAAAAAAAAAGGGGGGTAATTATTAAAAGAATGTAAAATAGGGCAAACTATCAGAACAAAATATCAAAAGGCAAATAAATTTACAACATTTTTTTTTACAACATTTTTTTAAAAATGAAGAGCAGATGAAAAGTTACTCAGGAAGGTAAATTATTAGAGATACGAAAATCAAGCCGACGAGAAGACCAATATCAAAAACATCTACATTCAGGAAACGCCGGAGTCAGGTTGAGAGAAGAGGAAACATTTACCATGCTGGTGGGATGCAGCTGGTAACAGTCACTATAAAAACCAACTTTTAAAAGTAAAACTAAAAGCTGCCGCATGACCTGGCAGTCCCATTTTCATGAGTATAGGCAGAGATACCAGAATCTGAATACATTATGCACCAAAAAGTACAGTCACAGGGTATCCACTTGCCAAGGCAAGGAAGGAATCAAAACGTCCGTGAACACAGGAGTGGATGAAGACCAAGTCACACATGTGCACAGTGGAATCATGACTCTGCCAGGACAAAAGGAGCTAACGTCATCTGCAACAGTAGAGGCTAACCTAGAGATGATCATAGCAAGTGAAGGCAGAGCGAGAAAAAGAAGTGCCATACGATATCACTTGTAGGTGGGAATGAGAAATTCTTCCCGAAGAACTCATTTACATATGAAATAACCAGGCAGTCTTAGGAAACAAACTTACCAGGTGAGGGCAGGTGGCTTCCTTGCTGGCTCAGATGGTGAAGAATCTGCCTGCAATGCAGGAGACCTGGGTTTGATTCTTGGGGCAGGAAGGTCACCTGGAGAAGGATACAGCTACCCACTCCAGTATTCTTACCTGGGAAATCCCACTGGCAGAGGAGCCTGGCGGGCCACAGTCCAAGGGGTCGCAAAGAGTCGGACACGACTGAGTGACTGGCACACTCGCAAGGATGGGTGGAGGGTCTGCCACTACTAGGTAATCCGAGTGGTGAAGAACCCGCCTGCCAGCGCAGGAGACGTGAAAGGATGCGGGTTCGATCCCTGGGTCGGGAAGATCCCCTGGAGGAGGGCATGGTCACCCAGTCCAGTATTCCTGTCGAGAGGAGCCTGGTGGGCTACAGCCCATGAGGTCACAAAGGACTGAAGCAACTTCACACAAGGGTGGGTGGGAGGATTCAGAGGTTGGGATTAAGTCATAACAATGAGATATATACAATATATTATCAATGTGGATCCATCTTTCCAAGAGTGTTTTACTAAACACTCTGATAACCTAATTGTGAAAAAAAAAAAAATACAAACCTGCAAGGATAGAAGTGAAAAAGACTCCATACCACTAGCAGAAACACAATATGGTGAGTCAAATTTACTCCAATAAAGATTACATATCACTTAAAGAAAGACAAAGCGGAAGCAATGAGATGCCAGGTTTGGCGGCGTCTGCTCTCATAGTCCACTCCAGTTTACAGTGAGAAGCCAGGACTCACCCAAGGCTCCGGTTACCGTAGTAACAGAGGGAGTCATGAAGTAATTCTGCGGCTCTGCGGCCCTCTCCAAACCAGCAAACGCAAAGCTATTGTTCATGAGCACTTCATACTCACGAAATGCTGGGCTCTAAATGATACCTGCGCTTAAATCTTCATGGGAAACAAATCGACAGCAATAAAATACAGGACAGACTGTCAGGAAGAACTTGTTTCTACAATAAATCCTACTCACAGTGCTTAAGAAGCAGCCCATGGAAATTTGCCTAACACTGTGAATCATGCCAGACGTAAAATCAAAATCTCAACAGGAGAGCGCTCTGCACCAACGTGAGAGGCCACGACGATGAATTTAAAAGAGAGAAACGGTAGAAAAGGCACGAAGGAAAGGGAAACCCTGCCACGGTGCTGGTGGCTTGTAAATGACGAGTCCCTGTAGAGAGAAGTACAGACCCGCCTTTAGAAGAAGGAGGTAGATGTCCCGTGGGTGCCTGCAGAACCGCTCCAAACGAGCATTTGAAGGGAAAACAAGATTTTTTAAAGGCTCATGCAGCCGAGTGCGCCATGGACTACGCTTCACAGTACATAACAAGCGGAAGCATACAGAACGTTTATGGAGAGATAAGCGCATAAAAAGAAATGACACGTGTACATGGTCCAGCATGACTCAGCCAGAAATAAGAATGAAATAATTCAGTTTTCAGGAACACAGACAAAACTCAGCACAATCAAACTAAGTAAAACTCAGAATGAGGAAAAAAAAAATTATCATATCACTTATAGGTGAGACCTAAACTTTCACACCAATGAATTAGTTAAGGAAAACACAAGACTCAGAGACATAAAAGATATGCTTAAAAAAGGAAAATGTAGAGGCTAAGATATAAACTCAAAAATTTAGATGTAACTAATATAATCATTCCACATAAAATAGATAATCCACAAGGAACTAGGTATACCAAGGGAATATTCCATCAACACTGGGTAATAACTTATATGAGAAAAAAATCCAAATGTGAATGCACATATATATATATTTTTGCATTCCTGCAACCTATATCAACTTGTATATCAAGGTTACTACAATGAGAAATAAAGTTATACTTAATTTAAAAAAAAGTGGGAAGGAGACAGTCTTTGGTTGTCTGTTCTAGTACCTGCTTACTTGCTAAGTTGCATCCGACTGTTTGTAATCCCATGGACTGTAGCCTACCAGGCTCCTCTGTCCATACAATTCTCCAGGCAAGAACACTGGAGTGGGTTGTGATGCCCTCCTCCAGGGGATCATCCCGACCCAGGGACAGAACCCACGTCTCTTATGTCTCTTGTATTGGCAGGAGGGTTCTTTATCACTAGTGCCACCTGGGCCGCCCCATTCTGACAATACACATAAAATACATAATTAACATGACCTACATTGCCAGCGGTGGGTACTGACCACTCTAATAACCTATGTGAGAAAGACACCAAACATGAATAGACACGTGCGTGGGTAAACGTGAGCAGGACTCTACTTCCAGGGAGGCCCAGCATTGTAAGTCAGACTTACTTTAGTAAAAAGTGCACATTAATTTAAAGGACAACAAGTATTAAAGAGACAAACGTTTCTGGCTTCCGCTGTCAAAATCCACTCTAATTTACAACCGGGAACTAGGGCTAACTGTAAGACTCCAGTTTTCATAGTGATAAGTGTAGAGATAGAAGGCTTTCTGTGGCCCTTTGAACAGCAACAAGGATCAAGTAATGCCATGTCCAGGCCCAGGGAAGAAAGTAGAGACGTAACTGAAGTAAGGTGGACAGGAAAAAACAAGAATCATATGATATCATGTCTAGTGAAAAGTCGCTCAGTCATGTCCAGCTCTTTGTGACCCCACAGAGTGTACAGTCCGTGGAATTCTCCAGGCCAGAATACTGGAGTGGGTAGCCTTTCCCTTCTCCAGGGATCTTCCCAACCCAGGTCTCCCGCATTGCAGGTAGATTCTTTACCAGCTGAGCCACAGGGAAAGCTCACTTCTAGATGGAATATAAAAACGGACACAAATGAACGTCTTTACCAAAGAGGAACAGCCCCCCAGACTTAGAAATGCGTAATTCCCAAGGGGAAAGGAGCGGGGCAGGGAGAAGTTAGGTTAACGTAAAAAAGGTGGAAGTCGCTCAGTCCGGCCCGATTCTTTATGACCCCATAGACTAGGGACCACCAGGCTCCTCTGTCCATGGAATTCTCCAGGCAAGAATACCGGAGGCTGTAACCATTCACTTCTCCAGGGGGTCTTCCCAACCAAGGGATCGAACCCAGGTCTCCTGCATTGCAGGCAGATTCTTTATCACCTGAGCCACCAGGGAAGTCCAGATTAACATATGCAAGCTACTATTTATAAAGTCATCCACAAGGATCCACTGTATATAGCACAAGGAACCCTACTCAACTCTCTATAATAACCTAATTTGGCTCAAAAAAAAAAGAAGAGAAAAAAAAACAGTCACAATCTGAAAGTAGAGTGTCTTTTTTTCTGTGGGAATGTTCAAGACTTCAGGCCCGGGGGGTAGCGTGTCAGGTAGCCCTGAGAAACTGCTCCAAGGTGGTGGGAAACAGGTCAGGATACATAGAAGTTGGTAGCAAAGCAGGGCAGGCCGTCTGAACAAAGATTATTGTTGAGAGGGCCTCCGTGGAGGTTCATGGTTGAAATGGCTCATGATGCTGGCCTTGCAAACAAAGAATAAAATCTCAGGGACCCTTGATACTGACCAAATTGCCCGAACAACCTTGTCTTCCAGCTGGTGCCTACTCTCAAGGTGATGAGACCATTGGATTCCAAACCTCTGGCTACGTGACTTCAGGACTCAGCTACAGGCTAAAAATTAACCAAGCCTTCAGAGAATTTTTCATTGGCAGGGTATAAGAAAGACCCCCTCAGAAAGGGAGGACGCTGGCTCGCCTTAAGGGCCAGTCACCGGGAGTTGGTGATGGACGTGGAAGCCTGGCGTGCTACAGTCCATGGGGTCGCAAAGAGTTGGACACAACTGAGCGACTGAACTGAACTGAACCGAATCCTCCCATTTCCTTATCTCCCAGCTCCCAGCACACCTCCCTACCTGAAGCAAGTTCTGAGACCTCAGCCCCAACCTCTACCCCGAGGGTCCCAAGGCTTTACCCTGACCTCCCTAGATCCTCTCCCTGTACCTGGCTCTAACAACTTTAAAGCAGGAAACTTCACCGCAGGGGCCCTCTCCTTTCCCAGCTCCACCCCTCCCTTTAGGGGAAGCACCTGGAACAGAAGGCATTGTTCGGTTCAAGTCCCATTCCCCCTCACCAGTCCTTCTCAGATTGAAAGCATCTTGGCTCCTTCTCCTTGGACCCTGATATATATCTAAAAGAAGTCTTAGGACTTAACCTGGCATGATATTTACATCATCCTTTCCTCCACTCCTCTCCCAGAAGAGAAGGAACGAGTATGGCAAGCTTCTCGGGCGCATGCTGATGAGATACACAGGACAGATGATGCTGAGCCTGTGTAGGGGCCATGGCTTCCCCCAAGATGATCCCAACTGGGATTTTCAGGTAGGGAGACTGGGACGAGCAGCCCTGATTACTCATCTGGTCGCTTGCCTCACTGTGGGGCTCCAAAAGGCAGCACAGAGGGCCGTCAACTGTGATAAGCTCCGGCTAACAGCTGAGGGGCTAGACGAAAACCCAGCACCATTTCTAGCCAGGTTAACGGGAGCCGTACAAAAATATACAGTATTAGACCCCACTTCAGCAGAGGGCACCATTGTCCTCAGCATCCATTTTCTCTCCCAATCATCCCCAGACATCAGAAAGAAACTAAAAAAGGCAGAAGGCGGCCCTCAAACCCCTCAACAAGACCTTTCAAATTTAGCCTTTAAGATTTTCAATAACCGGGGAGAGAAGGCAAAGCTAGAGAAGGCCCGACAAGATCAGGCCAAATACCACCTTTTAGCCACTGCCCTACATGGCTCAAAACCTCCCATCAACTGACACAGACAGGAAGCCCCCTGGGCCCTGCTTCAAATGTGGCAAAGAAGGCCCCTGGGCCCGCTCATGCCTAATGCCGAGGCCGCCTCCAGGCCCATGTCCCAGCTGTGGAATAAAGGGACATGGAAGGTCGACTGCCCAAATCCCCCTCCGGGGATCCAGACATCCCCTCCTGGTCCGGAGCAGGAGTCCTCTGACCCAGCTTTGCCCAGCCTCCTTGGACTCACCGCTGAAGACTGAAGGTGCCCAGGGCCCCAGGCCCTAACTTGCATCACCTCTACAGAGCCCAGGGTAACTCTCACAGGGGCAGGTAAGCCCATCTCCTTTCTCATCGACGTGGGGCCAGTTACTGTGCTCTGCCTGCCTGCTCCGGAAAAACCAGGGTCTCCCAGGTCTCTGCTGTGGGGGTTGACTGGTTAATAGCTACACCACGAGTAACCGAGCCTCTACTTTGCACACTTCAAGGTACCCCAGTTTCCCCATTCTTTTCTCATACTCTCAAAATGCCCCACTCCTATTCTCGGGAGAGCCCTTCTCTCAAAATTCAAAGACTGTCACTTCCCAAGCCCACCCTCCAGTCTAGCCTGGCTGCTGCTCCGCAACCCCAGCTCCTCTTCCCCACCCCATTGTCCTCCTCTTCCATAAACCCCATAGTCTGGGATACAGACAACTCATCTGTAGCCTCTCACCGTGCTCCAATTCATATCCATCTCAAAGACCTCTCTAAACGCCCCAATCAACCACGACACCCATCTCCCGAAAACATCAACAAGGGTTAAAGCCTATCGTCACTAAACTCCTACATCAGGGCCTCTAGCGCCCAAGTCACTCTCCCTATAAAACCCCTATCCTACCCGTCAAAAAGCCAAATGGCTCCTATTGCCTGGTCCAGGACCTGAGACTTATCACTGTGGCTGTTATGCCCATACACCCGGTAGTGCCAAATCCCAATGTTCTCTCTCATTCTCCCTTCACTGACTTCAAAGATGCCTTCTTCACCATCGCTTTACACCCAGACTCTCAAGACCTCTTTACCTTTACCTGGACTGACCCAGACAATCATCGCTCCCAATAGCTGACAGGGACAGTCCTCCCGCAAGGCTCTCGTGAAAGCCCTCATTTCTTCGGCCAAGCTCTCGCATCAGACCTGACCTTTCTTGACCTCACTCCTAGCACTGTCCTCCAACATGTGGATGATCTCCTCCTTTGTAATCCTTCGCTAACACACTCTCAACAACACACTATACAACGCCTCAATTTTCTAGCTGATCGAGGCTATCGAGTATCTCCCATCAAAGTTCAGCTCTCTCTTCCTAGAGTCACCTATCTCAGAGTCCTTTTAACACCAACGAGAAGATGTATTACTATCGATGGAAAGTCCCTTATATCCACCCTACCACTCCTACATCGAAAACAGAGATACTGTCCATCTGGGGTTAGCAGGATATCTACACCTCTGGATTCCTAATTTCACTGTCTTGGCATAACCCCTCTATCAAGCCACCCGAGGAGGTCTTTCAGAACCCCTAGAGCTAAAATCAAATATCCATTCAGGCTTTAACACCCTTAAGTAAGCCCTTCTCTCAGCCCCAGCTCTCACACTTCCTGACCTTTCTCGCCCCTTTATACTCTGCACCACTGAGAGACACAAAATTGCCCTAGGAGCCTGGGGACAAAATCAGGGCCCTTCCTTCACCCCCGTTGCTTATCTCTCACAGCAACCTGATTCGCAGTTGGAGGACGGCCAGCCTGCCCACGTGCTCTGCAGCAGGGGCGCTCCTCGCTCAGGAGAGGAGAAAACTCACTTTTGGAACACCCACTGTCATCCGTGCCCTGCATGATGTTAACGGCTTACTTTCTCACAAATCCATGACCCTTCTAGCTCCTTCACACATCCAACTAATTCATGTCACCCTTCTCGAATCTCCCGAGTTCTCCTTTGAACGCTGTCCTACTCTCAACCCTGCCACCCTTATCCCTAATTCTTCTGAGCCCCCCATCCATACATGCAAAGAGGCATTAGAAGACCTAATGCCCCATTTCTCCCACTTTTCCTCAACTTCTTTAAATGACCCTGACTTTCCTTGGTATATCAATGACAGCTCCTCTCTGACATCAGAAGGGGAAAAAGCAGCTGGATATACAATTGTCTCTGACATGGAAATTATTGAATTCCAACCTCTGCCCTCAGGAAACTCTTCCCCAAAAGCAGAACTTATTGTAGTAACTAGACCCTTATCCTTGCAGCTAACAAGAGAGCAAACAACACAGTGATTCTAAATATACTTTCCACATCATACACTCTCATGCTGCCACTTGGAAGTGTTAGATAGTTAGAATAGGAAAAAGGAGTCCAGAATGGCAGTGGCTAAAAGACAAAAAGGAGAAAAGCCCATGAAAATAGAACAAAGGAAAGTCCAAGGACCGGAGTGAGGACCTCAGGTAAAACAAAGAGCACTCCTGGCTAGCCCAGTTTACATAGGACAGGCTCGGGGGAGGAGGAAAAAAACATATAAAAAGAGGGGCCAAAACTGAGCTGGGGGCTTCTCTTCTCTTTGAGTCTTTTGGGTTAGCCCACCCTCATGCCTTGAGGATGTGTTTTCCTTTACTTTCTAAATAAAACTGAGCTGTAACATGGAGCTGTAACACTGATCCATCCAAGGAAATTATACGGGGTTGTAACACTGGTATTGGCAGGTCTGTATAAACTCCCAACAGGTTTCTGCCATAAGCCGTATGAGATCACTGGGGAACCGCAGAGCAGGGCTCCTCTCTTGCTTCATGCAGGGCGTTTCATTCATTCACACAAGCACACTGTAGATATAGCAAAGTACAGCAGAAAACGTGTTCTTTAGGAGAACAAAAAACTAGAGCCCCAAGCATCCTTACTTTGTCCTGAAGGATCCCCGATATGCCCCCAAGACAAAAGGATGTTGTTGACCCACAAAAAGACACCAGGATTCTTGGCTTCTGGAGGAGAAGAATTCAATCCGGGGCCAGAGACGGGGCTTGATCGCTCAGAGCTTTTGTGTAATAAAGTTTTATTAAAGTATAAAGGAGATAGGGAAAGCTTCTGACATAGGCCTCAGAAGGGGGCAGAAAGAGTACCCCCTGCTAGTCTTCAGCTGGATGTTATATAGTCACTAGCAGTCTGTTAGGAGAAGGCAGTGGCACCCCACTCCAGTACTCTTGCCTAGAAAATCCCATGGACAGAGGAGCCTGGAAGGCTGCAGTCCATGGTGTTGTTAAGAGTCGGACATGAGTGAGTGACTTCACTTTCACTTTTCACTTTCATGCATTGGAGAAGGAAATGGCAACCCACTCCAATGTTCTTGCCTGGAGAGTCCCAGGGATGGCAGAGCCTGGGGGGCTGCCATCTATGGGGTCGCACAGAGTTGGACACGACTGAAGCGACTTAGCAGCAGCAACACTTGTCCATCCGTCACTTCAAATTTTTGTTGCAATGAGACAGAACCGAGGAAATTACAAACTCCCCCGACAGAAGGAGCGAGGGCTCCTATCATCGACTAAGACTCTCCCGTAACTAACGCCCCGCTTATACTCCAACTTTTAAAAGCAGCCAGCATGCCCCCTGCAGCAGGCATCGCATATTGCCAAGGTCACCAGGTGGCCTCAGACCCCATTTCACAAGGCAAAACACGGCAGACAGGGGAGCAAAACGAACCTCACTCCGATCACCAGCTCAACAGCTCACATAATACCCAGCCTAGAGCCCCTTGGAAGGAAAGCTATGACCAACCTAGGGAGCATAGTAAAAAGCAGAGACATTACTTTGCCAGCAAAGTCCGTCTAGTCAAAGCTATGGTTTTGCCAGTGGTCATGTATGGATGTAAGAATTGAACTATAAAGAAAGCTGAGCACTGAAGAACTGATGCTTTTGAATGCAGTGTTTGAGAAGACTCTTGAGAATCCCTTGCACTGCAAGAAGATCCAACCAGTCCATCTTAAAGGAGATCAGTCCTGAATATTCATTGGAAGGACTGATGTTGAAGCTGAAACTCCAATACTTTGGCCACCTGATGTGAAGAACTGACTCATTTGAAAAGACTCTGATGCTGGGAAAGATTGAAGGCAGGAGGAGAAGGGGATGATAGAGGATGAGATGGTTGATGGCATCACTGACTTAATGGACAGTTTGAGTGAACTCCGGGAGTTGGTGATGGACAGAGAGGCCTGGAGTGCTTCGATTCATGGGGTCGCAAAGAGTCGGACACAACTGAGTGATTGAACAACAACAGCCCACTCCAGGATTCTTACCTGGAGAATTCCATGGGCAGAGGAGCCTGGTGGGCTACAGCCAACAGGGTCGCGGAGTCAGATGTGACTGAGTGATTAACATACTTCACTGTTTAAGAAGTCATCCTCAAGGAAACACTGAATAGCACCAGAATGCCTATTCAACACACTGTAATAACTTATACGGGGGAAAAGAACATGTATATGTCAATGTATAAGTGAATCAAGTTGCTCTGCATCAATAAGAAAGAAAAAATAAGAGTGTACTAGTAAAAAAAAAAGAAGAGGGCAAGAAATCCTTACTCTATTCCACTCAGGCCTTGGCGTCCTGGGCTGGTGTCACACCCCTGAAGCCTGAGCAGGCTTGGGTCCCAAGGCTGGAGTGTCGTGGGGCTGGGGAGGGTGCCTGCCAATGTGTTCCCCCACCCCCATGGGCCTGGGGTGCCTGCTGCCCTCTGCGTGAATCCATTACCTCCGGATCCAGGCGGGCACACCTGTGGTGTTACTGCTTCCCGTGGTGGAGCCTCTGGGCTGGAAGAGCTTTGAAAAGTCCCTGGTGCTTTCTGGTTCCTGGTGGTGGGGTTCCTACCTCCAGCCTCCTTCCTTAGGGTCACCCCACCTATGGATGGGAGCCCACGCCCCTGACACAGTGTTGCAAGAATTGGGGTACCCCAGAGATAAAGGGTAAGAGGGAAGAAGGAGTGAGACACAAGCCTTGGGTGTTGCTTTGGACACATTCCTCTCCTGTCCACAATTCAGGAACAGGCTTTCCCCCAGGCTCTGATTGCCAGGGGAACCAGACTTGGGCTGAAGAAAGGCTGTCTTGTGGCCATTTCCTGTAATAGCAACTTTAAAACTAGTACTCATGGGCTCTTGATATTCACAAGGCCTGTGAGGCTGTGAGTAAAAAACACCTGCCCTTAATTAATGCCTGGGGTAACATCTGAAAAGAATTCATAACAGCCGGCTTTCAAGAGGCCAATTTCAAGAGGCATATTTCACTCACACTGCACAGCATTGGAAATCCCCTGGAAAGCAACTCCTCCTCACTCAGTGTTACGTTCTCAGTCACTTCAATCGTCTTTGCGACCCCGTGGACTGTAGCCCACCACGCTCCTCTGTCCATGGCGTTCTCCAGGCAAGGATGCTGGAGTGGGCCGCCATGCCCTTCTCCAGGGGATCTTTCCCACCCCGGGGTTGAACTTGAGTCTCCCGCATCTCCAGCAGTGCAGGCGGATTCTTTAGCCACTGAGCCACCTGGGATCAATGCAAATCAAACCGACAGTGAGGAATCACGTCTCACTGGTCGGAATGGGGGCCATCACAAAGGTCTCCAGAGAATAAATGCTGCGGAGGGTGCAGGGAAAAGGGAGCCCTCCTACACGCTGGGCGGGGGTGTAAATAGGTGCAGCCACCACGGCCAGCAGCACGGATGATCCGAGTCACCTGAACACGGAGGAACCGTCTGACCCAGCAATTCCACTTCTGGGCTGAGGTTCGGAGAAACTAATAACTCGGAATGGTATGCGACCCCCTGTTTGCAGGGCAGCACTGTTTATAATAGCCAAGACATACAATCAACCAAAATGTCCAGTGACTGAAAAATGAAGACTAACTGGTACATCTATACATTGAAACACTACTCAGCCAGAAAAGAGCACAAAATAATACCCATGGCAGCAGCTTGGATGGACTGAGAGATTATCATACTAAGTGAATAAGTCAGAAAGATAAATTTCATAAGATATCACTTCCAGGTGGAATCTAGAAATTCATACAAGTGAACTAATTTAACAAAACAGAAGCAGACTCACAGACATGGAAAAGCAGTTTATGACTGTCCAAAAAAAAAAAAAGTTGTGGGGAGAGGTAATTTAAGAATTTGTGATTATGCGATTAATATATACACACTCAGTGTTTAGTCACTCAGCTCAGTTCAGTTCAGTCGCTCAGTCGTGTCCGACTCTTTGCAACCCCATGAATCACAGCACTCCAGGCCTCCCTGTTCATCACCAACTCCCAGAGTTCACTCAGACTCATGTCCATCGAGTCCGTGAT
>SJYF01000263.1:6149292-6160064 GCA_006410515.1 Procapra przewalskii | reverse complement strand
CTGTTTTGGAATACTTTGATAAGTATAGGTTTTTATCTCCTCTTTAAATGTTTTGTAGAATTCATCTATGAAGCCATCCATTCCTGGACTTTTGTTTGTTATGAAGCATTATTTCTATTATTATTACTGGTTCAATTTTATGACTAGTAGCTGGTCTTTCATATTTTCCTATTTTTCCCTGTTTCAGTTCTGGAACATGGTGTGCTTCTAGGAACTTATCTATTAATATATCTTCTAGTTTGTCCATTTTATTGGTGTGAAATTGTTCATAGTTACCTTGATAATCCTTTGTATTTCTTACGTAAGCTTGGTAAACAGTGCCATGAACAGCAGTGACGAGAGAAACAATGAGATCTCAGTGGGTCTGCCGGCCTGGCCGTCCCTCTACCTTGGGAGCCGATATAATAAAGTACAGACTGTAGAACTGGACAGCCTTGGTTTAATCCTGACTCTGTCTTCCTGTTTGGATTTGAATAACTTAATATTTATAAGCCTCCATGTTCTTACTTGAAACTGAGGACTTGGTGGTGATAAGGATAGTTCCTACCTCATTGGGTTGTTATGAGGATAGAGATACATAGACAGATAAAAGATAGAAGTAGGTAGCAATAGCACTGGAGTATAACAGTGGCCCAATAAAGATTAACTGCGATTATGCTGGGAGCAAGAGCCTCATTTTTTAGGAGTAAAGCTCTTCTGCTCCATACCAAGTGAGTCCCATGCTTCGGAAACCTGGCCTCTTGGGCCATATTTGCCTTGCCCAGATTCACACTTGTCCCCAGGTTGGCCGGCTCTAGCATTTCTGCCCTTGTTCCCAGAAATGCCAGGAGTATTTCCTTCATTCAAGCAGATCTAATTAGAATACTTTGCTGAGAATGCATTTAGCAGAACTTAGTAAAAAAAATAAAGCGGGAGATTGTAAGACCCAGGGCTGTTCGGGGGCCATGTTTGTAGTCGTGGAGGAGGTCCGCCTGAGATAAGGAGGCCAGCACTCAGGGAGAAGAAGAGGAAGTGAGACCACGTGCTGCCCTAGAGTCCATCGTCCTCCCCCCGAGACCCAGCTGCAGCTTTCTTCTTCCTGCACTGGCAGAAGCCTCTCAGTAAGTTTCTTTATTTGGCTGACATGGCTGGGCTCCTTTTGAGTGTGTCTTAGTTCAGGTTGCCCCCCAACAGCACACTCAAAGATTCAAGTGCCAGCAGTCTGGATGCTAGAAAACAAGGGTAGGGGAGTGGGACCCGAGGCAGGGAAGGGAAGGCAGTCGATAAGGAATCTCTTGTGGCAAGCTACGTCTATGAGCTCAAACCTGCCGGAGCCAGTTTAAATGCGTAACTCAGTGACCCATCTGAAAGGAGAGAGTGGGGTGGTTGTACAACAACTCATGCCCCTCACTGGATAAGGGCCATTTTAAGGCTACATGAATTCACTGACATCTCAGGCCTGCCGAGGGCTTCCTTGGTGGCTCAAATGCTGAAGAATCCATCTGCAATGGAAGAAACCAGGGTTCCACCCCTGGGTCGGGAAGCTCCCCTGGAGAAGAGAATGGCAGCCCGCTCCAGTATCCTTGCCTGGAGAGTCCCATGGACAGAGGAGCCTGGCGGGCTGCAGTCCACGGGGTCGCCAAGAGTCAGATGCGACTGAGCAACTAACATCTTCAGGTCTGTCGAGCTGTAAACAGAGAAGGTCCAGAGAGAGAAAATCCTGAGACAATACTGCTAATGACTGGCAATCAGGCCAGTGTGCTCTGAAGTTGCGAGGATCGGGGATGTGGGCAGGAGATCTCCAGCACCTGCTTGGACTGACCAAGTGAGAAGCTCGGAACTGCTGCATTTCAGGGGTTCTTACAACATGACCTCACAGCCTCTGTGCGAGCCGGGCAGAAGCTGCTTGTCTCGTCCTCTTCAGTTCTCTAAACAAATCTAAACTTTCCCAAGTCCTTCTGGACATCTTCTTCCATGTTGATAACTGGAAGTCATTAAAGAAATCCCTGACAATTCTTTTTAGAACTTCCTCACAGATAGATGGAGTTGAGAACTTTTTTTTTCCCCCACAAGGTCTCATCCAGAGATTTTCTGCCTCCTATAGCTCTGGGCTGCTGCTGCTGGCACTGACTTTGCAAATAAGATGGCAATATGAGCTTGATGATATAATGGTCATTTAAAATAGATGTGAGAGTAATAACTGTAAATCACCAGCAGATAAGAACCTTCCCCCTGTGACAGCCTCTGCTCATAGACTATCCATGATTTACTTGGAAGTTGCCTGACTCCTTTAAAAAAAAAAATCAGTGTTTTATTAAGGAACCAGAATTTGCATTTTTATGTGACTTTATTTTTAGAGAAAGACAGTTGTATACTGATGTATTGTAATTGACAGATTATATTATCCTTCTTTGTAAATCAGTGTAATTATTTAGTTATGTACTTGAATTTTAAAAGCTGATGATATTCAGTTTGGATACAGATAACAAAATGTGTGACGTCAATCTATATGCCAGCTATTTTTTAATACATTGTTAGAGATAAGCAAATGGAAGTTGATATACAATGAGAAATTTCAAGGCTGTGGGATCTAAATTTAATTTGTATTTGTGACTCAAAGTAGGCAGTGCCTGATAATCATGAGGGCTAGAGTGTAATCACTGGGTAAATGTAATCCATTTGTTTAATTGCCCAGACTCCTCACTGTATTTACAGTTAATTGGTTCCCATTATAGGCCTCTTAATAGAGACTATAAAGCAGCAGGATTAGAGAAACCTGAAAAAGACCATTTAATTTGTGCCCTCTCACTACAGATCCTCGACTTTCCCTATAGCAGTTGAGCTTCAGGCAATTTGGAAAGAAATGTGGTTAAAAATAAATTGGTTGTGGTGATAACATAATCAAAATAAGGAAGTTACTATAAATTAATATTTTTATCACTGATTTCTAAAATTTATTGGTAATTTGCAGAAAATGTTACATTTTTCGGACACAACCTTTTTTACTTATATTTAAATTTTCCTTTTGTTCCTCTGTGTACTTAATATTTTATTTAATTTATTTTCCACTATTGCGGCCATTTTATAGTGAAATGGGAAGCTGATTAGGCTGATTAGATAAATAATGGTAAGGGGTAGTATATTGCTGTGTTTGTTGAAACATATCTGTAATATATTATTAAGTGACAAGATAAGTAACTGGTGGTATATAAATTATGATCCTATTAAAAGCAGAATTATCTGAAAATATTTCTAGAGGCTTCATGGGCAAAATGTTAAGTTAAAACTGAAGGATGATAGATAAACAAACCAGAAAGCTTCAACAAAACCCCCATATCACAGAAAATTTCAAAACTTGCTGATTAAAGTTTCTTTTGTGGATTCTTTCTTATAGAAGTAGCACATTCCATTGACCTGTAACAAATAGATGGCCGTATGTTTCCCCAGCAAAGATAGGTTTATTTAGAACCAGCAGAAAATTGTAATTCAGGGTGTGCAACAATGTTGAGCCACATAAAAGTCCCCCTACAGCAAGGGAAGAACAGTTTTATAGCAGGGGTGGGGTGGGGACAGGAAGCTGAGAGGGCTATGGTAAACAAGGAGTCCGTGGCGTTTCCTGGGCCGAGACCTGGCCAGGCGAGAAGGGGAATCGTTCTTTTTGTTGAGGTCTACTATTGATGAAGGGTGTGAGTGCGCCCCCTTCTGGTCCTCTGACTCTATTTTAGAATTTCTATTATTTGTTATTTAGTCTACACATTCATTTTATTACTAAAGATAACTGAGGCCATATAAATTAAATTCCTATTTGAGGTCTCATCTTGGTTAGTCTAATCATCAGGGACTCAAGTCTAATGAGAATAAATAACAATTGCTGTTCAGTCATGATGTCTGACTCTTTGCAACATGCAAGACTTCCCTGTCCTTCACTATCTCCTGGAGCTTGCTCAGACTTGTCCATTGAGTCAGTGATGCCATCCAAACAGCTCATCCTCTGTCACCCCCTTCTCCTCCCATCTTCGATCTTTCCCAGCATCAGAATCTTCTCCAGTGAGTCAGCTCTTTGCATCAGGGAGCCAAAATATTGGAGCTTCAGCTTTAGCATTAGTCCTTTCAGTGAATATTAAGGGCTGATTTCCTTTAGGACTGACATGTTTGATTTCCTGTTACAATAATAAACACAAATGGATTGTCAAAATGAAGTATCACTGCAGTTTCTTATAAAATTGGGAAAATTGATATGTTTGTGATTCGTAATAAAAGGATGCAATTGGCTAGCTCAATGGTTCTTCACAAAATAAGCAACACATCAGTATCACTTGAGAGCTCTTAATATAGTCCTGACTCTATTTAATTGAGGTCTCTGTTTATTAACTTTTAAAAATAAATTTATTCACTTTAATTGTATGCTAATTACTTTACAGTATTGTAGTGGTTTTGCCATACATTGCCATTGTTTATTAACTTTTATACTCTCATTGCCAAAAATAAGAAAAAAGTTCAGTTAAGAGAATTCACAATCCTTCTAGCCCAGAGTGTGGAGAAAACTCATGGAGAAAACTTGGTATCCTAACTTCAAATCCTTTTCCATGCACACACACGCACACACTTTGGTGTTAATAAATGTTTCCTTGTGTCTTTAGTTTTAATATCTGTATTAACTATAATTAAACTGTAATAAAATNNNNACACAAATGGATTGTCAAAATGAAGTATCACTGCAGTTTCTTATAAAATTGGGAAAATTGATATGTTTGTGATTCGTAATAAAAGGATGCAATTGGCTAGCTCAATGGTTCTTCGCAAAATAAGCAACACATCAGTATCACTTGAGAGCTCTTAATATAGTCCTGACTCTATTTAATTGAGGTCTCTGTTTATAACAGAGATATATAACATATAACAGAAGATATATATGATTGGCTAGAAATAAATTATAAATAAAAGGGAAAAGTGTTTTTTTTCAGCAAAGTAATTAGCAATATGTGGAAAATCCAAAGGTTATGAATATTAATTGGTGATCAATTTCACATTTTCTTAAATTTTATTTTTACCAGAGTTTTTTCTTGACCATTGAAATAGAAACAGCTAGCTCAAAGTTTCTATCCATTTGTATGTATCATTTAAACAGCCTATACATTTATATCTATCAGTCAGAGTTTAAACTAGGTCAGTCTTAACTTGAATGCTTTTTGTCTAAGTAGTTTTGACCAAATTCTTAGCCACTGGCAAAGTAGCTATCCCTATGACACCTCTCCAATTAACAAGGTCTCTCCTGCTAAACCGGAAAAGGCGATGGCACCCCACTCCAGCACTCTTGCCTGGAAAATCCCATGGATGGAGGAGCCTGGTAGGCCGCAGTCTGTGGGGTCGCTAAGAGTCAAATACCACTGAGTGTCTTCACTTTCACTTTTCACTTTCATGCATTGGAGAAGGAAATGGCAACCCACTCCAGTGTTCTTGCCTGGAGAATCCCAGGGACGGGGGAGCCTCGTGGGCTGCCGTCTATGGGGTCACACAGAGTCGGACATGACTGAAGCAACTTAGCAGCAGCAGCAGCAGCAGCTCCTGCTAAACTGTTCAGATACAATTAATTATCCTCTGTCCTCTTGTCATATGAATAAAATTATGTTTTCTTAGTTATGGGTATCACCTACCTAGGGATATATATTTTCAAGTTTTGCATTAATGACTCAATGGCAAATAATCTGTGTTTTGATGGAATCCAGTGTTTATAGCCACCCTCTCTCTGACACGTTGATGGGGTATGGAAGAATAAGCCTGGTGAAGAACATGAGTGGCTGAAGGGGCTTCAAGAGGTTAGTGAAATGGGAAACATGTGCTGGAGGCTTGTGGGAAGGAGATGTTT
Source organism: Procapra przewalskii (assembly GCA_006410515.1). Classification (NCBI taxonomy): domain Eukaryota; kingdom Metazoa; phylum Chordata; class Mammalia; order Artiodactyla; family Bovidae; genus Procapra; species Procapra przewalskii. Next base: position 6,154,219 of record SJYF01000263.1, on the reverse strand, counting down.
GACTGAAGAAGGTTTGGACTAACAGCAAGAGGGAGGAGTTTCAGTTTTATCCTTTACACTAGTGACTCTGCTCCCTGCTTCACTGAGAAACTGGGAGCTATCAGAAGAGAACTTCAGTGAGCTCTGGGCCACACCAGCCCAGCCGCCTGCACGGTGCCCTTGGGTGCTCAGCATTCCCCCCAGGCGTTCTGTGCTCCCCCTGGGTGCTCAGTGCTCCCCCTGGTGCTCAGTGCTCCCCCTGGGTGTTCAGTGCTCCCCCTGGGTGTTCAGTGCTCCCCCTGGGTGTTCAGGGCTCCCCCTGGCACTCAGTGCTCCCCTAGGCATTCTGTGCTCCCCCTGGTGTTCAGTGCTCCCGCTGGTGCTCAGTGCTTCCCCTGGTGCTCAGCACTCCCCCTTGGTGCTCAGTGCTCCCCCCTGGGCACTCAGCACTCCCCCCTGGTGCTCAGTGCTCTGTCCTGGTACTCAATGCTCCCCTCTGGATGCTCAGTGCTCCCCCCTAGTGCTCAGCACTCCCCCTTGGTGCTCAGCACTCCCACAGGTCTGGTGGGGACCAGCCCTCCTCCTGGGTCTCTGTGTCCTCCCAGCCCCCCTCTCAATTTTGCATCACTAATTTCTCTGCGTGCACTGACTCATTCCTACTAACTGATGAGCATACTGTCATGCTTTCCTTTTTAAACAAACAAATTCATATTCTTCTCTCTCTATTCCAACTACTGACCCGCTTTTCTCTGCTCTTTTGTAATAAAATTCTGAAAGAAAGGACTTGGCGCATAGGAGGTGCTTAGTAGACAATTGCTCAGTGAACGAACAAATGAAATACTAAAGGGAGTGAGGCTTTTGTGATGACCAGGTGTGGGCTGAAGTAAGCCTGCTGTTAATGAGAACAAAAGAGAAAGGGAGCCCGGGGGCCCAGCTGTGTGGGAAATCCCCATGACTTCCATCCAATTTGTGGTCAACTAAAAGTGATATAAAAATAGTCTTTTAAAAAGGGAGAGGTGGGATATAAACTCAGTGAGAAAAATTTTAAATCCATGGTGACTTATTTTGTATACAGTTGACCCTGAACTACATGGGTTTGAACTGAATGGGTCCACGAAAGGGTGGATTTTTTTTCAACAGAAAGTGTTACATTACTACACAGTCCAAAGTTGGTTGAATCTGCAGATGTAGAATTGTGTGTATGGAGGAATCAAGTATCAGTTCAGTTCAGTTCAGTCGCTCAGTCGTGTCCAACTCTCTGCGACCCCATGAATCACAGCACACCAGGCCTCTGTCTATCACCAACTCCCGGAGTTCACTCAGACTCATGTCCATCGAGTCCGTGATGCCATCCAGCCATCTCAATCTCTGCCGTCTCCTTCTCCTCCTGCCCCCAATCCCTCCCAGCATCAGAGTCTTTTCCAATGAGTCATCTCTTCGCATGAGGTGGCCAAAGTACTGGAGTTTCAGCTTCAGCGTCATTCCTTCCAAAGAAATCCCAGGGTTGATCTCCTTCAGAATGGACTGGTTGGATCTCCTTGCAGTCCAAGGGACTCTCAAGAATCTTCTCCAACACCACAGCTCAAAAGCATCAATTCTTCAGTGCTCAGCTTTCTTCACAGTCCAACTCTCACATCCACACATGACCATTGGAAAAACCATAGCCTTGACTAGACGGAACTTTGTTGGCAAAGTAATGTCTCTGCTTTTGAATATGCTGTCTAGGTTGGTCATAACTTTTTCCAAGGAGTAAGCATCTTTCAATTTCATGGCTGCAGTCACCATCTGCAGTGATTTTGGAGCCCCCCAAAATAAAGTCTGACACTGTTTCCACTCTTTCCCCATCTATTTCCCATGAAGTGATGGGACCAGATNNTTCTGAATGTTGAACTTTAGGCCAACTTTTTCACTCTCCACTTTCACTTTCATCAAGAGGCTTTTTAGTTCCTCTTCACTTTCTGCCATAAGGGTGGTGTCATCTGCATATCTGAGCTTATTGATATTTTCCCCCAGCAATCTTTATTCCAGCTTGTGTTTCTTCCAGCCCAGCGTTTCTCATGATATCCTCTGTATTGAAGTTAAATAAGCAGGGTGACAATATACAGCCTTGATGTACTCCTTTTCCTATTTGGAACCAGTCTGTTGTTCCATGTCCATTTCTAGCTGCTGCTTCCTGACCTGCATATAGGTTTCTCAAGAGGCAGGTCAGGTGGTGTGGTATTCCCACCTCTTTCAGAATTTTCCACAGTTTCTTGTGATCCACACAGTCAAAGATTTTGGCATAGTCAATAAAGCAGAAATAGATGTTTTTTTTGAACTCTCTTGCATTTTCAATGATCCAGCTGATGTTGGCAATTTGATCTCTGGTTCCTCTGCCAAGGAATCAAGTATATGGAGGACCAATTATAAGCTATGTGAGGATTTTCAACTTTGTAGAGGGTCGGGCTCCTAACTCCTGCATTGTTCATGTATAAACTATATATGCCTGTGAGAGCTGGACTATATATATGGATGTGAGGGTTGGACTATAAAGAAAGCTGAGTGCCAAAGAACTGATGCTTTTGAACTGTGGTACTAGAGAAGACTCTTGAGAGTCCCTTGGACTGCAAGGAGATCCAACCAGTCAATCCTAAAGGAAATCAGTCCTGCATAGTCATTGGAAGGACTGATGCTGAAGCTGAAACTCTAATACTTTGGCCACCTGATGTGAAGAGCTGACTCCCTGGAAAAGACCCTGATGCTGGGAAAGGCTGAAGGCAAGAGGAGAAGGGGATGACAAAGGATGAGATAGATGGTTGATGGCATCATCAACGTGATGGATGTGAGTTTGAGTAAACTCTGGGAGTTGGTGATGGACAGGGAGGCCTGGCATGCTGCAGTCCATAGGGTGGCAAAGAGTCGGACATGACTGAACTGAACTGAACTGAAACTATATATGTTGTAACATAGGAGAGGGAATATAGGAGAATTATAGGAGAGGGACCAACCCATAATTTTAGAATTCTATGTTTGAGGATAGATTAAATGGTGGTGCAATAGATGGATATACTTGATAGAATCATTTTTTTTTTTTGCTTCAAGTATTTTCATCTTTTATGTATCTTTTCCTTCTAAGAATAAAAACCCTGTTATCTTAAAACATATTTATTTATGGCTGTGCTATGTCCTGCTGCTGGGCTCTCTCTGGTGGCAGCAAGGGGGGTCACTCCCCAGCTGGTGCGTGTGGGCATCTCACTGTGGGGGCCTCTTCTGTTGGGGAGCATGGGCTCTAGGCATGTGGGCTCAGAAGTTGTGGTGCGCAGGCCCAGTGTCCCCAAGGCACGTGGAGTCCTCTTGGACCAAGGATCAAACCAGCATCCCCTGCACTGGGAGGCAGACTCGTAACCACTGGATGACCAGGGAAATCCCAACCCCCTATTATCTTAGCATTACAGATGCTTGTTTACCAGGTAATCTAAGATTTCTAACTACTGATTCATGTTCAGAAGGGAAGGGTCCCTCATCCAGGAAGGTCTGGCGGAGCTCCCTTGTCTGTATTTCACCGCTAATGGCCAAGTTCCAAAGCTCTCCAGTTGAGACCTGCTGTGCCAGCTCTTTCGCATTCCAACTCCTGACTCATAAAGGTTTGGCCAAACCCCAAATCTGGGGGATTTTTAGATCTTTGCCTCCTGTCTCCTTGCTGTCAGCCTGTCAATAAAGCTGCTTTTTTTTCCCCTCAAAATCTGGTACCGTGATGTTTGCTTCTATGCATGTCCTTTCTTGGTAACACCAGGAGTTAGAATTTCAACATATCTTTTGGGGGACTCAATCAAACTCACAGCAGACGCTATGTAATTAGGGAAGACATAAGGAAGGGCTGGCAAAGAAGGGGAAGTGATTGATCTAGTTTTGAGTATGTTGAATTTGAGTTGCCTACCTTCCCAGGTGGCGCCAGTGCAGGAGACTTAAGAGACACAGGTTCAATCCTTGGATCAGGAAGATTCCCTGGGATCCCACTCCTGTTTTCTTGTCTGGAATATCCTATAGACAGTCGTAACCTGGCAGGCTACACTCCATAGGGTCGCAAAGAGTCGGACACGACTGAAGTGACTTAGCATGAGGCAGTGAGGTTGTCATGCCCAATAAGCAATCCAAATAGGAGTTCTGGCTGGGGAACATAGCCTCATAAGTAGCTAGGTGGGTCTGGCTGTGAAATGGACAAGTGCCGAACCAGGGCCTGAGAGGCTCGGCATTTAAGGGGCAGACACAGAGAGAGGAAGCCTTGGGGAGACTTGAAGGGAGTCAGCACAGAGGAGGTGGAAGAAGAAAAAGCCAAGAGAAAGTGGTTTCAGAAGAGACGTGAGAACTTTTTTGAGAAGGAACGCGATGCCTTTTTTTTTTTTTTTAGGTCAGTAGCACCCTGTGCTGCAGAAAGACTTAATGAGGATTTTCATTTTCATAGGATGATTTCGTGGCTCCGTAGAAAGGACTGGTGAATATCCCTTGGATTTGCAGATAGGCATATCAAGAGTAGTTTTGGGGGATCAGCAGAGTCTGAGGCAAGGCTTTGGAGGGAAGGGGAGGTGACAAGCCAGAGCAGACAGAACTACAGCAACAGGGAGTAGAGGAAACTGCTTGGAAGAGCGTGAGCGTGTGAGGGATGGCCAGAAATCAGGAGGCCTGGGCAGGTTTGTGCTCAGAGGGGAAGTTACAGGTGAGAGAGAGCTTCGCCTCTTGGGGTAAAGAACTCGGAACTCAAACCTCCTACTTTAAACAAAATGTCTTCATCTGGATCTCTTCTATACAGAGGGTTTTTACACATTATTTAATAGGAAGAGAGTTCTGAAACATCTTTGAAAACTATTGAATTAGATGTTTTAGCTCTAAAAAACAAGTCTATTTTTAGCTATAGCTCTCGCAGGGTAATTTATGGTAATAGCTTGAATGAACTCATTCAGACAATCTTGGT
>SJYF01000263.1:6125808-6141903 GCA_006410515.1 Procapra przewalskii | reverse complement strand
AAAGCAATTATCCTCTAATAAAAAAATAAAACCAAAAAACAACCACATTGCTAAGTGTGCTCATTGCTACCAGGATATCATCATTTCTAGGCCTTTTCATCTGACACAACAAGGAGATATATGTGCGTACCAACCTGTGCATATATATCCATCTGTAAATATTTCTATATGTAACCATCTGTATCAATATTAAGCTAAACATGCGTTTACACTGTTTTCTCCCACTCTAATTTTTATTACCCCCTTATAGGGTAATATAGCAGTTTTCTTGAGTACTACCCCTTTTCTTGAGTATCTGTAATTTTCCATTTTAATGGAGAGAGACCTGGCTTTTGCCTTCTGCCATCCATTTACTTAATTGTTCAATTCTGGTATACATACATAGCAGCATCAAAGCTGTTAGTCTTTACCCGTAAGGGGAACAATTTTATTAACTAGAGTATACCAAAGAGTGTTATGCCTATGTTTTCCTCTAGGAGTTTTTAGTATCCAGTCTTAGATTTAGCTCTTTAATCCATTTTGAGTTTATTTTTGTATATGGTATTAGAAAATGTTCTTTAATAGTTTTTTTGATTCATCTCCTAGTGTAAGAGGAAATAAAAACAAAAATAAATGAATAGAATCTAATTAAACTTAAAAGCTTTTGCAAAGCAGGGGAAAGCATAAATAAAGATAAGACAACCTATAGAATGGGAGAAAATATTTTCAGATGATGCGACTGACAAGGGATTAATTTCCTAGATACACAAACAGTTTATACTGCTCAATATTAAAATCAGTCTCATCAAAAAGTGGGCAGAAGATCTAAGTAGATATTTCCCCCAAAGAAGACATACAGATGGCACAACATGAAAAATGCTAAACATTGCTAATTATTAGAGAAATACAAATTAAAACTATAATGAAGTATCATCGCACACTGGTCAGACTGACCATCATCAAAAAGTCTACACATAATAAGTGCTGGGGGTGGTGTGGTGAAAAGGAGACTCTCCTACACTGTTGGTGGGAATGTAAACTGGTGCAGTTACTATGGAGAACAGTATGGAGCGTCCTTAAAAACCTAAGAAGAGAGCCACCCCAGGATCCTGCAGCTAACTGGAGTGTAGCCCTCACCTCTGGCTGTCCTGTTATTGCCTCCAAAGTGTGGAAGCCTTTGCACGTTTGCACGTTGTCTTTGTGCAAAACTCATTCTAAATCTTCATTGTCATTCCAGATGCTGTTTGCTGGATCCTCCCTGTTGCCACTGAACCCAGATAAATGTAATTAAACTGCTCATCTCCGTGATATGTTCCTGTGCTCAGTCGCTCAGTCGTGTGCAACTCTTTGCGACCCATGGACTGTAGCCCACCAGGTTCCTTTGTCCGTGGGATTCTCCAGGCAAGAATACTGGAGTGGGTTGCCATGCCCTCTTCAGGAGATCTTCCCAACCTAGGGATTGAACCCAGACTCCTATATTGCAGGCAGATTCTTTACTGTCTGAGTCACCAGGGACGCCCATGATATGTTCCTATTCTCTGCTATTTCTTTTCTGGAAACGGCCTTAAAAATTCAAGAAGTCTCAACAGATGTCAAGACAAGGGTGCTAAGTTTACTCATTTAATTTCTTTCTCTTTTGGGGGGGGGTACTTGAGTGCCACAAAGAATAAGGGACAGTAGTGCAGAGAAAAAATTATGAGACATTAATTATTCTGATTTTGTGGTGTTGGGCAAGCAGGACCCCAATTTGCTTCTGACAGTTCCCTTGGCTATTGATCTCTACAACTCTGGGGCTAGGAGGTTAGTGAAAGTGTCAGTTATCAGCATCTCATGAAAAGGTTAGAACATCAGTTGGTTCCAGAATTGAGTTGATTCCAATCTCCACTCTTCCCCTTACCTTAACTTTCCCAAGTCCTGCTTTCCTCATCTGTGATGTATGTATGGGGAGCGATAGTAATGGGCTTGCTTTGAAGCCTAACTAAGATAATGCTTCTGATGCTCTTGGCATAGTACCCAGTGTGTAGTAAGCCCTCAATAAATTAGGTATTGTTAGTAATAATATTATTATTTATGGAATTAAGTATATTAAAAATTATGGTAAATTTGATGAAGGATAGTAAAGGAAGCAATGGAATACTACAGTTTTGAATTTATGTCCAGTATGAAGAGAGTGCTGAGGGTTATTAACAAGTTGAGACATAGTGAACATTTCTTCTTTAGCAAAATTCATGCTGGCTGATGTCGGGGAAAGACTGAAGGGGACGAGAGTGGAAGGGAAGGGCAGGTCCAACTGCCCACTGAGAGAAGATGGTGGCTTTGACTGGACCAGTGGTGTTGATGATGGAGAGAAGCAGAGCTGTTTCCATTGTGAGTGGGAAGTTGAGTCAGGTTTTGGAGTACAGTCATAAGGGGGTTAAAAATAACTTCCATTAACTGGGAACATTTAATGATATTAAAAATACAAAACAATTGAATTTATTATGTGGAACTTCAGCAAACGGAACCAAGACTGTGGAGCGGAAGTTCTGGAGGTGGGGGCAAAGTCAGCTCACCAGTAGGAAGTGTGTGTCGGAAACAGAGTATACACAGCAGAGCTGGCCACCGGATGGGTGATGAATTTCCTATCGCCCGAGTGCTTAAAAGAATGAGGGATCGCTATTAGGGGACTCCAGAAGATATTTCTGAGTATGCGTTTAATGTAAAACACTAAGATGACATGAGAAGTAAGAACTGGCAATTTAACTTTATAAATGACTAAAAATTAAGATTGTAGTGTGCAGTCTATATGGATGTAGTTTTCATTTTAAATTATTCAAGACTCATTGCCTGGGTCCGTATCACAAATAAAGTTTTATCTTTAGACAATTTGACAAAAAAACCAAAATCATTCATGAGTTGCATGCAATTACACATTTAATTTGCTTTGAATTTTTAGACTTTAAAAATTAAAGTTCCAAAAGAATTAGAGAACAAATTTAATTTCCTGTTTTCTTTGTTTCCCATCTTCTTCAGGAAATCAGTGCAAGGGATACCTAAAGGCAAAAGTGTTCTTAATAATCAGGTATGACTCAGCAGATCAGGCTCAGAGCCAATCACTGGTAATGTTGTAGAGCCTTTGAAATATAAGACAACCAATGATAGAGAGGTTCACTAGACTTATTATGAATTTTAAACTAGGTGTTATATTCAGTCTTCCATATATTCTTTCTCCTTCTGCCTTACTATCTTTTCATTTATTTTTCATATCCTTGTCAGGTAGAGCTCACACAGTTTGATTATCTAATATGCATCATTTTTCCTTTTTCCTATTTGTTCATATGGTGTACAAGTACATTGTCATTGGAACTTTTCTTTCCCAGCAGGCTTTTAAATTGGGAGAATAACTTAGTAACCCTGAAGAGTTTGGGGCAGAAAAAATAGACTTTGTGGCTCTGCCTTACACCAGCATTACTATTTTTACCTTCCAGTACACTGTTAGATAGTCTTGTCTGTTGACTTTTTAAAAAGAAAGAACATTTCCTTTCATGCACAAAATATTCCTGTTGCCTAATTTTTGGTATCTGTCCCTAGTTGCATAAGCTGTCTGGTGCATTGTTTCAGAGGCAGTCCTAATGACTAGCAAAGTTAATGCTTTCAGCTAGCTCTAAGGACAGGAGATCTTTACATTTTTCACCCTACTTTTGACTCTGTTTCTTATGCAGCTGGACATTGTATTGCTCTAATTCTTTCAAAATGAAGTACAAAATGTACAAAATGAAGCAGGGCAAAGGCTAATAAGAGTTTTGACAAGAGAACACACTGGTCATAGAAACACCTTCTTTCAACAACACAAGAAAAGACTCTACAAATGGATGCCACCAGATGGTCAATACCAAAATCAGATTGATTATATTCTTTGCAGCTGAAGATGGAGAAGCTCTATACAGTCAGCAAAAACAAGACCGGGAGTTAACTATGGCTCAGATCATGAACTCCTTATTGCCAAATTCAGACTTAAACTGAAGAAAGTATGGAAAACCACTAGAACATTCAGGGATGACCTAAATCAAATCCCTTACAATTATAGTGGAAGTGACAAATAGATTTTAGGGATTAGATCTGATAGAGGGCCTGAAGAACTATGGACAGAAATGTGCGACGTTGTACAGGAGGTGGTGATCAAGCCCATCCCCAAGAAGAAGAAATGCACAAAGGCAAACTGGCTGTCTGAGGAGGCCTTACAAATAGCTGAGAAAAGAAGAGACGTGAAAGGCAAAGGAGAAAAGGAAAGATATACCCATTTGAATACAGTGTTCCAAAGAATAGCAAGGAGAGAAAAGAAAGCCTTCCTAAGTGATCAATGTAAGAAACAGAGGAAAACAACAGAATGGGAAAGACTAGAGCTCTCTTCAAGAAAATTAGAGTTACCAAGGGAACATTTCATGCAAAGATGGGCACAACAAAGGGCAGAAATGGTATGGATCTAACAGAAGCAGAAGATATTAAGAAGAGGTGGCTAGAATACATGGAAGAAATGTACAAAAAAGATCTTCATGACCCAGTTAACCACGATGGTGTGATCACTCACCTAGAGCCAGACATCCTGGAATGTGAAGTCAAGTGGGCCTTACAAAGCATCACTAGGAACAAAGCTAGTGGAGGTGATGGCATTCCAGTTGTGCTCTTTCAAATCCTGAAAGATGATGCTGTGAAAGTGCCGCACTCAATATGCCAGCAAATTTGGAAAACTCAGCAGTGGCCAAAAGACTGGAAAAGGTCAGTTTTCATTCCAACCCCAAAGAAAGGCAATGCCAAAGAATGCTCAAACTATTGCACAACTTCACTCATCTCACACAGAGGCAAAGTAATGCTCAAAATTCTCCAAGTGAGGCTTCAACAGTGCATGAATTGAGAACATCTAGATGTTCAAGCTGGATGTTTTAAAAAGGCAAAGGAATCAGAGACCGAATTACCAACATCCGCTGGATCATAGAAAAGCAAGAGAATTCCAGAAAAACATCTACTTCTGCTTTATTGATTACGCCAAAACCTTTGACTGTGTGGATCACAACAAACTGGAAAATTCTTCAAGAGATGGAAATACCAGACCATGTGATCTGCCTCCTGAGAAATCTGTATGCAGGTCAGGAAGCAACAGTTAAAACCAGACATTAAAAAATGGACTGGTTCCAAATTGAGAAAGGAGTACATCAAATCTATATATTGTCACCCTGCTTATTTAACTTATATGCACAGTACGTCATGTAAAATGCTGGGCTGGATGAAACACAAGCTGGAATCCAGGTTGCAGGGAGAAATATTGATAACCTCAGATATGCAGATGACACCACACTTAGGGCAGAAAGCGAAGAAGAATTGAGGAGCCTTTTGATTAAAGTGAAAGTGGAGAGTGAAAAAGCTGGCTTAAAACTCAACATTCAAAAAGCTAAAACCATGGTATCCGGTCCCATCACTTCATGGTAAATAGATGGGGAAACAATAGAAACAGTGGGGGACTTTATTGGCTCCAAAATCTCTGGAGATGGTAACTGCAGCCATGAAATTAAAAGATACTCGCTCCTTGGAAGAAGAGCTATGGCCAACTTAGACAGCAAGTTAAAAAGCAGAGACATTACTTTCTGACAAATGTCCATCTAGTCAAAGCTATGCTTTTTCCAGTAGTCATGTATGGATGTGAGAGCTGGACCATAAAGAAAGCTGAGGGTCAAAAAATTGATGCTTTTGATCTGTGGTTTTGGAGAAGACTCTTAAGAGTCCCTGGGACTGCAAGGAGATTCAACCAGTTCATCCTAAAGGAAATCAGTCCTGAATATTCACTGGAAGGTCTGATGCTGAAGCTGAAACTCCAATAATTTGGCCATCTGATGTGAATAACTAACTCCTTGGAAAAGAACCTGATGCTGGGAAAGATTGAAGGTGGGAGGAGAAGGGGACAACAGAGGATGAGATGGTTGGATGGCATCACCTACTTGATGGACATGAGTTTGAACAAGCTCTGAGAGTTTGTGATGGACAGGGAAAACTGGTGTGCTACAGTCCATGGGGTCACAAAGAGTCGGACACGACTGAGTGACTGAACTGAACTAATGAACAATTAATTCTTAGGTGTTAGGCTTTCTTTCTTTCTTTTTTTCATTCATTCACCGAGTGCCCATCAGGACTTAGATTCCATTTTACATGCTGGGGAGATTACGGTGAAGGAAACCCACGTTCCTCAAGAAGTTTCCAGTTTCTAATCATGAAAGCGATCATTGCAATGCAGAGATTATAGTGATTTTAAGTACTTTAATGTGGACAGTGTGATGAGAACATATAAAAGTAAGTGTATCCAAGGCTCAAGAAGTCTTCTTAGTGGAGACTTGGAAAAGGGTGGGGAGCAAATAAGGGATATCGTTTGGGAAATGTAGATACAATCAGCCCAAGCCAAATCAAGCAGAGGAAATAAAATGACCAAGAAATAGGGGCAAGGAGAGCCATGGACTGCTGGGGAAAGAATCAGTAGGAGCATTTGCTGTGTTGCTGGTGAGAAAAGGGGAGGGAAGATGAGGCTGTGGAGGGAGGTAAGGGCTAGTTCTGGAAGGGCTGTGTGGCATGCTGAGAGCTTCAGTTTTGTTCTCTTGGGCCATGGGGCTTCCCTGCTGACTCAGGTGGTAAAGAATCTGTCTGTAATTTGAGAGACCTGGGTTTGATCCCTAGGTCATGGAGATCCCCTGGAGATGGGAATAGCAACCCACTCCAGTATTCTTGCCTGGGGATAAACTGTGGACAGAGGAGCCTGCCAGGGTACAGTCCATGGTGTGGCCAAGGTCAGACATGACTGAACCACTGATGCTTTAACTTTGGGGCCATGAGGGGCTATTGAGGAATTCTGAGCACAGAAGTGATGTTGTCAGCTCTGGGATATTTTGCTGGTAGCAGTTTACAGTATGGATCAGAGATAAGCCAAAGACATGCCTGTTATCTAGGACACTATTTCAATGGTCTAAGCAAGTGGTTATGGAATAGGCCAATAGCCAAGGCATTAGAGAGGAGGGATAGAGATTCAAGAAATATTTAGGAGACAGAAGCCACGAAACTTGTTGTTATTTGACATGATGGAGGCTATGGAACAGAAACACAATTGTGAATTTTCTTTTTAATTTATTAAACTTTTACATGCCAGCATTTTACAGTCATGGCTTCATTTAATCACCAAACAAGCTTGATGTGGCAGATACTATTATTACTGAAAGTGGGGGTCTGGCTACCTGCCACTCTGAAGCCAATAAAGAGGCAAGGTTGGTGGAAAGGAAAGTTTGCTTTATTTAGGAGACTAGCTCCTGGGAGCAGGTGGAGGGTGGGCTCCTGTCCAAAGGCTGACTCCCCCCATTGACAATCCGCGGACAAGGGCTTTTATAGATGGATGGAGGGGGTTCCACGTAGAAAAAGCACAGTCAGCTCTAAGAATCATCTTGAAGGCAGTCATGTGGAGGTCTGATCAGCGTCGTCTTGATTGTTTTTGGTACAGTTAGCCTTTAGTTTCAGGGTCCGTTTGTTCCCATTTCCTTGAGGCCAGTTCTCAGAACTGTGGCAGCTCACGTCATGGCAGTCTCGTCATCATGCAGTTAACTTCTTCCACTTGGTCGGGGGTTTTAATATCTACAACACAGCTCATAGGATATGGCTCAGAATATTACTTAAAGCTTTTGAGGAGGAAATAAAAGTGCTTGACTTGGCTCGGTGGCTAAACTATCATTATTTGGTTTTATTTGACTATTTTCCTTTGTCCCTACATTTTCTCACTTCTCTGATTAAACTTATCATTTGGCTAAAGTTTTTCCACATGCAAAAGTTGGGGCAAGAACATTGTGGGGAGGGGAGGACCACAGGGCCCTTCACAGTTTCAATCCCGCTTTTCTTTGGTACTCCTCAATCTTGAGGAGGGACAGGTCCACAAAGAGAAAGGGAATAAGGTGTTTTGTTTTAGCTTGATTTTATTTTATTTTTTATTTTTTATGTACTTTACAATACTGTATTGGAATAAGGTTTTTAATAGAGAGGTTAATCAAACTTGGCAGAGGAACCTGGTTTATGTTCCATTTCGGTTCCAATTTCCCCCCCAATTCTTTGAGGGAATGGGGAGATGATCACTCTGGTTACTTCCTGCTGAAGTGGGTCATAGTCCTGCCTAATTTGGGGAGTGAACAGAGAGTTGAAAACAAACTCAGGTTCCATGCTTAACATCAATATTTTGCATTATGAAAACATTATTTCTCTCTTTGATTCCTTTATCATAGTACCTGGACATTTGAAAATTAGTGGTCATATTGCAGTGAGGATAATAATCAAAATGCATCTTTGTATTATTCTTGAATGTGTTTTTCCCTTAATGGCTAGAGCAGTTTACAATGTATGTTTAAGAGGCCACAAACAGGCTGTCTTGGTTAGCCTAAAGTTCAGATTAAACCACTCATAAGCCAGAATTACTTTCACATGCCTCAATATGTGAAAATTCCTTTCATCATTTTCCCATTTTATTGGCAAATCTTTCAACAGAAGACACTGATAATCAATACAGGTTCCTAATCATGCCAAAGAGGCTCAGTTGCCTGCTCTGAGTCCATTCACGTCCCTTGAATAGAGGTTTTTGTTTATATATTAGCCTAGCTATCCACATGGAAGGAAAAACTAATCAGACATAACAAAGAAATACAGAGGTATGTTGATGTGGAATTATTTTATAGGCTATGCATTTTATCACTTATACCCAATTGTCACAAAAATACTAAAGCCAATGGATATTTGCTATGAGCAGTTATATTCTGTGAAAACTTCACTAGACAATTTTTTTTCCATCCTAAATAATGGCATCAAAAATATGGATAAAAATCAAGGTAATAAGTTCCCATTGGAATTTAACAATTTTTTTTTGCTCAGTTTAGTAGTATGATCTGAAATTTATCAAAAACCTGTATTTAATAACTTGTAGAACATTTCTATTAAGGACATGTACCCAGACAGTATAACCTAAGAATGTTTAGTATTATCATTTAACAAAGTTTTCCATGTGATTCACTGTACCAAGTAATCCTAGTTACTTTAATATTTCTTCTGAGATGCCTCCGGGGCCTTCTAGAATGCTCTAATTTAGCTGGAGAAGAAACAACCTGTTATCAGAAGCAGTGTAGGGACCTTCCTGATGGTCCAGTGGCTAAGACTCTGCCCTCCCAATGCAGGGGGCCCAGGGTTCCACTCCTGGTCAGGGAACCAGATCCCACATACTGCAACTAACAGCTTATGTGCTGGGGCTAAAAATCCCACATGTCACAGCTGAAGAGCCTGCATGCTGCCACTAAGACCTGGAGCATCCAAAGAAATAAATGAAAAACTTAAAAAAATAGCATTTTAATTTCCCAGGAAAACTGTTCTCTTGAGAGAGAAACCAAATTCCAATCTTGTACCAGCTTATTATTAATAACAAAATTCATTTGTTTAATTAAATTCAATCTAATCTTAATCAATGCTGACAACATACACAATTCTTTTCTCAAAGTTCCTTTTTGACAAACCTTTTATCACTTTCTGGATCCATATTAATTTGGCCCTTACTTTCCCCACACATAAACAAACAGCTCTAGGACCAAATTCTTCTCCTTTTCTTCTTCAGCAAAAAATATCTCCAGTCTTTATACCTTCTCTCGCTGACAATATGTACCCTACTTGCTTTATACACTGAAATGTTTCCCTTACTATTCTAGTAGCTTTAATTATATATTACAGTTTTCCACCTTTAAAAGACCTTAACAAAACCAAGAAACAAGTAGTTGCATTGTTACACCAGCAATTTTTAATTGGCAAACTTACGAACACTCTCCATAACCTCTAAAAACATACATTTTTCTCATAGCACAATTTCTCTTTAATGTGGTACAAGATGCATGTTTAGTGAACTCAAACATCTTGTAAAGTCCTACTAATTAACCCAGAGCTGAAGTCTCAGGCAAAGTGGCCTGTGTTTATATTTCAAGGACATGCTAAGAGTTAAATTCAAGCTTCTCTTAGGTGCATTTTTGGTCTCTTGGGGTCAGAATTCTGAAAACAGTATTTTACCAAGCGAGCTCTCTTCAGCTGCATCTGTAAAAGAGCCAGTTGAGGGGCTTTAAGAGAGTTTCATCTTAACCCATTTTCTCTGGAGTCTAAAGAATACTGTCACCATGCATTGTCTGAAAAAATCTTTCTTTTTCTTTATGAATTTTTCTAATGAATTAAACCTGAATTTCCCATTTTACAAAAGACAACAAAGATACCAATCACACAAATGAAATATACACTCACACACCGGAAGACAGAACTGTCACGAATCCGCCAAGAGGATGAGTAATAAGGAGTCCCCAATAGCCACTTCCCAACACAAAGAGTCCGCAGCGTCAGACGCCCATCATAACCAGCTAGCAGCATGGCCAGTGACACTCAGTGCTCACAAACGGTCCTCAGTGGCAGACACACATCTCAACCAACTGGCAAGATGCCCAAGCAGCACTCCCTGCTCAAAAGAGAAGTTTGCCGTGTGCGTGCCAGAGGGCTTACTGGGTCTTGGAGCTTCATCAGCTTGTCCAGATGCCTGTTTCTATTCCACCAGGGAAAAGCATAGCTGGCAGCCAGTGCCGAGCAGGGGAGAAACAGAGGGGGATCCCCGAAACAAGTGGTTTTGGCAGCTGTTAGGAACATTCTCCCAAAGCCTGGCTCTCAGGGCCAGTGAGCCACCTGCAGTGGGCTCCTCACAGGCATCCCGGCCAGCCCAGCACCATGGCCGTGGGCTGCTGAAAGAGGGGGAACCCAGGAGGTGATATCACGAGAGCACAGCAATCTCACATTGGGCACCAAAAATCTGAAAGGGGGAGTCCAGCTGCTGCTTGTTTTGAAGCCGACAAAGAAGCAAGGTTGGTGGAAAGGGATGTTTGTTTTATTTCAGAGGCCAGCAACCAGAGGGAGGGGAGCTCCTGTCCAAAGGCCGACTCCTCACACTGACAATCAGGGGGTTGGGGGAGCTTTATAGATGGAGGAAGGGGCTACATGCAGAAACAGACAGTTCTGGGAGTCTTCTCGAAACTGGTCCTGCGGCGGTCTGATTGGATGCTCATGTGGTACTCATGGCCAATACTTGATTAGCCAAGCATTTTTAAAAATCAGCTTTAATCCCTTTTGCTAATGAAATGAAGGTAAAGAACCTGATTTAATTAGACAATGCAACTCGACACTCAGCTTCTTTTGTGATTACGAGCCAAAGGAAGAAACTTTAACACAGATAGGTCACCGTCACCGGAGACAGATTTGCATGCTATGAGCACGGCATGGAGACTCTGTTCTCAGAAAGGCCCTGTTCTTGGGCTCTTAGGGCTCTGCATTTGCGTTCATGAAGCTCTGAGTAATTTAACCCTGGAGTCTGTGGTTTAGAAGTGGAGTCTGATGGGTCAGGGAGTATGTACCTAGGGGAGCTGGACCGTAGCCCATGCGTGGTCCCTCCAGGGTCTTCCCTCCCTGGCTTAGACACTCAGCAGACGGCTCCCAGCCCCCAGGGCTTCTTCCTGGCCTCCAGCTCCATCTCCCCATCCCTGTCTGGTTACTGCAGCCGCCCTCTACCTGGTGGGGTGATTGGGTGGGTCAGCAGGGGAGGCCTGTCTGATTACCTTACTCTCCTCCACCTGTAGATTAGGGGTGCTGGAGCAGAGAAGCTCAAGGTGGAGTGTGTGTCCTGGGTTGTGACATCTTGGGAGGCCATCCCTGAACAAGCAGGCAGCACCATGGCCCATACGGTGAGCGATTCAGTGGTGGCTCCTTGCCCACATCCTGCAGGCAAGGAGGTTGCAATTTCTTGGTGGTGGTGGGGGGAGGTCTCTCATTTACTGCCAGTTGGGATGCTGGATTGTGGGAAAGGGGGACTGTCTTCCCCATGTCCTGCTGGGGCTCCATATTTTTATTTTGCATGCCCCACCCATAAATATTGTAGCTGACTGTTTCCATTACCTCTTGCCTTACTTTGTATGTGATAAATCCATAGACTGAACCTTGTTGAATATGAATTCAGCAAAAGTAGAAGTGCCTGTCATAACCATGTATAAGCCTACTGCTTTACAACTTAAAAAGAAGCAGCATGTAGATAAAGCATGAAATGTTAAAATAATGACTTAAAATCTGATTATGATGGGTGCATTTTACTTACAGTTAGAAAACTTGAAAAAGAACAATTAGGAAATTAACAAGTCAGAGTCCTATTTTGACTTCTATTGTGAAGAGTGATTGTGTGTAATAACTCTTAAATCTTGCCTAGAGACATCAGTATAGGTGAAAGTTGTATTAAATATGGGTTGTGAAATGAAAGACGTGAAAATTAGATCTTTTTCTCAAAGTCCAAATATGTTAAATTTTATTAAGAAGTACACATGACTTCTGTTAGAAGTTAGAGAATTTGAATTAAAAATAAAATATTACAGACAAAATATTACAGCGAGTGTCCAAAGTATTTAAAGCATGATAACCAGTGATCTTGATATTTGGTTCTACAGGCCTTTAGCATAGGCTTCTACTAGGGTTTATCTGTGACAGGAACAATACTCCCTTTGGCAGGCTGACTGGTGTTGTCTGCCTCCAAAATCCCAGAGAATGTTATTAGATAGCATGTAATGTGGTCCATCCAGTCAAGGCTATGGTTTTTCCAGCAGTCATGTATGGATGTGAAAGCTGGACTATAAAGAAAGCTGTTGCTGCTGCTGCTGCTAAGTCATTTCAGTCGTGTCCGACTCTGTGCGACCCCATAGACGGCAGCCCACCAGGCTCCCCCGGCCCTGGGGTTCTCCAGGCAAGAACACTGGAATGGGTTGCCATTTCCTTCTCCAATGCAAGAAAGTGAAAGTGAAGATGCTCAGTCATGTTTGACTCTTAGCAACCCCACGGACTGCAGCCTACCAGGCTCCTCCGTCCATGGGATTTTCCAGGCAAGAGTACTGGAGTGGGGTGCCATTGCCTTCTCCAAAGAAAGTTGAGTGCCAAAGAATTGACGCTTTTGAACTGCAGTGTTGGAGAAGACTCTTGAGTCCCTTGGACTGCAAGGAGATCCAACCAGTCTATCCTAAAGGAAATCAGTCCTGAATATTCACTGGAAGGACTGATGTTGAAACTGAAACTCCAGTACTTTGGCCACCTGATGTGACAAGCTGACTCATTTGAAAGGACCCTGATGCTGGGAAAGATAGAGGTGGGAGGAGAAGGGGATGACAGAGGATGAGATGGTTGATGGCATCATCAACACGATGGTCGTGAGTTTGAGTGAACTCTGGGAGTTGGTGATGGACAGGGAGGCCTGGCATGCTGCAGTCCATGGGGTCGCAAAGAGTCAGACACAACTGAGCAACTGAACTGAACTGAATGTGTCAAATTAGCTACTTTAAAAAATTACTATGTACGTCTTAAACCTCTAGTAACTGGGTTGAGTTTTATTTTTATGACTTCATGTTTGATAAGACTCACTAATCAAGTTGTGTTGACTTTTCTCCCATACAGCTGGAAAAGGCCGCTAACTCGTGCTCCTTGCTCCCCGAGAATTCTTCCTTCCTTTTGGTGCATCAGGCGTGATCATCAGGACCTGTATTAATGAGATCCCTCTGTTTTACTGTCCAGTGAGACACAGACCCTCGCGCCCATCCTGAAGCTGGGAGGAGCAGCCTCCAGGGCAGCCTGTAACCCTTGCCCAGCAGCCCAACTACAGAGAGATTAGTGTGGCTCCCCCTCCTCTCCCTCCTTCCCAAACGCCTTTTGAGAAGACCTGCATTCAAAACTAGGCTTGACGTCCATCTTACCTCAGATTCTCTTGGGTGCAGGCACCTTGGTGGACACACAGCAGGATTTAACCTTGGCCCTTGCACCCTGTGGAATGGTCTGGGCTTTGCCCAGATGGTTGTAATGAGCTTATCTTCTCTTAAATGCTTCACTCCTGAAGCAGAAGCCTGCTCAGATATTGTAGAAGTGAGCTCCATGCTATCAGACGTCATGATGAAGGGTGTATGCAGTTCATTCGCATCCCAGCCGCCCTTGGAGGGGAAGCTGGAATGGGAACAGAGGTGCACGTATGGAGGTATTATATGGCAGCCAACAGGAACGCAGCCACACGTCGGCGCCGGCCAGTTCTGCCATCTCATGTAAGCAGGAACGTTTCAGTCTCTTCAAGATGTTTTCTGATAGGCTGTCTGAAGTTGCTCGTGTTTGTCTTAAGGAAAATGCACCCTAAGTTAGAAAAAATATTCTTTGCTACACGTAATATTTTGCTATTATATAGTTGCATATTTGCATTCATTTTGATATCTTATAATTAAAATTAAGTCAATGTAAGTGATGCTCCAAAGATCTAACCCATAATTTGTTGTGTATAACAAAACCAGAGGTATCAAAAAGATCTCTTAGAAATTCTTTGTTTACAATATGATCTTTGCATGTATAGCCTGTGAATGCTTATATTTCATTTCTTCAGCAGTCTGAGTATCAAAATACAGATGAAAATACTGTATGCTAATTTAGAAGAGAAGGAAATCAATTTGCCTTAAAATGTTTTTGTTAGTGTAATTGCTTTCATTACTATCTGTGGCAGCAGTAATATTACCATGTTTCCAATCAGAATATATGTTTTTATTGCCAGTAACCTCTTTATTATTTTGATACTTAATGTTATTTTGAGGTAAACTTAGGGAAGGAAGGGGCTTCCCTGATAGCTCAGTTGCTAAAGAATCTGCTTGCAATACAGGAGACCCTGGTTCGATTCCTGAGTTGGGAAGATCTGCTGGAGAACGGAATGTCAAATCCGCACCTTCCCATGCGTGCAAGTGGGGGTGCTGGCAATGCTCTTGTTGCTATGCCAATCTTCCCTCCTCTGTGTCACTGATGGATCATGACCCATGACTCCTTTAGTCAGCCCTGGGCTTCCCCAGAGCAGGGGTCTTATAAAGGGCCCTTCAGTCTGCACACTTTCTTTTCTTCCCTCCTGAGGGTGGGGCCCAAGGTAATAGGGTTAATGCCATTCTTGATCAGAGTACCTGGTCATTAGATTCCTTTTCAGGATCCTAAGGACTTGTTCTGCCTCAGCTGGAAAAATTATATAAGAATTTGATCTCAAAGAAGAGCCATTCTGATATATTGAATAGAAAACTCCATTTTTTTTTTTTAAAATAAGGAATGGACTATAGATCAGTGGGTTTGTCTTGGCATACTTGGGATCCAGAAACTGAAGCTTCATATAGTTTCACTTAGGGGGAAAACTCTTTTATCTTCATGGTCTTAAATGCTGATCCCAGCTATAATTTCACTGAATAGTCCATGATGGTTATCCAAGACCCAAGTTTATGTTGCTAAGTCACTTCAGTCGTGTCCGACTCTGTGTGACCCCATAGACGGCAGCCCACCAGGCTCCCCCATCCCTGGGATTCTCCAGGCAAGAACACTGGAGTGGGTTGCCATTTCCTTCTCCAATGCATGAAAGTGAAGTCACTCAGTCTGCCCAACCCTCAGGGACCCCATGGACTGCAGCCCACCAGGCTCCTCCATCCATGGGATTTTCCAGGCAAGAGTACTGGAGTGGGGTGCCATTGCCTTCTCCACAGGTTTATGTCAGGAACAGATAATTTGGAGTTTTAGCTCTTGCAGAGCTCAGTTAAGTATTAGACAAGGGGAGTCCGAGGGAACATTGCTTTTTTATTTTATTCCCAGACTTTGTAAAAACTGGGCAACAATGAAAAGCACATCTTTCTCTGGATGTTAGGTTGCATTCATAGTATAGAATTTTTAGTAAACCCCCAAAGCAAGAGACTTAGATATTTCTCTATCTTAAGTATTTGGGGCCTTCTATTCGATTCTGCACTGCAGAGCTACTTAGCAAATTTCCAGTTGGCTATAAAAAAGGATATTTATATTAGATTCATGTAGCTGATGTGGGAATGGGTAGAGTTAATCTAAAATCGAACAGCAGAAACCTTCTTATCTTTAGCAAAACACCTTGAGAAGGACTTTTGTATTTATTTATTGGTCTCAGCTTTTTAAAAAAACTCGTGTTGTGAAAAGTTTCTTACATTTACAGAAGTTAAGAGAAATGCTTTG
>SJYF01000263.1:6115464-6125801 GCA_006410515.1 Procapra przewalskii | reverse complement strand
TACCCATCCTCCAGCTCCAAAAATTGCTATTCTGGACCATTCATATATCATTGCCATCCCTAGATTATTTTGAAACAAAGCAAGATTTGTTTCATCCATACCATCTCATCCATCAGTATTCCAATATGTATTTGCAGGGACATTTTAACTGCAGAAATCTAGCCCCCACGACTAGGTCTACTGTCATGACAGGAGTTTTTGAAGTTCTGGAGGCTTTGTATTCATCTTTAAATTGAGGGGAAAATATTGTCTATTGCAAAGGGCACTAGAATTTAATAAGTTAATGTGTTTAAATGTACTGTGAAAAATTTAAAATGACATAAACTGTAACATAACATCAATGTATAAAATGATCAATGCATACGTTAGAAAAATAATATTTTTAAAATATTTATTTATTTGGCTGTGCTAGGGCTTCCCTGGTGCCTCAGATGGTAAAGAATCTGCCTGCAATGCGGAAGGCATCCCTGGGTCAGGAAGGTCCCTTGGAGATGGGAATGGCAACCCACTCCAGTACTCTTGCCTAGAGAATTCCAAGGACGGAGGAGCCTGGTGGGCTACAGCCCAAAGCGTTGCAGAGTCGGACTGGACTGAGCAGCTAACACACGCACACACTGGTTTGGCTGGGCTAGGTCCTTGGTGTTGCATGTGGGCTTTCTCGAGTTGCAGCCGGCAGGGGCCACTCTCCAGCTGCGGTGGGCTGGCTTCTCACTGCGGTGGCCTCTCCTGTTGCGGAGCATGGGCTCTCTGGCATGTGGGCTTCCGGAACTGTGCTCAGGCTTAGTTGCCGTGTGGCATGTGGATTCTTTCCAGAGCAGGGATTGAACCTGTGTTCCTTGCAGTGGCAGGTGGATTCTCCACCACTGGACCACCAGGGAAAGCCCAGAATAGTTTGTTGATGCAACTTGTTAAACTAGCACTAACTGGCCCATTAGTACTGAATCTATGTATGTGGTTGAAGCAGATTTCTTGAGCACCAGCAGCTGGCCTGCATGAATGCCTCATGGAGTGTTTCGTCTTTCAGGGACCCTAGAGGACTACTTTGCCTCAGAGAAAAATTTATACTCCTGTTCAAAGGAGTGCTAGAATACCTCCTTCTCTTGCACTGTGTTAGGTATATGGATAAGTTTTCATTTTGAGATTAACTGAATATTTTCTAAAAGGAAAAATGTAGCTCTATTAAAGAACTGAGAAGAAAGTATGATTACATTGTATCAGAAGACAGCATGTAGTTAATTGTTTCCACTGGGTACCACTGGGTACCATGATTACTTTTTAAAACTTTTATCTACACCATTGATGCAGAAAAATTACAAGTATCAGATTTGATAGTTCTTTTTTCTTCAGAGGTGTTATGGTATTATGATTGTTTCATTTCATACGGAGTGAAATGTTCTCCCAGAGCAGTTCATATCAATAGTACAATTATATAATCCAACGATAAACACTTGAGAAAAGAAAGAAAAGTTAGTGGATTCAGTGGAACTTTATAAATTCCGAGCACTGATAAGGAGATCCTTTAGTGAGTAAGCGAGCAATTGATAAGAAATTTTAAAGGCTCCTGTCTCATAGAATGTATGCTATTTATTTTTACATGTTATTTTATTCTTAATAATAGCAATTTACATAACAGGCTGGTAAAAAATAAAATTTATATATATCTCAAAAGGACAGAGAAATTTTCACTAATAAACTTCACACCTGTATACTGTGATTTACCCTCTACACAAGTGAAATGACTTTTATTTTGAAGAATGTTAGGCTTTCTGATTTTTATAATTCAAAATGAGAAATGATAAGGAGAACACAAAGTCAAAACTGAAAAGAATATAGCAGAGAAAAGTGAGGTACATTGTTTACTTAAATGTATAATGATAAAAGGTTATTGTAATAGAGAAGGTCCTCTGACATTTTAGAATCAAAATCATGATTAATGTTTTGGCATTGTACACATCGTGTTAAACATAAATTTCTTTTGGATATTGTCTTACAGCCCAGAGAGTGTAATTGGTTACAGACATTTCTAAAGAGTGTGCTACATGGAACTCTGCTCAACGTCATGTGGAAGCCTGGATGAGAGGGTAGTTTGGGGGAGAATGGATACATGTATATGTATGGCTGAGTCCTTTCGCTATCCATAGGAAACTATTACAACATTATCAGTCTGCTATACTCCAATACAAAATAAAAAGTGTTTTTAAAAAAGTGTGTTACTTAGATCTTCACCAGCAAGTGCAAGAATGGGTGTTAAAAAAAACACACACACACCAGCCTGGATAAAGCATATTTCTATGTGTACAAATGAAGCAGACTTGAATGTTCCAAGGAGGCTGAGAGTGATTCTGAGAGAAGCATGTTTCCCTGTGTGAGATTTGTGGGATTAACCACTCCTCTCCCAATGATGCTAAGAGATTTACTCAAGGTCACCGAGCTAATGCTAGTTAGTGACAGATCTATGGCTGAAAGTAGGGTCTCCTGATTCACAATGAATGTTTTTACTTACAATGCATTACATATATGTGTGTGTGTGTGTGTGTGTGTGTGTGTGTGTATAATGTAATATCAGGCTGGTGCTAGTTGGCAGATGTTTGTGAATGTCTAAATTAAGGTGTTTGGATTCAATCCTGGATCAGTTCAGTTCAGTTCCATTCAGTTGCTCAGTGGTGTCTGACTCTTTGAGACCCCATGGACTACATAGTCCATGAAATTCTCCAGGCTAGAATACTGGAGTGGATAGGGTGGGCTATCCCTTCTTCAGGGTATCTTCCCAACATAGGAATTGAACCAAGGTCTCCTGCATTGAAGGAAGGTTCTTTACTGACTGAGCTATCAGGGAAGCCCCCACATTATCAAACTGAAAGCTAATTCATCCTTCATACGCCTTCTTGATTTTTTTTTAACTGTGGTTTCCGCTATACTCCTTTATCCTGGTTTCCATCTTACCTTTCTGAATACACTCTTATTTTTTCTTTCAGCCCTGGCTTCTTAAATTTAGATGTTTGTTTCTCTTGCTGCTCTTCCCTTCATGCGCTCCATTCAGTCCAGTGGTTTTTAATTTCATATGAATTTGGGTGAAAATCAGTTGCGCAAAGTGGGAACTTTATTTTTATAATCATATATCATTTTGTTTTGAACTCACCTTCCTGCTGATGGCCGAAAATGATGAATGGAGTCATCATGGCTTAATCACTTGTATTAGTCTCTTTGGGCTTCCCTAGTGGCTCAGATGGCAGAGAATCTGCCTACAATACAGGAAGTGTTCAGTCGCTGGGTTGGGAAGATCCCCTGGAGGAGGGCATGGCAGTCCATTCCAGTATTCTTACCTGGAAAATCTCATAGACGGAAGAGCCTGGGGGGCTATGGTCCATGGGGTTGCGAAGAGTCGGACGCTCCTGAGCGACTCACACTACTCGTCTCTTTTGACCTAAAGGTCTCTTTCCCATTTCAAGAGTGCTCCTCTTCATCTCCTCCTCCCTAGATGGCAGCTGGTGCAAGAGGAAGCTCTTGCCAACAGTTTTAACTTTTGCTTCAGGTTCCAAGGATTTGTTAACAAGAGAAACCACTTGTTATACACAAATAAATAATTTCAGTATTTAATAGAGAATTATCTAGCTTACTTTCAGTATACAATCATTAAAAGAAAAGAAAGAAACAGCAGAGGAGAGTAACCCACATTTGCTGTTGTTCAGTCGCTCAAGTCCTGTCTGACTCTTTGCGACCCCATGGACTGCAGCACGCCAGGCTTCCCTGTCCATCACCAACTCCCAGAGCTTGCTCAAACTCATGTCTATTGAGTTGGTGATGCCATCCAACCACCTTGTCCTCTGTTGACCCTTCTCCTCCTGCCTTCAATCTGTCCCAGCATCAGGACCTTTTCTAGTGAGTCATCTCTTCACATCAGGTGGCCAGAGTAACCCACATATATCACTTAATTGGGCTGGCAGCATCCAGACTCAAACAGTCTGGCTGGAGTTCCGATTGGGAAAAGGTCATGGGCAGTCATCCACTCCACGGGTGCGGCTTGGCAATTGCACTTTTGGGGGTTCCCTACTTATAATCCCAGGCTGCATCATCAGTTTGCCAGCAAATTGCAGCTCTGATTTTGTTAAATCTTTTTTACAATGCTGTTTGTTTTGTCTTGTGTGTCTCGGAAGGTTGTTAAGCCCTGGGCCAGACCCCCTCGAGGGGCTCAACAATTCCAAGATCCACCCACCACCTTATCTATAGTGCTCCTGGCTGCAGTCAGTTCAGTTCAGTTCAGTTGCTCAGTCGTGTCCGACTCTTTGTGACCCCATGGACAGCAGCATGCCTGGCTTCCCTGTCCATCACCAACTTCCTGAGCTCCTGGCTTTCTGGTGTGTGCTCAGGGCAGTGTCCAGCCAGATCAGAGGCCTGCTCTGCTGTTTTGCCTCTGAAGCCTGAGCAAGATTGCTTTTATTTAACTTCCCTAACAGCATCCCCCAACAGCTGGTAAAGGGCCAGGGGCTCTGCTCCTCCTCCTTCAGTTGGCATCTATTGACATTCGATGGGGTGGATCCATCCCTGCGGCTGTGGAGCACCTGCCTTGGCATTCACAGGTTGAGCTGTCTTCTCTGTGGCCCCCCACGCAACAGTGGCCTGGTGAACTTGCTGGCTGGCACCACAGCCATCTTCTCTGCTCCCCACCAAGGCACAGGGGAGGTTTGGATTCCCATCCATCC
Source organism: Procapra przewalskii (assembly GCA_006410515.1). Lineage (NCBI taxonomy): Eukaryota > Metazoa > Chordata > Mammalia > Artiodactyla > Bovidae > Procapra > Procapra przewalskii. Next base: position 6,121,101 of record SJYF01000263.1, on the reverse strand, counting down.
ACCCACAGCCCATGGGAAACCAGCTGGTGGTTGGGGCACTACTCGCCCAAGCACCTTTTTCATATTTTCCAGCTCTTCTGTGCCATTCGGTTATCCGTTCAATAAATGCCAAGTGAATACCTTCTAGATGTCAGGCATGAGTCTGTGTGCTGAGCCCCAGTGAACAAAGCAGAAAGCAGTCGACCCTCATGGGCTTTGTGTTCAGCGCTCCTGCTGACCACAGTACACAGAGGCATGGCGCAGAGCTTCTCTGCAGCTTCCAACCTTCTCCAGATGCACCTGGACTGTCCTCTTCCAACCCTCTCAGTGTTTCTACCACCTGGGGCTCAGCCCTGCAGGTATGGGTGTGTGGAGGAAAATAAGATGGCTTGTACCTCCTTTCTCAACTCCTTCCCATCAGGTGTCTTCTTTGCGTTTCATGAAGTTCCCTAGTCCCCTGTCTGCTCTGCCAGAAACTCCCCTCTGTCAAGTCCTTCTCTCTCCCTGGGTTTTACCCTTTAGTTTATAAGCCTCAGCCTCGTGGCATGGTCTCATAAGGTAAAGGCTCTAGGAAGAGAAGTATACAACATTTTCTAAGAAAAGAGAATACATTGGGATGTGTTTTACCAACAATTTCCATGCTCATATTCTGAAGACTTCCAAACTACCTGTCTGACCTCAACCTCCCCTGTGGGCCAGACCTCAGTTTTGAACTGGGTGTTTACCTGCGTGTCAGTCCCCCATGCTCAGCAGCTCCCGCAGTGGATGGCTTCTCTTAACCTAGTCATGGTCTATACCCCAGCACCTTAACTAGAACATTGACATCTTCTTTAACTTACTCTCCCGCGAATCCTCCATCCGTCTCACTAGCAAGCTTTTTACGAACTCTGTCTTTGAAATGTCTGAAAATCCATCTTAGCCTTTCAGTTCTCATTCTCACGCCTCATCTTGGATCGTTACAATGTCCACTCTGCTTGCTTTGAGTCTCTTCCTCATCCGCAGCAGGGATTCGGGGCAGCACTTCTGTCCTATCCAAGAGGGGCTGATAAGAAGTGGGTGTACATGTTGACAGGTGTCCTTTTGTTTATCACAAGGACTTTGAATGATGCTGATACTTAAGGGGCAGCAGCCCTGGGTGCTAATACCACAGCTACTACGCCTACATTGTGTAGGACAATCCCACATGAAATCTGTGAAGCAAAACCAGTAGGAGATGCTTATTAAGAAATTTATTGCAAGGAATTGGCTTATATGATAGTTGGGGCTAGCTTCCAAGTCCAAAGTTCCTAGGGAAGGCTGGAACTTTGGGGACAGGCTGAAATGGCTGTCCATGGATATAATTTCTTTTCATCTAAGAGAAGCGTCAGTTCTGCTTTGAGGAGCTTCCCAATGATTGAATCCATTCTTCTCAGTTATCCCTTCCTCTGGATGTGCCTACCAATGTAATCTTTTAGAAAATTACATCTGATCTGGACAAATTGAATATTCATACAGTGAGTCCTAGATATTTACTCTAAGGTTTGAGTTAAAAAATATTTTTATGATAATCTGATATTGTCACCCTATTCAAATATAATATAGATAATAATCATCTTAAATTTCATTGAATCTGGGGAACAAGGCAACTAACAGAGTACTTGTCATCAAAGATTATTTTCTAAATTCACAAGCCCTTCATAATAATTTTATAATTAAAAAAATTTTTGAAATTCTGACTGTAGTGTTATAATCCAATTTAAATATGTTCTTAGCAAACTTTATTCACGGGCAGTTGATATTTTTTCCCTAAATTTTCAAATATCCTAAAGTTGGCCAGTTAAGAATGAGCAAATATGTAAACACCTGATTCTCATTTTCTTAGTGCAATTTTTAAAAAACGCGTATTATCTATGTGGCTGTGCCAAGTCCTAGTCGCAGCATGCGGGCTCTTGAGCTGCTGCATGGGAACGCTCAGTTGCTGCGTGTGGGATCTAGGCTCCTGACCAGGAATCAAACCCAGGGCTCCTGCACTGGGAGCATGGCGTCTTAGCCACTGGGCCACCAGGGAAGTCCCTCTCAATGCAAAATTTTAAAAATGTTTTATCTGCATTGCTTTATTTTTATTATGCTGTATGTTATTTAAAATTGCTGAGAATCCTACTAAAGGCTTGTATCTGCAATTCTCTCCTAAGAGAGTAAATTAAGCCATGGAGAAAATGATATATTCTAAAAGGACAATATTTTTGTGAACAGCTTTCTTTTTATTGTCTGGTTAATTGTTGGCTGAATTTTCCCCAAGGCTGTGAAAATGCAACAAGCAGTGATGCAGTCAAAGAAGTATCAGGGAAAATCATGATTTGTTTTAGAAACGTTCCGCACTTGTTCTGTTGTAGAAAAATAAAACCATGTTTTATAGGCTCCCACACAGCGTTACGTACAATGCTCACATCCGTGCTACACTCCCTTTTATTGAGATATGATTTGTGTACAGTAAAATGTACAAAGTGGCTTCCCTGGCGGCTCGGACGGTACAGGTCCACCTGCAGTGCAGGAGGCCTGGATTCGGTCCTTGGGTTGGGAAGACTCCCTGGAGGCGGGCAAGGCCTGGAGAATCCCATGGACAGGGTAGCCTAGCAGGCTACAGGCCTTGGAGCTGAGGAGCTGGAACGACTGAGTGACTAAGCACAGCACACAAAATGTACAAATCTTAAATTTTAGTTCAATAACTTTCGGTACATTTATAACTTCTACCCAAAACAGGATTCAGGACGTTTGCATGACCTCAGAAAATTCCCTCCTGCCACTTCCCATAGAATCCACAGTCCTTGACAGACTGCTAATATTTCTGTCACTATAGATTAATTTCATATATTGTTTCACTTCATGTAAATCCAACAGCCTGTACTCTTCAGCATCTGGCTTCTACATGACATAACGTCTCTGAGATTCCTTTGCATTGCTGTGAGTATCAGTAATTTGTTTATACTGCTAGGTAGTATTACGCACATGACTGGATCTCAAATTGTTTATTTTCCCATTGATGAATAGTATGTCGTTTCCAGATCTGGGGTTTTCTAATCAGTAAGTTTGCTTTGAGTTTTCTTCCATAAGTTTCTTGTGGAGATATTTTCATTTTTCTTAGATAAGTACCTAGGGATAGAATCTCAGGGTCATAAGGTATTGTATGTTTAAAGGAGACTACCAAACAGTTCTCTAAAAACATACTGTTTAAAACCTTCAGGAACAATATACGTGAGTCCCAAATGTTTCACATTCTGGTTAACGTTGCCAGTCTTTTTTATTTTAGACTTTGTAGTAGGTGTAAAAGGATATTTCTTTGTGAGTTGTGTTTATATTTCCCTGATAACCATGGATGGGGAACACCTTTATTTGTGCTTATTGTCCATTGATGTATCTATTTATGCGTGAAAGAAGTCTCTGTTCAACTCTTACCCCCATTATTTTTAATGAATTATTTGTCTGAACTGACTCATTGGAAAAGACCCTGATGCTGGGAAAGATTGAAGGTGGGAGAAGGGGGCGACAGAGGATGAGATGGCTGGATGGCATCACCGACTCGATGAACGTGAGTCTGAGTGAACTCCGGGAGTCGGTGATGGACAGGGAGGCCTGGGGGTCACAAAGAGTCAGACATGACTGAGAGATTGAACTGAACTGAACTGAAGAGTACTTTATATGTCCCAGATATGAATTTGTTGTCAAACATCTGTATTGAAAATATTTTTCCCAGTCTATGACTTGATTATTTATTAATGATATTTTTATGAGCAGAGATTTTGAATTTTGTTAAAGTCCAATTTATTTACTTTTTGTTGTTGTTAGTGCTTTTTGCATCATGCTAAAGAAACTGTTCCCTTTATCAATAGCTGCAAAAACAGGCTCTTTTTTATAAATGAATTCTTTATGGCTATAGTTTTTATGTTTATATGTATGATCCATTTTGATTTAATTCTGTACATAGAATAATAAAGAGAGTATCCATATGGGTATAAAGGTTTTCCAGCATCATTTCTTAAAATGTCTAATCTTTTTACGTTGATTTTACTTGTCATCTTTGTTGAGAAAATAATTTGACTGTTTATGCGGATCTATTTCTAAACTCCGTTCTGTTCCATTGATCTGTATGTCTGTTCTTAGGCCAATTCCATACTGTCTGGATTATCAGAGCTTTGTAATATGTCTTGAAATTGGAATCTGTGAGTTCTCCAATTTTGTTTTCTTTGTCAGGTTTGATTTAGCTCTTTGAGGTCTGCCTTATTAATTTTAGAATCAGTTTGACAAATGATTTTGATTTCTACCTCTTGTTTTAACATGGAGAATATCTTTGCAACACTGTAAAAAATCAGTCTCTTATTTCCTTTATTCAACACAATTTATTGAGCAACTACTGTCTTCTGGGGACTATTCTAGTTTCATGCTAGAACACTGAACAAAAAAATTAGAAGATTCCTGCCTTCATAGTGAGGGGAGACGCATAGCAGAAAACAGGAAATGTATTTAAAGTGTTAGGGACAAAAATACTTTAGAAGATAAGGCAACAGAGGGTGAGATGATTGGATAGCACCGCTGACTCAGTGAATATGAGGCTGAGCAAGCTCTGGGAGATAAAGACAGGGAAGCCTGGCACGCTGCGGCCCATGGGGCCGCAAAGAGTCAGACACAGCTTAGTGACTGAACAGAAATGGAAAGTAATTTGTAGGCCTGGAGAGACAGGCTATTTTACATAGAAATGTTAAAATGGAATGGAAAAGTCTCTAATTATGTGACATTTGAGTAGAAACCCGATTACATCCGAGGGGCGGTCATGCAAATATCCAGATGCTCAACAGTGATGGCAGATCCTGAGGTGTCGTGATACAGGCAAGGGACGTGAGCTGAGAGAAAGGGTTGGCATGACGTTTTAAAAGGTGCAGCTAGCTGCTCTTAGAGAGCCACGAGGGGAAGCAGTGACACTGGGAAGGAGCTCACACTAGACGGGCCCGAGAGGGGAGTCATTTGTAAAGTTTTCCGTAATTTTTGATTCTTTCTCTGCTGACAGTTGGATGTTTATACAGCCTGTGCTACGCGTGCAGTGTAGCAACATCAGGACCTCATGTAACCCTGTGTTTAAAATGGAGCGTGAGCGTGGCCCCCCTTTGCCACGTCCGTGCCTGATTGCAGGCCAGGCATTGGCTGAAGTCAGCACTGCTGGTTTCCAGGGCGTTTCTTGTTTTGAGCAGTCTGAGTTAGAGTATCTTAAACCTTGGCCACGTGATGGTTCTCTGCATACCGATTCCTCTGTATGTTGAGAGGAATTACCTGATTCTGGCCTCTTGAAATGCTCTTAGAAACATTAACATACACATTCAGTTATTTCCCTTCTTTAAATGTGCAGACGGCAAACAAAATGGTGATCAGTAACTCGATACTGACTGTATCTTCTGTATTTTTAACATGATCCTTTCAGATTATGACACCATTCTCATCTTTATTAGTATCATTGCTTCTTGAAAACCTGTCTTTGAGTTAGTAATAATAGAGAACCCACTGTGGATACTACATTAATTATGAGATGACCGTGAAACATTATCAAGTACTATAAATTTGATACTAAAATTTTAGATCAAATTGTAATAATTAATGTATTCCCTAATTTATTTAACTCAGTGACGGTTCATT
>SJYF01000263.1:6096744-6111369 GCA_006410515.1 Procapra przewalskii | reverse complement strand
CAAAAATTAGTACTTTCTTTGAAATTTCCAATTTTAGCCATTTTCAGTGATTTAGTGATCTAGAATCCTCTGCCTACATTACCACTTGCTGGGAAAAAAATTACACATGGGCTTGGCTTTCAGCAGTTTCTGTCTAGGCTTTATACTCTTACTCAGTTGACATATATGTTGATGGTTCTAACTCAATGTCATAGAATTTTATTTCAACTTAGAAATAAATTGTCCTATATAGTGGAATTTGATAATATACACAGGGGCTTCACTCTCTTTATCACATACACTCCAGACCTAGTAAGTTTTGGTCACTGTATTATGATCTTCTTAAGAACATCCCTTGATTAATCAGTTAATATTTATTCCTGCGTGTTGGCACAGACCAGAGTGTGGTCTGTCTTTGTATCCCTCAGGGCATCATGGGGCACTGCTTTTGGTGGTTTACGCCTAGAGGCCAGTCCACAAATATTTGTCAATTAATAGATAAATGACTGTTAGCATAAATTCTGTATTTTTCACTGTAATTGGACTAAAATCTCACCTATCATCTTGAACCTACAGCCTTTGCCATAGTCACAGCTTAAAGCCTCCACCCTCTTTTTTTGAGATCCTGTTGCTGAGGCAACAGGATTTTTCCATGCTGCTTGCATCCTGTTGCCAAGGCAACAGGGTACAGTTGGCAGGCTGGTTTGAGACACTGGATGTTTGCGGTATCCTGCGGTATCCGGAGATGCCTATGGTTTACAACTTCTTTGATAAAACAGTGTGTGCATAATTCAAGGATGTGTCCCGACTCTAGTCTTTGCATACAAAGGGGATGGTGGACGTTTGTGATCGTCCAGTATCATACACGTTACTGGAAAGACCTTGTGTAATCTCAGGACCTAGGGATCTTCCCTCCCTTTAGCAGAAGCCTTGGCTTATTTTGACTGGCTGCTATCCTCACGCCTTTTCCATAATCTAGATCCTCTTTCACTGAAATTGAATAAATACTCTTGACCAGCGCTTGCCAGCTTCACCCTGGACTAACGGACTATGCCACGATCAAGCAGCCTTACAAAAACAATTTATTGCCAGGGAGATCATTGTGTTCCTTTTCTGTGGCAGTTCTAAAATTTCCTGGATTATTGCTTATTAGTTCCTGTTATTGGAGTATGAATGGAGAGACTCAGGAGGCCATGCCACGTTCCTGCAGCGATGCCAACTCCATCAACATTGCAGGTGGACAAAGCACCCTTAGTGAGCAGGGGCAGCCCTAGGTAATGTCCCTTATTCACAGGGGAAATGTTCATGACTGTCACCCCCTGAAAGAGACTTTTGGGCTGTGAAACGCTGGTGGCTCAGATGGGGTGGTTGCAGCATTTACGTTGTAAGCCACACCTCTCATTTCATGAGATCAACCGTTTCTTCTTTATATCAATTTTTTTTTTTTGTGATTGCCAATCAGATTCACAGATTTTAGTCTCAGAGACAGGAATAAATAAAAGTGAAAGATTTCTTTTGGAGTTGAGTCTAGGGCTTGACTAGGACTCTGGAAATCATAGAATCAGTGACTGCAGAGGCCATCTGACCCAACCCCGTCATCTTACAGAGGAGGAAGCCAAGGCCTGGGAGGTCACCTTACTGTCTCACTGACATGCAAGGCCTGGGGCACTCACCAAGACGTCCAAGGCGGTGGTGGGCAGTTTCACCAGGGATTCTGCTGGAGAGCGGGGTCTCCATGTTTCTACTTGTGTTGGAATAGAAGCCCTCAGTCTTTCAGGTCACATCCTGTGAGCACTTGTGGTAGCTGAAGGGAGTGACTGTGATATAACTGAGGGATTGCTGATACATTTCAGGTTCATAGCTGGTACTGTGGGCTTGATGTACACAGACCGCGTGTGTTTGTGCTAAGTGGCTTCAGTTGTGTCCAGTTCTTTACAAACCCAGGAGCCCAACAGGCTCCTCTGTCCATGGAATTTTCCAGGCAAGAATACTGGAACAAGTTATCATTTCCTGCTATAAACCAATTATATGGAAGGGGAATGTAGGCTCTCTCACCACGGGAGGAACTTAACAGGGGATCTCAAACAAGTCTGTTCACCCATCCTGGTATAATCCTTGCCCAGCTTCAACATCAGTAACTTTCTAGGCACCCAGATCCCCAGTCTCAAGCTTATGGGCACCCAGTGGTCCTAGGTCATTGACAAGGGTCTACTGACTCTTCAGCAATGCAGACAGACTGAGCGAATCTGGGTGAGCACTCAGGTTTCCTCCTCGGCAGTCTGGGTGTGTCTGACTGAGCTCCCTTTGGGTTCCTGAAGACTCAAGATGGATGTGAGAGGTGAGCACTTCAGTCCATTTTAAAACTATGGAGATGACCTTCTTGCTGAGAAATACTGGATTCAGATGCCACATCTAGCTTTTCTGGCTTCTACTCTGAGCCTTTTAGGTGGAAGAGGAAAACCTGCCTTGGTCTAAGTCATAACATATTTGTCTGGATAGTTTGGACTGGATTCTGGGACTGTACATAGTGTTAAGAGTAATTTTGATGGCTTTCTAAAATAACAAAGAGGGAGAGAAATGAGAGAATCCCAAAGTAAATCTATTTACTTATATATGGGAATCATGGGTTTTGTAGACAATATCATTTCTCTTGACTTGTGTTTATTTCCTGCACCTAGACTTGTCTCCCATGTGTATCCCAGTTGGATTCTTCTTTTTTTCTTCTTGCTCATTCCTTAAGTTTCAACTGGGAGGTGTTCACTAAATGATGAAATTCCTGTATGTAAATATACAGAAATCCACAGACACACACTTACATATGCTTGTGTGCCTGCTAAGTTGCTTCAGTCGTGTCTGACTCTTTGCAAACCTAGGGACTGTAGCCTGGCAGGCTCCTCTGTCCATGTGACTCTCCAGGCAAGGATACTGGAATGGGTTGCCAAGCCCCTCCAGGGCAGCTTCCCAGCCCAGGGATGGAACCCATGTCTCATTTGTCTCTTGCATTGGAAGGTTTTTTTTTGTTTTCTTTTTTTACCACTTGCACCACCTGGGAAGCCCACACTTTAATATATGTATCCTTTTACCCCAGCCAGTATTAAAGAAGCATAAAATAATTTTCTACAATCTCACTGTCCAAGTCCAACCTCACAGAAGGCTGACACCATCAACTATGCTTGAAAACTATATATTGAGGGAAGATCAGCTTCCTGAACAACAAAAAAATAAAGACAACCTCTACTTTAAAGCTTTTATTCCAGAGTTTCTCAAGCATTTTGGTCTCAAGATGCCTTTATACTTTACAAAATTATCAAGGACCCTTGAGAGCCTTTGTTTATGTGAGATATAGCAATGTATATCATATTAGAAATTAAAACTGGCTTTTTAAAAGGTTTAGTATCAGTGAGGAGGTACGAGAAGTCATCTCTGCACATGAGGTGCTTAAAGAATAATGCCAATAGTCACTCTACTGGTATTTTAAAAATTAATGACATACCCTGTAATAGAAAATCTGAAAATATATTTAAATGTGTAAGTGAATCACTTTGCTGTACACCTGAAACTAACACAATACTGTAAATCAACCACACCTCAATAAAAATATTAAAATGTCCAAGGGAAATATAAAAAATTAATGATAAGTCCAATACTTATTACTGACAAGTCTACTACTTATGAAGCAATAATGGTAACTAACATTCATTTAAATCTTCCCATATGCCTAAGAATTGTCATGTTTTATTAAACTTAACCTTCACATCAATTCTATATGACAGTGGCTTTGTTTCTAGGGCTTCTGTTAGCCATGTAACACAATCTGAGTGGCTTGAAACAGTAGAAAAGTTAACGTGTAATAATTTTTCAGGCTAAGAACCCAAATTAAAGTGTTGGTAAGGCCATAGTTGGAGAAGGCTATGGCACCCCACTCCAGTACTCTTGCTTGGAAAATCCCATGGACTGAGAAGCCTGGTGGGCTGCAGTCCATGGGGTCGCTAGGAGTTGGACACGACTGAACGACTTCACTTTCACTTTCATGCATTGGAGAAGGAAATGGCAACCCACTCCAGTGTTCTTGCCTGGAGAATCCCAGGGACAGGGGAGCCTGGTGGTCTGCCGTCTATGGGGTCACACAGAGCCAGACACGACTGAAGCGACTCAGCAGCAGCAGCAAGGCCATAGTGTGTGTTCAGATGTTCAGTCGTGTCTGACTCTGTTGCCATCCCATGGACTGCAGCCTGCCAGCCTCTTCTGCCCATGGGATTTTCCAGGCAAGGATACTGGAGCGGGTTGCCATTTCCTCCTCCAGAGGATCTTCCTGACAGAGGGATCAAACCCACGTGTCTTACGTCTCCTGTATTGGCAGGTGAATTCTTTACCAGCAGCATCACCTGGGAAGCCCTGGTAAGGCCATACTTTCCCTGAAAGTTCTGGGGGGACAGTTTGTTTCATCCCTTTGTCTTAGCTTCCAGTGTTTGTACAATCTTGTCATTCTTTAGTTTTTAGACGCATCATTCCAATCTCTGCCTCTATCATCAAATGGCATTCTCTATGTGCCCCTCCTCTTCTTCAAAGGATACTAGTTGTACCAAATGTAGGGTCCATGACCTTGTCTCCAAACAGGGTCATACTCTGGGAGTCTCTCTTTGGCTATGACTCTCCTTTCATCTATTAAGGCCCCTTTGAATGACAATGGGCTTACTTGGATAATTGAAAATAATCTCTGCATCTGAAAATTATTAACTTGATCACACTTGCAAAGTCCCTTCTATTCAGTGAGAGTCACAGATTTCAGGAATCAGGATGGGATTCTCTGGGGCTGTTGCTCTGTCCACCATAGGGACCAACAAGGACAGGTCTATTGGGAGGGAGCACCCAGCAAAGCTGAGAACTCATGAAACCGAGGCGGTGCAAGTTAGGGCTCGAAGGTGCGAAGTTCGTAGGAGGTGGAGGGGCTCCCAGCCAGGCTGTGCAGCGCGCAGTCACAGTGAGCCTGGTGTGAGCATCCTGGGCAGGAAAGAGATGCATCTGACTGAAGAAAAGAGGTAGGAGCTGGAAAGGGAAGGGAACCAGCGCTGTGCAAAGGTTGGGATGAAGCCTCAATTATTCAACTAGGAAACTTGGAGGGGGTGCCTCGTTTTCCCCAATTAACATGTCAGCATAATTTATGGATGGCTTTTGCTGGAAATTAAGAATGGATTAAGTACCCTTCTAAGGTTCTGTAGCAGAGATTTTTTTTCTTTTTAAATTTCACTGGTGTGTAGCTGATTTACAGTGCTGTGTTAGCTTTAGGTGCGCAGCACGTATACGGATGTGCTTAGTCGCTCAGTTTTGTGTTACTCTTTGTGACCCCATAGATTGTAACCCGCCAAGCTCCTTTGTCCATGGGGATTCTCCAGGCAAGAGTACTGGAGTAGATTGCCATAGGTGTACAGCTTAGTGATTCAATTATCCATATGCATATATTCTTTTTTTTTCAGATTTTTCCCCCCATACCTAGGTTCTCTCATAGGACTGAGAATCCTGAGCCCCATATCAAGTTCCCCAGCCTGGGAGTCTGGCATTGGGAGAAGGAGCCCCCAGAGCATCTGGCTTGGAGGGCCAGCGGGGCTTGAGAGCAGGAGCTCCATAGGACTTGGTGGGCCCACAAAGTTACATGCACCCTAGGGCCCAGCAAAAGCAGTGACTCCACAGGAGCCTGAGTCAGACCTGCCTGCTGGTCTGGAGGGTCTGCTGGGGAGGTGGGGGCGGCTGCGGCTCACTGTGGGGGCAAGGACACTGGTGGCCGAGGGACCAGAGGAAATTGATGGGCGTGAGCTCTCCCTGAGATGCTCATTTTTGCATCAGAAGCTGGCCCCTCCCAACAGCCTACAGGCTCCAGAGCTTCTTTCCTGATTAGCATCCTTCTCGCTTTGTCTTTCCTGATGCCTTTGCTTCTTTTCTGCTTTCACTGAGTTTCAGCTTTGTAGCAGACACTGTCAGCGGCCTTTTCCCCACTCTTGGCTTCTCACCCCCTTACCTTCCAATTTTCAGCATTTATTTAGCCTGACATCTCTCTCTAACATGAAACTCGGTTTGCACACCTGCCAGATGACCAAACATTTGTGGAGTTCACCACACCCCTACTCCTCAGCAGCTCTCCCCCATGACTGGGTGGTGGGGTGGGGGGTAAGTATACACACACACACACACACACACACACACATACACATTGTTTCCCGGAGGAACTTCTGAAGCAAGCGTCCTATGCTGGCTCCCAGAGATCCTTGGCTATTTAAACTCTCATCGCACTCAGAGACGACTTGCCCGACCCTGAACCTTTTACTGTCTTCTGTCCTTACTTATCGCCCTTTCCCACTCCTCTACAAGTGTTTGTTGGAATTGTCTTCCAGAATTGTCTTCACAGAACCCATGTCTCGGGGGGCATGAACGGTGGTTGTGGGAACCCAACTACACTATGCTTTCACCAACGCTGATTCAACCTATCTGAAAGTTAGAAACAATCGGGGGTGGGGAGTGTTTCTTGGAGAAAAGTAGGAGAAGACACAGGTGTCAGGAGGAAGGGGCAAACACACCGATAGAACGTGGCTCTCCGTAGCAGTGTCCTGGAAGACGAACCACATGCTCATTGTCAGGGCCCCTGTCAGACCCAGGAAGTACGATCTGTAGAATCTCTGGGAAGCAACATTTGCAGTCCCTAACCAGTCCCAGTGACCCCCTAGGGTGAGCGTTCATTAGCAAGGGGGTCCTTTTGGCTCTGGCTTCTCATGATCCAAACATCCATCACTATTATGGAAGAATATAGTGCCAGAAAGGCTGATTTTCTGTGAAACCAATTGCCTGATGAACTCCTAGAGGAAGCCCCAATGTGAGCGCCCCCACCTAAGCTGCTGGGAAAACATTTTTCCTCTGAGGAATTCCAGGTGGTTCCTGGGAGAGGCGCCCTTGTCAATTTCCTCAACCCCATGGAAGAGTCCCGTGGACTGAGGCTTATCCTGTCATATCCCTCCTTTTGTGGGTTAAAGATCAAGTAAGTTACGACTATTTGAACAGAAACCCAGAACTGTCTTTTGAATTTGTGAGGTTAATTTCAAATAAATATTCAGGTTCTAGAAAAAGAAGGTCAATTTCTTCATCACACTTTGATTATAGTTATCTTTTGCTTTTTGGAAGACAGGTTACATTGACTGTGTAAAAGAAATGGAGACAGGTTGGAAGCTTTGCAAACAGTAATGATATACACTGAACTTCAAGTGGTGGAGGAAGAGAAAGGTTTGGAAAGTTTGCGAAGACAGATTTGAGTGGGTGCTGGGAAGCAGGAATGGGTATTACTGATTGGTAGGCTGAGACCCTAGAAGAGGTATTTGCTTGCCACTGTGATGGATGTGAACTTGATGGTGACATTAAGGGGGTTTCCACTGAATATTTTTGAGCATGGAAGTGATGCAGTCAACATGGTGAATGGAGGTTTTCATTTACTGGCACAATTTCCCTGTCATTTAGAGACACAATACAGGATAAATTAGGTTGACATGCAGGAGATTGGGTTTGACCATTTTTTTAGCTCAAGGCAGTCAAACATTGGCAATTTCACGGGGTTTCACCTAATACTGGAGAAAGGACTGTCAACCTGCTCCAGTCAGGAGTATCCCATGGACAGAGAAACCTGGCGGGCTAAGGTCACACAGAGTCGGACACGACTGAGTGACTACTTTTTCTTCTTTGCCAAATAGATTCCGAGTGAAGCAACTAGAACTAGCTCGAAGCTTCTGGTTTGGGAGTAGAATTTGTAATGTGTTCTTCAGCCCATCCACTGGCAGTGGCTGTGTCCTGCCCCTGGAAGACGGGCAGCATCCAGGGGAGGACCCCCAGGACCATGGATGCGCTTCCTTCCTCGACCCCTGCCACATGGAGCAGGTTGCAGGTGAGCATCAGAGGAGCCTGCTGTGTACTCTCCTCCCAAAGCCAGCTTCCTGGTGGGAGGAGGCGGCAGTGTATGCTGCTGTCTCTTTCAACTCCCCAGGAATAGGAAGAGCCACTGGTATTTTCAGAGGACGGCTGCCATTCTGCAGAGTCTCCTGGAGGAGGGGCCAGAGATCACACGGCCAGATGCCCACGGGGAACCCCTGGGAGAAGGGGGAGGAATAGACCTGTCAAACTTCTCCCTGAACTGGAGATGAGGATGGAAGGAAGGAGGGAAAGAAAGAGAACAGGAGATGGAGAGGGAGAGGAGAATTGACAAAGAGTTGGGATTGGAAGCATGGAAAGAGAAAGCTAGCTTGCTAAATGTATGCCTGAAAGCAAGTCTTCTGCGAGGAAAATGAAGGCAGTTGAACTGTCCAAATTCCAAGCAAGAAACACCTTGTGGGGCTTCCCTGGTGGCTCAGTGGTTAAGAACCCACCTGCCAGTGCAGGAGACACGGATTTGAGCCCTGATCTGGGAAGATCCCACATTCTGGGGAGCAACTAAGCCCACGCGCCACAACTATTGAGCCTGTGCCCTAGAGCCTGGGAAGCACAGCGGCTGAAGCCCATGAGCCCTAGAGCCTGTGCCCCACAACGAGAGAAGCCATGGCAGCGAGAAGCCCGCTCATCACAGCCAAGAGCAGCCCCTGCTCATCGCAGCAGAGAAAAGCCCAGACAGCGGTGAAGACCCAGTGCAGCCAAAAATACAGCAATGCAACTACTTTTTGAAAAAGAAACAGCATGTGTAAAAAGGTCTCCTTATTTGTTTTCTGTATCTTTGTGTATCTGAAGAAATTCTAAGTATGTATAGAACTTGCTGTTGCTTAGTCACTAAGTCATGTCTGATTCTTATGTGACCCCAGGGACTGTAGTCTGCCAGGCTCCTCTGTCCCTGGGGTTTCCCAGGCAAGAATGCTGGAATGGGTTTGCCATTTCCTCCTCCAAGGGATCTTCCTGACTCAAGGGGTCAAACCTGTGTCTCCTGCATTGGCAGACGGATTCTTTACCACTGAGCCACCTGGGAAGCACTGTAAAACTTATTACCTATGTTGAAAATAATGAAATTATATTTAATCAATGCTTGAGCAATGATTTAGAAAGATCGTTGTACTTCTGGATTACTGTTTTGGCTGCCTTCCTAGCTTTCTGTATGCCCCCCTCCCTCACTTTTTTTTTTTTTCTTTCTGGCTTGGTCATATAGATTAGTTGTTGACGGCGGGTGGGATTTGGGAAGCTTGGTGGGCAGTACTTTGAACTCACATTCCATCTCAGTTGGACCGCAGCAGTGCTGAAACATTTCATCTTTTTTTTTTATGGCCTATCCCTCCATTTCATGAAGCTGGAGCCATTCAGACAAGGTCGTTCTCTGTTCGTTTCACTACTCACCTACTGGAGACTTCCAGACTCTTCCATGTTTCCAAGAACCTCTATCAAATTTCTTACTTAAGGGACTTCCCTGGTGGTCCAGGAGTTAAAAGTTCATGCTTCCACTGTAGAGAGTGCAGGTTAGGTCTCTGCTCGGGGGATTGAGATCCTCACACAACACACAAAATTGCTTACTTAAGATTCTGTGACCCTCTTTCAGCGAAAACCTGTTATCATTGATGGTAAAAACCAGAGAACAAGCCTGCCTCCAGTAAGAAGCGTTGCCTCTTCCCAGAGGATCTTGGCGGATATGGTCCGATTCAGTATTTGAATGTAATGGCCTGAAAATAAGACTTCAGACAACAATAAATGAGATTGATGGAAATACATCATCAGCACACACAATGCAAGGCGTCTGGGAGATTTCTATTCCCCATTTCTCCACTTGGGGAGAAAGATTAGTTTCTGCTGCTTTTTCTGAGCGCAACAGAGGGCCCTTTGTGGTTTTGGTTGAGAAAGCACTCTTATTATCCACCCCTATTTTTAGAATTTTTAGACATCTAACTTATTGACTTGAGTTTATAATTTAAGCCTGTAACCTTTAGGAAAAATATGATCCTCTTTGGAATTTCTCATGCATGATTTCAGCCCAGAGGAAGGAAACTGAAGGGGGAGGGGGCAGCTTAACAAAATCTGCCTTATCATCAGAGTCACAGAGCCTTTCAAAGACGAAAGGGTGATGTTTTATCTATAATATCCTGGTGTGCTCCCTGGAACCCTACTCCCCGAAGTCATAAAAGATTCAGAGTTTATACATAAAAGAGAAATTCTGAGTTTCTCATACTGAACATTCGTTCATCAGAATATACCAGTTGACGTCCATTTTCTGTTTAGAGGGCATATCTTGACTCTGTGCTGGGGGTCAGAGGCGCTCGTGTGAGATGCTACAGATCACCCCATGGAACAGGCTAGAGTGGCTACAGTAATGATGGTCCCCTTCCTAGAGGGTGCACACCTGTCCCCGAGTGGCTGGCAGCGTCCTCATAAGCGGTGAAAGCTGCCTCCTTCTCCAGATACTTGCTCTCCATTACTTTGCCGACAAAGGTCCATCTAGTGAAAGCTATAGTTTTTCCAGTAGTCATGTATGGATGTGAGAGTTGGACCCTAAAATAGGCTGAGCGCCAAAGAGTTGATGCTTTTGAACTGTGGTGTTGGAGGAGACTCCTGAGAGTCCCTTGGACTGCAAGGAGATCCAACCAGTCCCTCCTGAAGGAGATCAGTCCTAAGTGTTCATTGGAAGGTCTGATGCTGAAGCTGAAGCTCCGATACTCTGGCCACCTGATGGGAAGAACTGATTCATTGTAAAAGACCCCGATGCTGGGAAAGATTGAAGGCAGAAGGAGAAGGGGATGACGGAGGATGAGATGGTTGGATGGCATCATCAACTCAGTGGACACGGATTTCAGCAAATTCCAGGAGATAGTGAAGGACAGGGAAGCCTGGCGTGCTGCCATTCAAGGTGTTGCAATGACTCAGACATGACTTAGCAGCTGAACAAGAGCTGAATGAGGAGTGAGACACTGGAGTGAGAGGGTCTAGCACCACCCAGGCACCCAGCTGAATGTGGCTGCGTGAGTCGGCTCAGCTATACCACACCGGGCAGAGCAGCATGTCAGAGCCTAGCCAACCCACAGAATCAGGAGAAATAACGCTATTGTAAACCGCTGGGGTTTGGAGTGGTGTGTTTTGCAGCAGCAGATTATTGCAACAGTGTATTGTGGCCTGAACCTGTGGGTCCCGATGCTTCAGCCCACCTGCAAGCTTACTCCCCTCCCCCCAGGACCAGAGGGGAGGGAAAAAGCCATGGTTATTGATGGGATTCCGTGGCATCCACTGGCTGTGTTTGCTAGTGGGCCAGGGACTGATGAAAAGTGGTGCCCAGGTAGTCCCTTTTGCTGTCTCTCCTCATTCTATGCAGGGAGATCTTTAACTCAGACCTGGCTTTCCTTCCTGTCTCTGTGTGCCTGCCTAAGGACAGTGTCTGCTTTTGGCTGTGGTGGGGAGACAGAAACCCCACACAGGTCCTCCATTCACCCAAGAAAACTCATGGACCAACTCAGCTAATAAGCTGCTGCTCTGTGTACTATTTGGATTTGTTCCTTGCATTTGTCTTCTTTGGGAAAATTGAAAGCGACAAGGAAATTTGGCAGCCAGCCATGCTTGAGTTTCCCGACCCAATTAATGCCATCAAAACCCTATCCACCTTTTCACCTTACTTTGCTTTTACTGAAAATAAAATCATAATTTTTCTAACCTTCTTTTAAAACAAAATATGCCACAAGTATGTCTTTGAAACAAGAAAGAAGCTCTTCAATGCCATTTTCAATGACAAAATGGCATTCCATGATATGGATAGAAACAATATCTCACTTAACACAATTTAAAAATTGTAGGTTCTGTTTTTTCACTGTCACAAAAGTTGTGCTTAATATTCTTGAAATTGACTGCTTAAGCACATCCATTATTTTGTTAGAATACATTCAAAGCAGTGGAATTTTGGATTTAAGGGGCATGCGAATTTGCAAAGCATTTGCTATTTTTGCCACTCTTCCTCCCCTCACAGAAGATGTGGACCGTTCTTCTTCGTCACCAGCACTATATGCATATGACTATTGTCCACGAGTGAGTGAGTGAAGTCGCTCTGTCGGGTCCGACTCTTTGCGACCCCATGGACTGTAGCCTATCAGGTTCCACCGTCCATGGGATTCTCCTGGCAAGAATACTGGAGCGGGTTGCCATTTCCTTCTCCAGGAGATCTTCCCGAGCCAGGGATTGAACCGAGGTCTCCCACATTGTAGGCAGACGCTTTACTGTCTGAGCCACCAGGGAAGTCCATGGTCTTCACCAATTTAAAGGGAAGGATGCTTTCCCAATGTTTTCATTTTTATTTCTTTGATTATAAATGAGGTTCAGTAATTTTAATATGTGTGTTGGTCATCTTGCTTCTTACTCTGCAACTTGATAATTCATAAAATATTTGTAAATATTTTTAAAGTCCTGCGTTTCCTCATGGATCCACAAAGCATCTAGTTAGCTGCCAGTTTTGTGAACTATGGAAGAAATTATGGACTACTTTCATCTCATGTGGTTGAAAGGGGAGGATAAACTGCATTTGTCAAAGACATTTGGTTACATGATGGCAATTCAATGCAAATAAGTCCCAGTTTCCACTCTCAAGTCCTCTGTCATCTATAAAGATAATGATGTTATTCTTTTAAACTCAGTTTTGATGCAAGACGTGATCAGGGTCTAATAAATGATTTCCTAATTACTTGGAGAAGTACCAGACCTGGGAAACTGCTGAAGAAGAATTTCCATGAGAACATTCAGAGCAGTTGGGACATCCTTTCCATAAACTGCTACCCCTGGAGTCTCAAGGGTCAGTCGTTTGGTTCCAATGTGGAGAGGTCATTCTAAGGGGATTTGTAGTGTCTATGAAAGTGAAAGTGAAATTTAGTTGCACAGTCATCTCTGACTCTTTGTAATCCCATGGACTATAGCCCACCAGGCTCCTCTGTCCTTGGAATTCTCTAGGCAAGAGCACTGGAGTGGGTTGACATTTCCTTTTCTAGGGGATCTTCCCAACTCAGGGATTGAACCCAGGTCTCCTGCATTGCAGGCAGATTCTTTACTAACTGAGCTAGTAGGGAAGACTCAGTCTCTCCACAGCAGGAGTTGACAAGAGACTATCGTGAGCACGATTTCCTAATTGTTTTCTTTTTTCTTTCCTCCTTTTAATCTCCACCTCTTTTTTTTCTGGCCTTTTTAAACTTTTATTTTATATTGGAGTATAGTTGATTTACAAGGTGGTGTTAGTCTCAGTGGAGTGGAGTGTGAGTGAAAGTCCCTCAGTCATGCCCGACTCTTTGCAACCCCATGGCCTGAATTCTGCAGGCCAGAATACTGGAGTGGGTAGCCTTTCTCTTCTGCAGGGGATCTTCCCAACCTAGGGATCAAACCCAGGTCTCTGACATTACAGGTGGATTCTTTACCAGCTGAGCCACAGGGGAAACCAGCAATACTGGAGTGGGTAGCCTATCCTTTCTCCAGGGGATCTTCCCAACCCAGGAACCAAACCAGGGTCTCCTGCAGTGTAGACAGATTCTCTACTGATTGAGCCACCAGGGAAACCCGAGTTTCAGGTGTGCAGCAAAGTGAGCCAGTTATATATGTACATATATCCACTCTTTTTCAGATTCTTTTCTCATACAGGTTATTACAGAGTACTGAGTAGAGTTCCCTATACTCTACATTAGGTCCTTGTTGATTATCTATTTGATATATAGAAGTGAAAGTCGCTCAGTCATGTCTGACTCTTTGCAACCCCATGGACTATACAGTCCATGGAGTTCTCCAGGCCAGAATACTGGAGTGGGTAGCCTTTCCCTTCTCCAGGGGATCTTCTAAATTCAGGGATTGAACCCACGTCTCCCGCATTGCAGTCAGATTCTTTACCAGCTGAGCCACAAGGGAAGCCCAAGAATACAGGAGTGGGTAGCCTATCCCTTCTCCACGGGATCTTCCCAACCCAGGAGTTGAACTGGGGTCTCCTGCATTGCAGGTGGATTCTTTACCCACTGAACTATCAGGGAAGCCCTATATAGACTAGTGTGTATATGTTAATCCCGAGCTCCTAATTCACCCCTCCCTCCACGTTCCCTTTGGTAACCACAAGTCTGTGTTCTAAGTCTTCCAGACAGCTCTGTTTTCAGCTTTTCATCTGCAGAGTGAACCAGAGAAGATCCCGGAAGGCCAGCAGTCACGTCCTGCTTTGTGTGAGCAAGTGCCAACCATACATCACAATATGATTCTCATACTTCACTTGCTTCTGATTTTAATCATAAAGCTTGCAGTGATCACGGAGCCTGAACAAAGGCAAACTTCATTCAGATAACCCCTCAGATAAACACCATGATGTTGAAAGCAATTATGCTTTACATAAAACATCAAAAACCTGTCTTTTTTTTTTCTCGCTTATTCTTTTGTGTGTCCAAGGATCTATGAGTGCAGCAAAGGGATCAGTCTGTGACGCTTTGCTTTTCTGACGGTGTCACCAAGGGACCTTTTGGGGGAAGGTGTGCTTGATGTCCCTAACATGTATGTCAGATTTTGTGAACATTTAGAAGACCTCTGAGGTTGATGATTCCTATGGGTCTCCTATCCAAGAATTTTTCTGAGCTTCTTTATTTAAGTTCAAGCCAAATTTCTGGTGAATTTGTTAAGCTCTTACTTTCATTTTTCAGTATAATTTAGTATTTCCTT
>SJYF01000263.1:6058256-6084458 GCA_006410515.1 Procapra przewalskii | reverse complement strand
AAGAAGGTGGAAGTTAAGGTTCCTGGGGAATCCGGCGCCTTTGTCCTGACTAGCAGAGGAAACAGGATCTGGGAGAGACTTGAGCTCTTCTGCATAGCAGAGGGAGAAGAGCTCGGAGCTCTAAGAGGACGTGGGAAGAAGGCAGGAAAGAGCAGGGACAGGAAAGGGAAAAGAGAGAGCAGCCAACAAAATGATGAGACTCGCCATGGCGTTATTCCTTCCTAGCAAACTGTACTTGCCAAAAATTAGCACAAAAATGTCTCTTCTCTCGCGTGCTCTTTTAGAACCTCGCCAGAGCCCCATTAAAAGGCAGTAGTCTATCTTTCCTCTTAAAACTGGTGGGACTGTGTAACTTCATTAATAAATAGAACAGAGTAAAAAGGAACAGTGGGTGACTGCCAAAGCCAGATTACGGGAGGCATTAATGTTACTGGTATTGTCGAGCTCTCTCAGGACACTTGCGCTGGAGCCTTCAGTTGCCGTGTAAGAAGCCTGGCTACCCTTAAGCACAAATGCTCAGACAGACCATGTAGCAAGACTGTTAGGAGAACATCCCCAGCAGGCCAGTGGTTGAGACTTTGCCTTCCAATGCAGGAGGGATGGGTTCAATCCCTGATCAGGGAGCTAAGAGCCATCTCACATGCCTTGTGGCCCCAAACCAAAAGGAAGAAATTTAAAAGGAAGAAATGCTGTAACACATTCAATAAAGACTTTCAAAATGGTCTACATCCAAAAAACACTTAAATAAAGATATGCTTCTTAACAAAAAAAAAAAGAAAGACCATTAAAATGATATGGACATAAGGACACGCCCAGACCAGCCAGCTGGGCTCAGTCTCTGGAGCAGTTACTCCCAGTCAAGCCCAGCTTAGATTAGTTAGCCCACTGCCAGTTTAAGATTCGAGAGAAATAAGAAATGATAGTTCTTTTAAGCCAGTGAGTTCTGGGGTGGTTTGTAACATAGTAGTATGGAACAGATACATTCCTTCATTAAAAACCCACCCCTGTTTGGATGATAACATATGTAATCACGGTAGACATGAGGGACCCGCGGTAGACGTGAGGGACTTCCTTGCAAGGGTTTTCTCCCTGACTTTTCTGTTAGCATCTTCTGGTTGCTTGGCATGGGGTCTTTTGGATATAGCTTAAAACAAAGCACAACATCAGTCATTTGGCTTACTGAATCATTTCTACTTGCTCTCTGTCAACTTTCAAGTCTGTGAAAGGGACAGGAAAATTTATAGAGGTGATGGCTGTATCTAATGAATTTTCAAAAGAAATTTCCCAGGAGGGTGATTATAAATGGAAGGGACATTTTTATTTGAAAATCACCAGTATTTGCATGTCTAGGAGCATCCACCTGACTACAGTGAGGCCAATCAACAGAGAACCGTCTCTTATCAGGCAGTTTTATTTGTGATCAACTGTTATTTCCCTAATACACTGTTCATTGCTTTAATGTTTACAGTTTGGGGAAAGCCAGCAGGGACCACACAGGTAGGTGGTTTCTCTTTCTGCCTAGCTGCTTCCTCTTCCTAGGAATTGCCTATCTTTTCTCTTATATACAAATGAACTATTTGGGGGAGGCAGAAAGGAACGCTTGGAAGGCAAGTCTTTATTACAGATGAACCCCAGATGTGACTCGACAGTGCACCTTACTTGGTGGAGAAGAGTCAACAGTTTCCTCTCAGTGTTTGTTTTGAGCTGTGTTGTGTTGATAGAAAGTGAAAGTGAAGTCACTCAGTCGTGTCCCACTCTTTGTGACCCCATGGACTGTAGCCTACCAGGTTCCACCATTCATGGGATTTTTCCAGGCAAGAATACTGGAGTGGTTTGCCATTTCCTTCTCCAGGAGATCTTCCTGACCCAGGGATGGAACCGGGGTCTCCCACGTGGTAGGCATTGTAGGCAGACACTTTACTGTCTGAGCCACCAGGGAAGATCCATTGTGTTGATAGATTTTTTTCCCCCAGCGTTTGATCCTAATCATGGGGTACATTCTCAGCTTCAGGGAACTGTTAACATGGCAGGTGAATCACGCACCATGCTTCTTATGTTCTGATTGTTAGTGAACCTTTGAGTGGGTGAGGATTGTATTACTTATCCATTATCAGTATTTATCATGGGCTTCCTTGGTGGCTCAGCAGTAAAGCACCCACCTGCCGGTGCAGGAGATGCAGGTTTGATCCCTGGGTCAGGAAGATCCTGTTGCAGGAGGAAATGGCACCCCACTCCAGTATTCTTGCCTGGGAAATCCCTTGGACAGAGAAGCCTGGTGGACTACAGTCCATGGGGTTGAAAAAGAGTCAGATGTGACTTAGTAACTAAACAACAACAAAACAACAATATTTGTCACACACACACACACATTGCTGAGCACCACTTAAATGCACATTACTGCAGGCATCTGAATAGGGGCATTGCCAAAGCGCAAGTCGGAACGTTTTCCATAAAATCAAAGGATCAGAAGGAGCCCTCACAATATTCTAGTTTCTATATTCCCTGAAGTGTGGTAGTTACCACTGATGTTGCTGTTCATTTGAAGGTTGTATCCGACTCTTTACAACCCCATGGCCGCAGCATGCCAAGCCTAGCACTGGGGCCACAGCAAATGCTCTCTGGTGACATAGGAGATGAGTGGAGTTGGCAAGCTGGACAGGCATTGAATGATACTAACTCATGTACTGGATGGTGCCCCCTTTTCAATACTATAGTATTGTTCTGATTACGTACAACAGAAAGTTTCAGGTTGATGCTAAAGTGTTTACCACTTTTCTAGTGTTTTTAATTTGTTTCCATGTAAAGATAGGACACGTGGATATAGCTAGTGTGCAACGTTATCGTTTAGTTTTCATCATATCTGTTTCTACGGCTGCCTTCTATCTGTGGGAGGTAATGATGGTGGTTCCTTGCAAGTGGAAATAGCAACAGTCAAGCTGGTGGCAGGCAAGTGCATGACTGGAAAGCCTGAATCTCGTCCCGCACATGTGAGAGCTCTGCTGGCCAGTCAGGAGGCTCAATTCTCATGCCAACACATCCTACAGAGGAAGCTTACGGTGATATCAGTCATGTATCTAATCATTTACACTCATGGCAAAGAAGAGAGGCTGTCTATTTTTCAAATGATACACAATCCACGTGTGTTATGTTACTAGGGAGTCAGCATCATTGACAGACAATAGTTTGGACTTTTAAACTCAGACTGGCCTGGGTTGGAATCCCAGCTCTTCTGATGTATGATATGGATAAGCTGTTGTCCGTGGTTTAATTTTCTCCTCCAGAATGTGATGAGAATGATGCTAACTTAACTTCAAGGGAAGATGAAGCAAGATAATGTAAACAGATCCCTGTTGGTGGCCTGAGTGACTTCCTGAGCTGGCCCCTGGGAGCTTGTGGCTCTCTGGCCCTGGTGTGCACCTTCATTTGATTGGCTCCATGTTGATAGAGTTAATCTTTTGATTGTATTAATGTATACAAAGTCACATTTTTCACAGGAGACACTATCAGGGCGATCCGTTTCCAAGCTGGAAATCTATAGCAGGACCCTTCCCTGACTTGCACTTCACAGGTCTGCTTTGATGGAGTCGGGGCTGAATAGTGGCGGTGGGGGCCCCTTGTTCTGCAAAGTGTTTCTTGGCGTATTATTAACCTTCTACGTGCCGAGTGCTGCAGATATTTCACCTTATTTTCATGAAGCTTTACAAACTAGAAGAGAAACCTTGGCTGAGTGACATTAGGTACCGTGCCCGCATTCTCACAAGTAATAAATGGCAGGTCCAGGTCTTATCTGCCCAAAATGTCAGATACATTTTAGGCAGAAAATGGGCAATCTGTGTGCAACAAGCAGAGGTTATGTGTTATTATAGACTAAAATATAAAGCACTACCAGTTTTGTAAGGAGAAATACAGTGTCATGCTTAAGAGATCAGATAATATACTGCCTAGGTTGAAAGCTTGGTTCTACCACTTTCCAGATAGGCAACTTGGGGTGTTTATTAAGATCAGTTTCCTCTTTGAAATAGGAATAATAATGGTTTCCCAAAGATAAATTACCATGAGGTTTACATGAGAAAATCCCTATAAGTATGATATGACTGATTTGTAAGAAGGTATATGACACATTAGCTATTCAATATATTAAGGTTGTGATGATGCTGGTATAAGTAGTTAAGTGAAAGTCACTCAGTTGTGTCTGACTCTTTGCGACTCCATGGACTACACAGTTCATGGAATTCTCCAGGCCAGAATACTGGAGTGAATAGCCTTTCCCTTCTCCAGGTCATCTTCCCAACCCAGGGATTGGACCCAGGTCTCCCGCATTGCAGGCAGATTCTTTACCAGCTGAGCCACAGGGGAAGCCCAAGAATACTGGAGTGGGCAGCCTTTCCCTTCTCCCGGGCATCTTCCCAACCCAGGGATTGAACTCAGGTCTTCTGCATTGCAGGCGGATCCTTTATACCAACTGAGCTAAATGCAAGCTGAACAAATGAATGCTGTTGGGCAGACCTGTTCTTTCAGAAATTTGAGACACTTGGCTTGTGTCATCCCCTTCAGATGGATCCTCACTGTAGCCTTGCACTTACTTGTACAGTGATGCAGGATTTAAAAAAAATTATTTTACTGAAATACAGTTGATTTACAATGTTGTGTTAATTTCTGCTGTGCGGCAAAGTGATTGGGTTATATACATATATATTCTTTTTCATAGTCTTTTCCGTTAGGTTCATCACAGGATATTGAGTATAGTTCTCTGAGCTATACATAGGACCTTGTTGCTTATCCATTCTCTGTATTACAGTTTGCATAAGCTAAGCCCAATCCTTCCCTCCCCCACTTCTTGTACAAGTTTTAATAACAGAGGTGTGTGTTGTGTGCAGGGCATGGGAGGGAGAAACATTCAGCTACTTTTTCATGTAACAAACCACAGGCTTCTAGCTCATATAATAAACAGTGCAATTGTGTGGCTTCCAAAGTGACTCAGTGGTAAAGCGTCTGCCTGCCAATACACAAAGCACAGGTTGGATCCCTGGGTTGGGAAGACTCCCTAGAGAAGGAAATGGCAACCCACCCCATTATTCTTGCCTGGGAAATCCCATCGACAGAGGAGCCTGGCGGGCTACAGTCCATGGGGTTGCAAAGAGTAAGACACAGCTTAACAACTAAACAACAACGGCTCATATGTAGAAAACCCTTTCCCTGGATTCTCAGGGGTCCAGTGAAGAGCCTAAGTAACTTTTAAAATCACCTGCATGTGCATAATAGGCATGGTCATGATATTTTTGTGACATGTGTGAATAAACACATTTTTGTACTCAGCTTTCTTTTCATCTGGCTTCTTATCGGCGTGTAAAACATGCCAAAGGAGGCTGGTATCATTTCCAGCTGTGTCTAGATGCCTCCTGTCTGTATTTGGTCCAGACTTCTCCTAGTTCAGATCCTGTCCTGCCCTCTGCCTGAATCTTCTTTTTCAAAGCTGAGATTTTGTTCATTTGCTGCCTTCTGATATGAGGACTTGTGTCAATATTCTGAAATATCCATCACCCGTGGTTCTCATGCTGTGTCAACGCCACCTAGAAGGCTTGTTAAATGAGCACTGCCGGGCTCACTCCATGGATCTGATTCAGCAAGCCTGGAATGGGGCCTAAGAATTTGTGTTTCTAACCAGTGCCCAGGTGGTGCTGACAACGGTCGGTCTAGAGATCACAGTTTGAGAGCCATTGTCCCACACTAAAATTTTAAACATCCTCATTGAAGAGGATGTTCAGAAATATTGGGCTTCTGAAACATGCTCAATACTATAAAGACTGGATCTTCATCCAGAAAGAGAAATTATAATCAGGCCAAGTGGGCCTGGATGATATTTCTACCTTTGGATTTCTAGGTTCTGGAAAACCTACTTTTCTACAGTCTACCCTGACTCTGAATTATATTACTCTAGTGGTTCTGAGAGTAATGGAACTGGTTTACGGTATACAGAGAACTTATTATTATTATTGTTTAATTGAAGAGTAGTTGATTTACAACACTGTAGTAATTACTGTTGTACAGAGAAGTGATTCAGTTTTATATATATATAGTTGCTGTTGTTGTTCAGCTGCTGAGTCACATATGACTCTTTGCCACCCCATGGCCTGCATCATGCCAGGCTTCCCTATCCTTCACCATCTCCCAGAGTTCACTCAGGCTCATGTCTATTGAGTTGGTGATGCCATCCAACGACCTCATCCTCTGTCACCCCCTTCTCCTGCCCTCAATCTTTCCCAGCATCAGGGTCTTTTCCAGTGAGTCGGTTCTTCGAATCAGGTGGCCAAAGGATTGGAGCTTCAACTTCAGCATCAGTCCTTCCAATGAATATTCAGCACTGATTTCCTTTAGGATTTCCTTTAGGATTTAGGATTGGCTGGTTGGATCTCCTTGCAGTCCAAGGGACTCTCAAGAGTCTTCTCCAGCACCACAATTTGAAAACATCAACTCTTTGATGCTCAGCCTTCTTTATGGTACAAGTACATCTGTACATGACTACTGGAAAAACCATAGCTTTGATTAGATGGACCTTTGCTGGCAAAGTGATGTCTCTGCTTTTTAATATGCTCTCTAGGTTGGTCATAGCTTTTCTTCCAAGGAGCAAATGTCTTTTAATTTCATGGCTGCAATCACCATCTGCAGTGATTTTGGAGCCCCCCAAAGTAAAGTCTCTCACTGTTTCCATTGTTTCCCCATCTATTTGCCATGAAGTGAAGGGACCAGATGCCATGATCTTAGTTTTCTGGATGTTGAGATTTAAGCCAACTGTTTCACTCTCCTCTTTCACTTTCATCAAGAGCCTCTTTAGTTCTTCACTTTGTGCCATAAGGGTGGTATCATTTGCATATCTGAGGTTATTGATATTTTTCCTGGAAATCTGGATTCCAGATTTTGCTTCATATAGCCTAGCATTTCACATGGCATACTCTGCATATAAGTTAAATAAGCAGGGTGACAATATACAGCTTTGACGAACATATGTTTATTCTTTTCAAAAATACTCATTTCCATGATCGCTTACCATAGAATACTGACTGTGGTCTGTGCTCTACAGTAGGACCTTGTTGTTCGAAATATGCAGAACTTCTGAAGCTCAAGTTGACAAATCAAAACATAAATTTACTTTCATTTTCCACCATATCTTTTAAATTTATTCAAAGGAGATAATTTTCTTTTCCAAGTGAAAACTCTAGCAAGTCTGTGGCTTTTCTGTTCATTATTAGGCAAGGAAAAATACAGTTGTTTGTTTGCGTACTTGGAGTGTGCAAAGATGCTATTCAGAACCCTGAGCTGGTTGTGATGGAGACTCCCCCTCCGGCCCCGGCACTGGCTGGCTTCTGGCGGCCAACCTGTGATGAGGAAGTCCCGTCTCTACTTCTCGGCCCTGTCCTTCCCCTTTCCCTCTCCAGCTGCTCTTTGGGATTCCAGTGGTGGTGAAAGTCAGTGGGAGGAGATTAGAGGATAGAATGATTCTTCTTAAACTGGTAACTTCATCAATTTGGCTACAAATGGAAGGTTCCCATGACCCCTCCTCAGGTTCGATTAATTTGCTACAGCAGTTCACAGAATGCCAGGAAATGTTTACAGTTTATTAAAGATAAAGATAAAAGACATGGAGGAACAGCCAGATGAAGATATGTGGGGTGAGGTCCCTATGATGGGAGCTTCTCTCCCAGTGGAGTTGGGTTGCTTTATTCTCCAGAGCCAGAAAATCGAGCTGGTTTGACCTCTGACTCTGTATGGCTTTTCTCTGTTTTTTTTTTTTTTTCAATGAGAAACTTGCATGAATATAATTATTGAATATAATTATTGGTAATCAGTAAAGGAGAGAGTCTCCAAACTCCAAATGGAAAATTAACGACAAAGGATACAAAAAGGAACGTGTCTCCGTAGAGCCCAGGAATAAGGCAACTTGGAGGAGAAATCAGAGAGAAGAGTTCATACAACCAAAAAAAGGTCAGGAAAGGAACAGACATTACGAAACACAGAGCGGCCCTGTGACAGCCTAGAGGGGCGGGATGGCTCAAGGGGTAGGGTCATGTGGATAGTTATGCCTGATTCGTGATGCTGTATGGCAGGAACCAACACAGCACCGTAAAGCAGTTATCCTCCAATTAAAACATTGAAAAAGCACTTGAAAGTGACTCAGAGGAGAAGTCTCTTCCTCTTTGAGCAGGGTACCAAGTCTCTTCCTGTTGGAGCCTTTTAACTTGAGCAGTAAAACTGCAGGCCCTGATTTAAAATTTACAAATGGCAGGTGTCAGCTCAGAGAGGTCATTGTTAGGCCAAGCTTTTTAAATCTGTGGGCAGGGTGTGAGATAAAAGACCAAGGGATCCAAAAACTTAGCGAGAATTCTCTCAGGGCTTCCTGTGAGGCAGAGTCAAATGTTTCCAGAGTCTGTCCAGCAATAAGTCAGTTGGACTTTGGGAGTTCCTACCCTGACCTTTTTAGGTTACTTCTCTGTTTATTGAAAAAATGTTTTAGGATGAATTCTACCAGTTACAGCCATTATGTGCATATTGCTTACATTCAGCAAAAGAAACCTTGAGGTCCATGGACTTAGGCAACTTGGATCCTAAGTGTGTCTAGGTGTTGACCATATTCTGTGACTCAAGCAAATCCTAAGGTCTTCTCCGAATCCTTGTTTTTCATAGGTAAAATAAAACAGTATTGGGGAAAAAAAGAAAAAGGAAAACAGTATTGAAGTGACCTTTGTCACGCAGCTCAAGGGTCCTTGAGATCTTTACTTCAGCCCCTGCCAGGGGTAGGGTTCTTGGGTCTTCTTCTGAGTCCCCAGGTTCCTGCCTTGCTGCAGGGAGTAATTAGAGGTGGACTGAAGTTCATGATCAAGGTCACTCTTGGTGGGCAGTCCTTGGGGAGATAATGCACACTGACAAAGTTCCATTCTCACTGGGCCCCCACAGGAGGCACAGTTGGTAAAGACACCCAACCTGGGTGGTGAGATGTTCACCCCCAGGTGAAGACCTGGTAGCTGGTGGTGTCAGATCAGCCGCCATGTCTCTTCTGGCCACGTGACTCCTGCAGGGAACTTGGGAAGTTTCACTCACCCAGCTCTTACTATGTGGTTGGCCTGTCCTGCTATGGAAACATCCTTAGGATCTTCTCCCTTCTCTCAGTAAAGCTTGACTATTTAACTTGATTCCCTTGGACAGCAAGGAGATCAAACCAGTCCATCCTAAAGGAAATCAGTCCTGAATATTC
This sequence comes from Procapra przewalskii, assembly GCA_006410515.1. Lineage (NCBI taxonomy): Eukaryota > Metazoa > Chordata > Mammalia > Artiodactyla > Bovidae > Procapra > Procapra przewalskii. Next base: position 6,075,211 of record SJYF01000263.1, on the reverse strand, counting down.
ATTGGAAGGACGGAAGCTGAAGTTGAAGCTCCAATACTTTGGCCACCTGGTGCGAACAGCCAATTCATCGGAAAAGACCCAGATGCTGGGAGAGACTGAGGGCAGGAGGAGAAGGGGGTGACAGAGGATGAGATGGTTGGATGGTGTCATTGACTCAATGGACATGAGTTTGAGCAAACTTTGAGAGATAGTGAAGAACAGGGAAACCTGGTGTGTTGCAGTCCATGGGTTGCAGAGTTGGACAAGACTGAGTGACTGAGCAACAATTTAACTTGGTAAATTATGTAACCATGAAAACAGAACAAGTTATTGCTTCATTCTCACATGGTTCAGTTCAGTTCAGTTGCTCAGTCCTGTTCGACTCTTTGCGACCCCATGAATCGCAGCATGCCAGGCCTCCCTGTCCATCACCAACTGCCAGAGTTCACCCAAGCTCACGTCTGTCGAGTCGGTGATGCCATTCAGCCATCTCATCCTTTGTCGTCCCCTTCTCCTCTTGCTCCCAATCTCTCCCAGCATCAGAGTCTTTTCCAATGAGTCAGCTCTTCGCATGAGGCGGCCAAAGGAAGTACTGACCTCCTTCAGAATGGACTGGCTGGATCTCCTTGCAGTCCAAGGGACTCTCAAGAGTCTTCTCCAACACCACAGTTCAAAAGCATCGATTCTTCGGCACTCAGCCTTCTTCACAGTCCAACTCTCACATCCACACATGACCACAGGAAAAACCATAGCCTTGACTAGACGGACCTTTGTTGGCAAAGTAATGTCTCTGCTTTTTAATATACTATCTAGGTTGGTCATAACTTTCCTTCCAAGGTAGGGCAGGCTTAATTTTCAAAACTTCCTTGGAGGTTTGGGGAAAACTGACCTTCCATCCTTCAAAGAAAATGAAGAAAGCAGAACATATTAAGTTTCCATATGTAAACTCTGAGAACCAGCACCAGTCTAAACAATTGGGTCATCTCTAATTTCTCTTCTGCCTCAAACATGCTATCAATTAAAAGCCAGGATCAACAGAATAGTCTTTTTGCTCCTAGTACCACTGATTACACGGAGAAAATCTTACCCCCTATAGGCTCTGGATCTATGAAACTTTTCATCTCCAAAGCACAGAGGGTACGAATGGCAGCCTGTAACCTGAACCTATATGGCCATGGCTTAAAGGATTTATTGAAGATGGGCATGAACTCGTAAAGTCAGTCTCTAAATATATTACTTATGAATTTGATGGTTATCTAAATTGATCAGCATGCTAATTCCTTACCAGTAGGAGTCCTTGGACTTGTCCAAAGGGATATAGATGGGCACATGAGTTAGGGAAAATGGCAGAGCGACCACAATCAATTGCTTCACATTTGGAAAGTCATAAGCAAACATCTAAGACCTTCTTCCTATGTGGACTGACATTTTCCTTGGTAGCTCAGGCTATTTAATCAAGTTTTATGCTGCGGCTTGAAGCATGACAAGCATTGCCATTCTGAGTTTGTTCAAGTCAACTAAAATATTCCAGAAGCCCTTCTGAGCTGCTCAGAGGCTAGACTCTAGGCCCAGGTATCTGACTGTGCCTTATGTATGACTTGATGAAGAGAGCTTACTTTTTCATTCATTTATTCATATTTCTATTCATTCATGAATCCATCTGGACATTCATACATCCATTATTGGGACATTAATTATACAGCAGGCACCCTGAGAGGCAACACAAGATTCTTATACCTCTATTTAGAAATAAAGGTCAGGAAACAGGAAGGGGACCCTTGTGCATTTACTCTCAGGTGGCGCTGAGCCCTCAAGGGGGTATGCATTGCAGCCAGTATTTCAGTTGTTATGGGGAAATCGCTGCTGTGAGCAGTGGTCTGGGATCAGACTGCCCTTCCTGCCTTCACAGGCCACAAAAGAGTCTTCATACTGATCCTGCAACGAGGTAGGCTCTCCCGGGGAATGAGGAGGGCTCCCCACTTTCTCTTTAAATCCCAGGCTCACAACAAAGAGCATTTAGGACTCCACAAGGGGCACACATCTCCCCAGGCTCCTCTTTGCTCCTGTTGTCCCCCTGCACACGCTGAAGGGAATTAGATGCCGCTCCAGTGTAACCCAGAATTCATTAAGAATCCAAGCACATGCTCCCTCCAAGGGAGGCATGCAGATGAAACGACCTAAACGTATCTACCTGAAATCAAAGCAATTAACCTAGACATTTTCACCCCCAGGACTCCATTCTCTCATCTATTTCCATCCTCAGAAGGGCTCAAAATTTATACTCAAAGTTTATCCCTCAAAGTTTATACTTTTACCAGGTATAGCAGATATCCCTTCTCTTCTCCAAAAGTCAGAGAGCCCTTTGCTGGCCAGTGGGAGAGGTCCTGGGAACTGTATTCATGACCTTCCTGAATGGAGATTATGTGAGGCATCTTAGAAAAACTTCAAAAACTCAAGCTGCAGGGTCAGAGACAGCCCACATGCCTCATCTGAAAGCCCGCGTGCCTCCTGGGCTGCTGGAAGTGTTGCTGTGCAGTTGATGCTCACAGGCTGGGCTCCAGAGTGATTCCGGAAAGCATCCCAGGGGCGCTGGTGGTAAAGAACCCGCCTGCCAATGCAGGAGATATAGGAGACGTGGGTTTGATCCCTGGGTTGGGAAGATCCCCTGAAGAAGGGCATGGCAACCCACTCTAGTATTTGTGCCTGGAGAATCCCATGGACAGGGGAGCCTGGTGGGCTACAGTCCAAGGGGTTGCAAATAGCTGGACATGACTGGTCAACTGAGCATGCATGCGCATACTGAAGAGAAAGGTGTGCCAAGGGGGAAAGTGAAGGGAGATGATACCTTAAATGGTCCCCGCCCCCCACGCCCACAGAGGGCTGCTCCAGGCTCCTGTGGTTCTCACAATGTTGAAGCTGCAGGAGCCAAGATTCACAGGCCAGGCCGGGTTGAGCAGAAGGCCCCCTTCTTGGGGAGGTGGGTGTCTCTCTCCTGTTGGAGGGAAGCCTGGTGTTCACTCACTTCTTCCTGCTCCAGGGCTCTCTACTGAGCCAGGTTTTCAGGCTTCTGTCTTTCCAGCACTAGCAGCCCCTTGAGTGCAGACTGTAATTCTGGAGGGTGACATTGGAGGTGAACGAGGCTGAAATGAGAGGTCTAAACTCGTTCCTCCCAACACAGCCCAACCAAGCTTGGGGGGTGAAGTGTGTTTTCTCTGGAGCGTATCTAACTGGATTCAAGTCCCAGCTCTGCCACTCACGAAACCTGTCTAAATCTTAGTTTCTTTGCCTTAACATGGAAATAGAAGTGCCTAACTTGTGGTATTGTTAAAGGGTAATAATGCATACCCAGCCATGAGCCCAATGCTCGACTCATGGTAGGACCCCATGAGATGCCTGCTAAGTCACTTCTGTCACGTCTGACTCTCTGTGATCCCATGGACTGTAACCTGCCAGGCTCCTCTGTCCATGCTTTTCTCTGGGCAAGAAAACGAGTGGGTTGCCATGCCCTCCTCCAGGGGATCTTTCCACCCAAGGACTGAACTGGCTTCTCTTATGTCTCCTGCATCAGAAGCTGGGTTCTTTACTACTAGCACCACCTGGGAAGACCAAGGACCCCCTATGGAATAGCTATTATTTGGGGGTCTGCTTCTTCCTTTCACCTTTCCCCTGGGCACAAAGTCTTGGCAATGAACCGACTCCATGGACGTCATTAGGGAACGTGTGTGCAGAGTGCCCTGAAAGGTGCTCATTAATATGGAGTTGTCCTTGAGTTGCCCTTTAGCAAGAGACTTCCTTTTCCAGTTCAGATGAGACTCTGGAAAATCTGCAACCACCCAAAGCCAAGGGAGCGGGGAATTTCTGTCTGAGAACATACAGCACGGCTGTCTGTGCTCTCTGATGCCCCGTGGGCTTCTCCAAGGCAGTGTTCTTCAGCTGAACCCCAGCGGCCCACATCTGCCCCTCTTCACAGAGAAGTGACATGACAGAAAGTACAGAAAGCTTACCTGAGACTCATGGGGCATGGAAATAGTAAGGGAGAGGCAGGTCTGGAGCCTTAACTGAAGAGATAATGGTCAAACTGTTCCCAAGGCAAAAAAAAACCTGAGCCTCATATTCAAGAGGAACAAAGAATATCCAAGCAGAAGAAATGGGAAGTAAACCACAGCTAAGAACATCGTAATAAAACTGCTAGAAATCAAAGACAGAGAGGAAGTACTTTAAAATAGCTGGAGGAAAAGGACAGACTTTCTCCAAAATAGCGAAAGTAAGGCTGACTTCCGATTTCTGCTGACTTCTCTATAGAGATAAAGATAAAGCAATGAAATGATGTTTTCAAATTGATAAAAGAACATAGCTGCTAGCCTTGAACTGTAGGGCAAGAAGCAATTTTTTTTTAAATTCAGGCAAAATAAAGGAAATTTTGAAAAAGAAAAATTATCTCAGGTGGTACAGATGAAAATTTCAAGGATGAATGATTCCTGATAAGGTTAAATATATGGGTGAATAAAAGTAAATATTGGCTATTTATAGCAGTAATATAATATCTCATGAAGTTTAAACTAGTAACAGAATGAAAACTCACAACAATAAAGGAGGCCATGTTGAAGAACTCTGGAATTTTCTGGGAAATGGATTGCATCTTAGGAGAATATGACTTGAGAGAGTCCTTGGGAGACCAGGTTTTAGGATCTAAGAGGGTGACTTTAACATGGGTCTTGCAGGTAGTAGCTGTTTGGGGCTGAGCAGAGTTTATGACGTAGTTGTTTTAGATAGGTGGTAACAGTGGGATGGAGATGTTGAAATGTCTCAATGAGCAAGTCATCCATTCAGATGTGTTAGCTGGTGAGTTAGGTAATAGCCTTAACTATCAAGTTCAAGGATTTCCTGGAATAGGCAATTAAGTCATTGCATGGTACCAATATTGGCTTATTTTTTTAATAAAGTAGAAGCTATTATATTTAGTCTAGCAAGATTTTGATTCAGGAATAAATGCAAGAAGTTATTCTTGAAGAGGGGAGAATACTCTCCTCCTATAAAAAAATAAACAAACATGTAACATTCTGGGGGCCAAAATCACTAAATAAGGCTTTGCTTTTCTGAAAATCTGGTTTGATTTGGTCTTGTAATATACTGAGAAATTTCACTGAAGAAACAATTTCAGTTATTATTAACATCATTCATATTCACATACATAAAACCCACATCTTATAATCAAAGTTTCCTCTTCTGCGTTGACAGGAGCCATGCTTTAGACATCATTAAGGCCAGGTGTCCATCCAGCACTCTTTTCTAAATCATCATGCCCAAATGAGAATTTATAAGTGAGTTTTATCCTTCTCTCTGAATGACTTTTCAGACTCAAAATCTGTGTAAGTGAGTTTTATCCTCCTCTCTGACTGATTTTCCAGTCTGTTATGTGACAAAACTCAATTCCTCTAAATAGATTTTTGTGTTGGATGTTTCATACTGATAAAGACAACCTGAGTCTATATTCTGGAATAGCAGTGAATCCAAATTAAAAAATGGTAGCTAATAACTTGTTTCATAGAATCTAGTCAGTGTCTTTGTTTCCACACACCTATAATCAAGACATGAGGACGAGGGGCCCAGTGATCCGCCACCCACGCACACCAGCATTGTTCCAATGGAGGAAGAAGAATGTCTGCTCAGTCCCGATTAATTCTGTAGAGGGTGCTTTCCCTCTGAAAGGTGTCACTTTTTGTCACTCCTCTTATTATCAGTCTGGTCTTACTCTTTAATCTACGGAGTGTATATGGCTGTAGAAAAAGTCCTTGCAGAAAGTGGCAGGGGGTTTATGTGAACAGCGCTTTGTGATTATCTTGTCTGTTCCAATACACTATGCCTTTGATGGCTTTTCCCCTCAGAAAACTTACTAGCAATACTTATGTGTATTCTTAGAACTTTTTTAATGAAAGAAAATGACAACAGGATCCTCCAGAAAGCCCCAAACATCTATTAGTTCAATCACTCCTGTGTTCTGCTACTGAAATGTGGAGCCCATATCAATTTCTGAACTCCCTGCTTACAGAAACTTGTAATCTCTCAATTAGATCAAATTGCATTTAGTGCTGCAACAGATTTGAGTCAGTCTTTGCTCTTCTCTGGATATCATCACTGGGATATGCTGAGGGATATCGCTTTATCATGTTTGACATTATTCTTTGGAAGAAATGTTCTGGTCTACTAAAACCCAGGAACCATGATTTGATTTCAGGAGTCCCTTATCGTCTAAAAATCACTTAGAGGCCCAATTCTGCCACACACATATTAATCATGAAGACTGTAAGGAGGACTTGGGAAAAGTGTCATTGACGCGTTCTGAAATAGCTCCATGTCTAAAGTCTGGGGAAGATGCAAAGGTTTTGTTTGTTCATCCCCCCCCCCACCCCACATTGAATTTATTTGGAAACAGGGGACAAATAAGATTTGGGTAACCACCTACCCAGGTAATTCTTGGAGGAGAATATCTTATCAGAGATGTGCCCCAAATAAGGCTATATTAGAAACAATATCATCATCTACTGGTGATGATCTTTCCAAGTTGGATAGGAGATCAGTGGTAATGACTGATGGACTGATCCACATGGTACAGAGTGAAGCACTGTGTTTACTAATAGGAAAATGGATGCAGAAAGTAAACAAAATCTTACTTCAGTCCCCGTTGTCAGTTCCCTGCAAAACAGATGACAGTGGCTGAATTTCTTTCTGTTTTGCTAGCAGTCTAGATAACTTTCAAGAACAGTAACCTCCTTACAAATACGAATCATTAAACTGCTTAGATTTCAATGCTTGTTGTTAGGCATTATTCTGTCAAATACCAAGCTTGAAATTAAAAAAAAATTAATGAACTGATTGAATTTGGTGTCATATCTGGACTTCTTTAGACCCATCAAATACCAAGGGGGCTTTTCAGGCTCTTGAATTGGTATCTTCTTGATTGACAGAGAGCTGCATTCATCTATGATTAGAAAGACTGGGATTTAAATGCCAGCTCCAATGTTCACTACGCAGTTTAAGCAAGATGCTTAATATATCAGGATTTGAAATATTATAATATAAATAATTCATAAGATTGATTAGACAATTCAGGGCAAGATTTCTAAGTAAACGAACTGTGTGTGACCTAGAATGAGGATTCTTTCCTGTTTTCCTTTTAAAATAAAATGGGATCATCAGTTCAGTTCAGTTCAGTCGCTCAGTTGTGTCTGATTCCTTATGACCCCATGGACCACAGCATGCCAGGCCTCCCTGTCCATCACCAACTCCTGGAGTTTACCCAAATTTATGTCCTTTGAGTCAGTGATGCCATCCAGCCATCTCATCCTCTGTCGTCCCCTTCTCCACCTGCCCTCAATCTTTCCCAGCATCAGAGTCTTTTCATGGAGAGGTACAATTCCTTGGCCGGAAAGACAGCTTCTCCTCTATAGGAATTTCAACTCATATGCTTGCTACTGAGCCAAGGCAGGTGCTCATTTCAGAGAGGCTGATGGTACAGCATCAAGTAGGGGAAAGGGGAATGATCCCCGTGCTATTACGTGCCACAGAATTTGAGCGAGATGCTTCTTGAGTCTCAGTTTGCTCATCAGTCAAGAACAAATGAGATGGGGAAGAGGAGTTACTAGAAGATCTTAATTTAGGAGCTACCCAGACACATAGCTTCCATCACAGAGTTCAGCAATATAGCATTTTGCCCCAGCCAAAACCCACAGGACTCATCTCTAAATAAACTAAAAATCCCATGGGAAACTAGGTTCACCTTAAAATTCTCCCTTGTTCCTTAGCCTCACAGCCAGCCCCATGCCCATTTGTGCCAAACAGAAGAAAGTGCATCTCCTCCCTTGGTTCATCAACAGAGTTCTTGACTTTTAAATAGGATTATACAGAGATCGGGGCTTCCCAAGAGTCTCAGTGGTAATGAATCTGCCTGCCAATGCAGGAGACGCAGGAGATTTGAGTTTGATCCCTGGGTCTGGAAGATCCCTTGAGGAGGAAATGGCAGCCCACTCCCATATTCTTGCCTGGAGAATCCCATGGACAGAGCAGGCTGATGGGCTACAGTCCATGGGGTTGCAGAGTTGGATAAGACTGTGCATGCATGCACACATACAGAGATCACCAGGCGTAGGGAGGCCAAAGTAAACCCAGGCAAAAAATGAAAGGCAAAGTGAAAAAAGGCGGAGGAAAGAGGCCTGGAATAAAGGGACCTAAAGTGAAACATACAACAAAATCTACTGGTGCACTCATATGGGAGGAAACAGTGGGTTTATTAAGAACCTCATAGTGTCTTACAGATAGCTATTTTCTTCACTTATAATAATAAGACAAAAAAAACATTCTGATAAGTTCTAAGTGACAGCAGAAATAAAACATGCATGAAGAGAGCCAGAAGGTAAAATCGGGGTGCTCTGCTGTGATAGAGAGAAAATCAGAAAGAAACAGTGCCTGCTCTAAGCCTGTATTTTCACATATGGTAGCCACTAGCTTCGTGTGGTGAGCCCAAAGTGCTGGAATTACTAAATACACACCAGATTTTGAAGACTTAGTACAATATAAAGAATGTAGGCTAGTTCAGTAATATTTTTATACTGGTTACATTTAGCAATAATATTTTATATATAAACAGTAATAAACATTTATTAATAATAAGATGCTACTGATTTAAATGAAACATTTTGAAGAAAATCTTTTCTGGCACTTGGTAGAGAAAGCAGGATCTATCGTGTATCTAAAGTATATGTGTTGGCCTTTTCTGGCCCTCCCACAAGCTCTGGGTGTCTTGAGAATCCAGCCTGAAATCCATAAGCTTAGGTAAATTGCAAAGTCTTCTTTCCACGCCCAAGCCCTGAGTTCTTATTTCTGTTTGTTGGCTCAGACTGGCTCTGCTTCCCTGTTTTCAAGGCTGGATTTTAGATCCCTCATTTGGTTTGAAATCCCTGAAAGACCACAGCGGGATACTGGCTGCGTCCATCTCTGCTGTTTGTCCTCTCTGTTCATGACACCAACCCTCATCTACTAGAAGTCACTCTTAGACTCCTGGTTCATTTGTGTGATTTCCGTTTATTGCTTTGCTTGTTAAACAGAAAACTGGGTTACGTTTCAAAGCATTGCTTCCCTCATTAGAGGTTCTTGGTAAGTCTGCTTTTTTGCATTTGTTTGCTCCTATATCCTTTCCTCCGACCATCATGCATTTTTCAGTGGCTGGACACCTAATGAGACAGAATCAGAAGATGCCTCCAAGTGATCCAACTTCCCAGGCTGCAACAAGGCTGGCTTGGATTTTCAATTAAAAGCAAGTTGAAAAGAGAAAGAAGAAAGCAAGTAATTAAGCAGCAACAAGGTCTTGGCAGAAGTTGTCAAATGAATAATTTAATAAACCGGTTTGGAGTGAGTGGACCTGGCTCCCTCTGGCTCCTGCTTCCTGTAAAAGCTGGGTGCCGGCCTCCCATCCTCTTTGTCCTGCTCAGACAAAAGGGCCAGCTGGAGCTATGGGGCCTGAGGGAAGTGGGGGATCGTGTGCGACAAACGTTTTGTAGTGAGTTGGCAGCTGGAGGGAGGCTCTGCCAACAAGAGAATTGCTGGGAGGGGTGTTTGTTTAAGGATTCCCAACATCCAGAAGGAAGGTACATAAAATAATCTTTTAGAAGCAGCCTGGTCTGACATTGAGGTTTCAAGGTCCCATGCACCCCAGGGTTGGGAGGGAATCTGCAATTTCAGAGTTTCGTATTTAATCCTCCTCTTTTTAGCAACTAACCCAAAACCTATGATTAAGCCCTTCTGGCCATCTGCTGGCTAGATTTAACATCTGAGCCGCCAGTTTAATTTGTAACTTCTGGGTTCAGTAATAATGTGAAGAGAGGGAGAATTATAAAGAGACAGGGGCCTGAGGGTCAGAGGCCACGTGGCTGAGCCTGAGCTCCCTGGGTCAGCCACCCATGGCCCCGCGTCTCAGCGCCCCCATCAGCAGCACCCTGTGTGTGGCCACTCTTGCTCTTGATCCAGGATTGCTGTCACGGGAAAGGTTCCTTCCGCTCTGTACACCCGGGCTCATCCATGCTCACTTGAGGAAGGGCAGCGGAGCCTGATGTATGTCTCCACTTGCAGGATTTCTCACTGATGACACCGATTTGTGTCCACTCCTGTGTGTGTGTGTGTGTATGTGTGTGCATGTATAACAGGATGCCCCAGAGGAAACAAATATATGTTTGAAGAATGCAAGGGGTCGTGAAAGGGACTGGACGATGTCTCCCGAGTGAATAAAAGTGACCTCAGTCTTTTAACAGGAAGCCTTGTGTGGTGGGAGGTTCTGAGTATACAGTAGGTGCTCAAGAAATGCTTATTGTCCTTGAGAAGTTGTTACTCAGTTAAGCACCAGCCATGGGGCTGAGTTAAAGTCTTCCATGTGAGCCTAGGAGTGTGGGAACATATTTAGCAAAAGGAGGAAAATGAAAAAGGGTATGTGTTTGCAGAGAAAGGCCATTTCTGCACTGAGAGGGGGTGGAACTAACTGGAAAATCAAGCGGCCATGTCCTGGGAAAGAGGGATGTTGGAAGAGACATCAGTGAAGGACATTCATGTCTGTTTACCTCCAGGTGGCCTGACACTGAGGCAAGTTGTCAGCTCTTTCCAGATTCTACCTTCTGGGTAAAAGGGGGCTACTAATGGTCTTTTAGGTTTGTCTCTAGTTTAAGATCAGAATAAAGTCAGTATTGCCAAGAGAGCTCTGTAAAATGGAGCCAGGAAGACACTGAGAAAGCATGACTAAGGCATAGCCAGGACGGAATCTGAACTTTGACTCTTATCTGTCTTTACACAGGCATCCAGAACCTCTGCCAAGTTCCTGAAACTCAGGACACTCATCAGACCCTTCCTCTCAAATATCTCATGACAGCCTAGCTACTTATTGGGCATTTGCCCTCAATAACTTGTGAGAACTCATCCCTTAAGGACAAAGATTGCCTTTCTTGCAGTAGAGTCAATAATAACTCTTGCCAGACAACTTTATTAACCTTTTGGCTTTTGCCTTTATAAGGCCCTAACTCCTTCTCTTGCCCGTAGCACTCTGGATTTTATAGAAAGTATTGTGTCTCCCAAATTGCAATTCCTAAGTCCCCAAATAAATTCTTTTCTTATTTGCAGCCTTCTGTGTTGCTTGGTCATTACTAGTTAAAGACACTAGTTAATTCTAAGACTGAACACATGGCAGTTGGCCATCCTGAAAGAACAGCCAGGGATGGGGAAGCCAAAGGACCCATGACATCAGAGAGTGTCCCCAGAAATGGAATTTGCAAATAGGTCATGACTAAACTTCTTTTTTTTTTAATTTTGATTTTATTGGAGTATGGTGGATGTACAACCTTGTGTTAGCTTCAGGTGTTCAGCAAAGGGAATCAGTTATCTGTACACATACACTCATTCTTTTTCAGATGCTTTTCTCATATAGATTATCCCAGAATATTGAGTAGAGTTCCCTGTGCTATCCAGCAGGCCCTGGGCTATCTATCTGATATACTGATATCTATTAGTGTGTGTTCAGCCCAAGCTCCTGATTCATCCTTTCCCAAGTGTTTAATTACCTGATTAGTTAGTGAATTTTCTCCCTGAAAGAAGGAGGAGATTATAAAAATATTCATGGTTACATACACATGTGACAGAAGTTGTTTTTTTTTAAACAATGTTAGCAATCTCCTAGGGATCAAACCCAGCATGGTTCTGGTCAGGGCAAAAAGAAATAGGAACAGTATTTTTGATAAGCCATAACTGGAGTGAGCTTCAGTAATGATTTAAAGGTGGACTGGAGTCAAGGCAACGAAGAGGATGGCCTGAACTATGAGTCAGCAACTGACAAAGAGCAGATAGTAAGGTGGCCAAGTGACAAAGAGAAAATGTTGAATGAAAGACCAGGGAATGAGCACAGTGAGTATAATCCAGCAAACATTTACTGAATATAACGAAACATTGTGGGCGTTTCTTTTTTTAAGGCAGAAATATTTTAAACTACAAATCCTTGATATAAGGAGAGTGCACTGCAAGAAGAAGCCAGAACTTCAGGAAACGTGTTAAAATGCAAATAGTGATGATGTTCACAGTAGTATGTAGTGGAAAATGACAAGTGACAGATTGCTTAGTCTTGTCTAACAAATATGGATTCGAAGTGAGCTTCCACTCCCACTGGTTACGGAATGTGGTCTCTTTACTTTTGTTTCTTCATCTGAAAAATGAGACTAACAAGAGCTATTTCCAAGAGAAGGAGATTCTTAGTGCAGTCAGTGCACCTAGTTGCCTGACGTTCAATAAGTGCTGCGCTAGGAGTAGAATCAGCATTGGTGTTAAATCTGGAGCTAAAGTTGGAATAGGTGTTCACTTTTCTCAGTCTCATTTCTGAACCTGTTTAGGAGCGTGGAGACGCATATGTAACCAGTGTTGCCTCAGACAAATGACACGCCCGGGTGCGAACATGGACATGCTGATTCACACACATGGCAGGTGAACAATTCTGGTTTTGATCATTAATCCGCATATGTGCGCTCAAAGTGGTACCAAATTTTGATAGACGTATATCCTCAATGTAGAGATCTAGAGGTACAGTGACAGGTTTTTGCTATCAGTTATTGCTGTATTTTCAGTAATAGGAATACCATTAGAAAGAAATGGATAATTTTCTATTGAAAAGAAAGTAGAACGCCTAATTGAGACATGAACGTATGTTTAATTCCTTGACTATATCTTTCTTGATTAACTTGGCAAAGCAAAAATAGTTTGAGTAAATCTAATTTTAGTTGGTCTATCATTCAACAGATATTTTCTAGATAAATATTTCCTGGTTGATAAATATTGTGATAATATAATCACATGATAAAATTCCACATTTTTAATGCTCAACAGAGTTTTCAAAACAGGTTCTCCTTTTCATGTTTTGCACAGATGGATTTAAAGATTCACCAAATAACTGTAAGTCCCCTACATATCAATGAGTTCCATTCCAAGACTATGTTCATAAGTCCAATTTGTTTGTAAGTCCAACAAAGTTAGACTTGGTAACCAACAATTGGCGGTATAGTACTGTACTCTAGTAGGTTTAAAGTACTTTTCATACAAATAATACATAAGGAACAAATATGAACAAAAATTAAAGAAAGCATTTTTCATCTTATGTGCAGTACCCTGAAAAGTACGGTAGTGCAGTACAACAGCTGGCATCCAGGGGCTGGCATTGAGTGAGCAGGTGAGAAGGGTTACTCTAAGTGGAGCAGGGAGAGGAGGAGGGAGATGGTAGCGCTGAAGGAACGTCATCGATAGGAGAGAGAGGGCACGTTGCAATGTCACTCATGCCTGACGCTGATGGCACAGTTTCTGGTTCCTTGCTGGTTTCAATTCTATCTTCCTTCTTGAAAAAAACGATTCCACGACATCTGGGTAGTAGCTCTTTTTCCCTCATCATAGATGACACGATAGCGTTGGATTGCATTCTGAACAGCTGCTGCAGCCTTCGTGTACCATTCTAGGTTCAGGTCCTGCATCTCAAAAACTAACAGTGCCTCCCCAATCCCCTGGCCATCTCTTGCACGGAAATCTCTCCTGTTCTTCAGTTCATTCTTCTTCCTCTGTCTCTCTTTGTCCTTTCTCTGGGCCCCTAATTCCATCGGGGCTTCATTAATAAGCTCCTTGGGTGGCACAGCAAGGAGGTCAATGAAGTTGTCCTGGAGGGTTCACATCTTTGAAAGTTTGCAACTTGAAGGGTCATACGTAGGGGACTTCCCATATACAATTCTATCAGGCACAAATCTAAAACTGAAAGTGGGCTCATATGTCAATTGTAAAGTGAGTGTGTTGAACTATACATATGTTTGTGTATGTGTTGAGCTATGCTTATCACTCTGGAAGCTAAATAGGTGCTCTATCAGTCATGAATTCCTTGACAAGGAGGAATTAAGTCTTGCACAATTTATTCCATAAGGCTTGCTATTCTTTAGAGACAGACAATACTGTGTTATGTTCTATAGAATATCAAAGTTGTCAGGTACTTGAATCAAGGCCTTAAAGTGAGATGGCAAGTGAGCATCAGATACCACAAGCAGGCATTCCGGTCCCAATCCTTGATGAATCTTGTAAGATCGGGCTGTGGAGACGGCACACTGCATTAGGAGAGAAGTCCAGAGTAATTTGCGTGGTGCATGTGTGTTCTTAGTCGTGTCCGACTCTTTCGACCCCAGGGACTGTAGCCTGCCAGACTCCTTTATCCATGGAACTGTCCAGGCAAGAATACTGGAGTGAGTTGTCGTTTCCTACTCCAGGTGATCTCCCTAACCCAGGGGTCAAACCCATGGCTCCCGCATTGACACATGGGCTCTTAATCACTAGCACCATCCGGGAAGCCCCAGTCTACAAAGGACAGCATGCAAATCCCATGGCTACTTTCATGCTCTTGAAAAATAAAAAAGGAAACCTCCTTGTTAAAGGAATCCTGGGATGATTAGGCCATCACAGTATCCTTTCTGAGATTCTCTGCTTCCAAAGGTCTCAGAAGAATTTACCCCGTTCCCTTAACTTTTAGCATCCACTTTGCACCTTAATCTCATTATGTACCTTGAATGCATAAAGTATATATTTTTTGATCTTGTGAAATTTGAGTTACAAGTAACCTTCTAAAATGGAACAATTGCATAATTGTGCAGATACTTCTGTAGTTCTCAAACAGTGAACATTAGCCATAAAATACATAATTTATACGGTGGTAAAATGTAGGGGAAGGGAAATTTTCAGTACATTGACAAGCTGCCTGGGGCAGCCTGCGTAGGAAATACTGCATAAAATGGAAAATATCCATTTAGCTTTTGGGCAAAAGTTGAACATTAGCAATGATACACATGCTTTTACTGAGGTAAAATTTTTATGAGAAGATAGAATTACTGTACATTGACAAAATAGGGTTCTTTTCTCTTTGGGAAATTAATTCAATTCGGACAATATTCTCATCCCATTTCTGTAATCTATTTTTGACACTGGCCTCTAATAAGGACATACCTCAATAAATTATTTAGCACTTTCAGAATTAGACCATCATTCAACCCTTTATCAGCTCTCACACCACTCATCTTCACTCTCAGTATCTCATTTCTGATGATGACAATGGAAAGCGATGTCTTCTTTCTTTGAAAAGATGCTAACTGAGAGGAAAGCACGCACAGTCTTTGCAATCTTTTGGCAGCCTTGGGCCTCTGAAATAGAGTCACCATGAACAATAAAGTGGAAATTTGAAAATTTGTTACACTTTCATTTCCCTTGAGTTTATGAGTCATGTGACAGGCGTGTTTTTTTAGAGCGAGAGTCGTAACAAGAAACCCACCACTTCCTGCCTGTGCAGTTTTGTACTTTGTCTTCCTCCCCTCAAAAAAGCTCATGGATTAGATGTGAAATTCTTTGATATTAATTATCTTGATCTTTTCTGACACACTTCCTCGACACTTAAGTACAGGAGAGGATTAAATGTGGGGGACAGTGAAGAAGATTCTACTATTATATGTACTAAAATTACTAAGAGGATATTTTCAGCCTTTGCCCTATTTTTGACTAAGCCACATACCTGATGTGACATTCTAGACTAGAGCAAAATGTTCATTTCTCCATTTTCAGTGGCGAAATAGAGTCGCTTAACATATAGCTCAGGCAGCAGTAATATTCTTCTCTACTATAGGAAGAAATTCATATTTATTAAAGAGATAGTTGAGGAATAAACAATGATTTTTGAAGCACAGAAACCTGATTAATGATAGCAAGAGAATAGCCAGACTGAGAAGTATTTTCAACACGACCACACATTTCTCATTTGTTCCAATGAAGTTGAAGCTTAGTAAAGAAAAAAATCTAGAAGGATAATGCCAAATTGAAAATCAGCAAAAATTCCCAAACACAGCACTCAAAAGCCTGTCTGTGGGCAAATCAACAACAGTAAGCCATCTGAGAGCAAATGAAGTGGAATGAAAGAAAACGTTTTCTAAAATTCAGAAATGACAGCAAATGAAATCGAAGTTTTGGATCATCATGGTTGTACGATTAAAACAACTTTGTGCCTGAATTTTCTGTAACTCAAAGATGATACATTGATACTCAGAGTTGTTTAATGTGGTTTACGCTTTTTATTTAACCCCTTGTCAGACGGTAAAGCGTCTGCCTACAATGCGGGAGACCTGGGTTTGATCCCTGGATCGGGAAGATCCCCTGGAGAAGGAAATGGCAACCCACTCCAGTGTTCATGCCTGGAAAATCCTAGGGACCAAGGAGCCTAGTGGGCTACAGTCCATGGGGTTGCAAAGAGTCGGACACGACTAAGCGATTTCACTTTGTAATTTAAACCCCAAATTTTACTGAACATTTCAAGTGTTTTAAAATGCTTCAGGTTGAGCCAAATGTTATGTATACACTTTAGTTACATCATCATTGCTGCCGGGTCCCTAAAGAAGAATTCTGCTCCAGACAGGATGAGCAGAAAGTTCGCAGAAAGTTCCCACTCAGGACTTCTCTCTCTTTACTTCTGATCAACACAAGAGGCACTGTTTCCTAACACGATGGGTTTCCACTGGGGATATGGCTGGCTTACTAATTAGCAGAATGGATGAGCTTTCATAGGTGGAGTTGATGGAGTTCAGGGTAGGTGGATTAGACAGTTATTTCACAGAAGCTGTATACTGTACAAATGTAATCTTCATCCGCCTGTGTGCGTTTTACTTTGTCCCTTGCTTCCTCCCTCCCTTCCCTTTTCTCTCTTCTCTGTCTTCTCTTTTTCACTGGATTTCCAGTCAGTTTAAGAATGTTTTAAAATGTGACAAATTTATTAAAAATACAAAACAGGCTTTTGGAATAAATTTTTTAAGTCTTTAATTTCTTTCCAGTTTTCTTTGAGGTATAAATGATAAACAAAAATTATATATGTTTAAGGTATACAATGTGATATATATTCT
>SJYF01000263.1:6033905-6057063 GCA_006410515.1 Procapra przewalskii | reverse complement strand
GTAAGCTTGATGAATTTTGACATACATGCATGTCACGAAAGCTGCTTGCTTTTACAAGTTAACAGTTTTTCCATCCATCATGTTGTCTACAAATTGTGCTTAGTTAAATTTTTCCGCTCCGCCTCTGATTATATCTACATAAATGGCACCCAGTGTGTATAGAATCAGATCTGAAGCTTTGATTCAGGTCTTTATTTATTCCAGCAGGTAACCCTCATTTTCTTCTCTATCTTCATCTCCTTTGGGCTGTTACAGAAAATGGTCTGGTCTTCATTCTTCGGACATGCCTTGTACCAGGGTTATATTCTTTCTAGCATAGGACCCTGTCCCATGCTTATTTTATCTATTGAATTCTTACCCTTCTTTTAAAAATCAGCTGAAATCTGGATTCTACAGCTCCATCGTATCTCCAGAATCCACTGAGGCCTTTGCTGTAACTACACTGAGGTTCAACTCCAATCTCCTATCAGTACCAATGCAGAGGGCACCTCCCCCAACACAAACGCACTTTCTGCTCATAAAGCTTCATTTAAGTGTCTGTTTCTCAGGCACTGAAGTCTCATATCATTTATGAAGGAGACTCATCATGTCACCTTAGCTTCCTCTAATTTCCGTGACTGCTCTGGGCCATGGCTATAGCAAGTTTACCGCCTGATTGACTCGTGCCTGAAAAGCTCCTAGTGCCTGGGGTAGAGTAGGAATTCAATAAATGCTGTTTTAACATAAGTAAAAGTAGATGCATGACTACTTATATTTATTCATCCACTCACTTCATAAAACATATTAATGTTTTAATTGGTAGATGCTGTGTAAATCAGAGTGGTGGGAATACAGGTGTAAAAAAACCAAGCCAGCCTCACCTCGCAGTCCAGTGGAGAGATAGGTGAACACAAAGGCAAGCAGGCCTCAGTGTGATCAGTGTGGCTGGGATGACTAGGGGTGTCAGGAGAGAGAACTCTGAATTCGGCTCTTGCTCATTGCCACAGGGGAAGGTATTCTACTCTGATGTCCAATCTGGCCTCTGTACCCTGACACCAAATTAAATCTCAGGGACAGAGTTTTGGGTGAAGTATAAAAGAACACCTTTGTTGCTTTGCCAAGAAAAGGGGGCCACAGCCAACTAATGTCCTCAAAACTGTGTCCCAACCCAGAGTGGGTAGTGAGGAGTTTTATAATAATGGTTCAAAGAGGAGGAGGGTGTGGATAGCTCATGGACATTTTTCTGATGGGTTGGTGGTGAAGTAATTAGGGGTCAGCATCATCAAGCTGGGATCTAGTGCATGTGGGCAGCAGACAGCTTCTCTCGCTTCGTGGGGTTTCAGAGCCTGCAAAGCAGCTCACGGAGGTTGTCATGCACATCCTTTGTGGGGAAATAGGGTCCTGCCCCAGGGCTGCAGTAAGGTTTCTTGGCTGCCCCTGCCTTGCCTCCGCACCCACTCCCGTCCCTAATTAACAGCGGCTTGAACCTGCCCTTTGGAACTTAGGGAAGGTCATGGAGACTCAGTGAAGCCTATTTCCTGTAATAAAGAAATGAGTGACTCGAAAAGCTTTTGTGCCCAGGAGTCCCACAATGTTGTCAGACTTTCCTATTGTCAAGCGCAACTAGAGATCCACATTCTAAAATGTACTCTCATTTTCCGGTGTGGGTTCAAGTTTCTTAAAACACAATTTTGGCCAAACTAAATGATTTTGAGAGGTTGGTCTAGCGTGTAGGACATCCGTTTATGAATTCTGCTTCATTGCCTCATGCTCTGCAATGCCGCCCTTACCTATGAGATGGGCGTGACCTACTACGCACACGAAAACACACCAGTGCTGTGAAGGATGTTATTCTTCGCCGGACACAACTTCCCAGCTGACTTGCCCGCTTCCTCCTTGGCTGCCCGTACCCTCAGGCATCATAGCATCTCACCTCAAGGTTCCACTGTGACTTTCCTACAGTCCACACAAAGCCTCACCCATGCCCCAGGTGGTGGCCACTTGTTAGGTGCCAATTAGCACCATGTTAGTGATAGGGGCAGAGTAAAGGGACAAAGTAGGTGATTAAATAGCTAATCCCATAAGGGATCATAAGCAAAGGAAAAAGTGTGGGAGACCCTCTAAGTTAATGATCACTCAAGAAAGCAGGTTTGCTTAACTACAAAGCCAAGCAGACTCGCTTAGCAAAAAGTCATGCAACAGAAGAACCATGGACATGTCCTCAAAACAATAAAACAAAGGTGAGATGAGACCCACAACCTGCCCAATGAGCTCAGCAAGTTCATGATTCCTGGGACACACTCCTCTGTGAACATTAAAAACAAAAATATAAGAAAAAAGTGTGACATTATGCTGAAACCTGACATGGTTTTCCATACTTTAGTGCATATACCATCTTTTTGCTCATTTTCGTCAAACCATGACAATCCCAGTTCGACTATACAGGGGCAAGACTACTTTCCAGCCTGACATGGAGGAGGAGCTGATGATGGAAGCCTGACATCTACTCAGGCATGCGGAAGAAGGTAGTCTTCCTGCCCTCCCTACTTTTCCTTTGACTATAAAACTGCAGTCCACCAAGGTCTCAGAGCATCGCCTTCCTGCCTGCCTGCTTGTAAACCTCACAAGAGTCCTGTTCTAATAAATCACTTCTTATCCATCACTTTGCCTCCCACTGAATTCTTTCTGTGCTAAGACGTAAAGAACTGGAGCTGCTTGGAGCCTCCGAAACACATGTCTGTAGCTTTGTTTGCCTACTTGCACAGTCCTTCATATTCTTAGTACAGCAATAGTTCTATGGTGTGTCTATTAAAAAGCACAAACTAAAGATAGGCCAAGAATATATTCTATTTATAAAAAACATATAGTCTGAATTATTGCTTAAACGTGAAAACTACTCCTAAGTACTTAGTATGCAGCATGAGATCCTAGTCACTTATTCACGGCTCCTTCTCTGGACCCTTACTTTTCAATCATTGCTTAGTTGAAGATAACAGAAGCTCTTCTGGCATCTTAAAAAGGGTGATTTAATACAGAGAATCTGGTGTCAACAAAATCATTGTCAATCTGAAAAGCCAGGTCTCCAGGATTGATTCCTGGCCAACAGCAAAGAGCTGAGTCCGCAGGAGGCGCCTGCTGTGCTGGCGTCAGTTGTCTCCACTGGGCTCTGGAAATCAGGAAGCACTGCCAGTCTGCTCAGCTCCACACTGTTTCAGCCTTAGCCAAAATCCGGAGGTAAGGAGCTGCTAACGGTTCAGAGCCAAGCCTGGCCTGTTAGGTCTGTACCAGCAAAACAGATGCTTTGCCTGCCGCTGTCCCCTCTCAACCTAAGACATTCCTGAATTCAGGGCCATGAAAGTCATAGGGGCATCTAATTGTAACCAAGCAGGACAGACTCCCGCCCCCATCCTCTGCTGCAGCTCCTCTCTAAAGAGCCTGGATAACAGAATCTCGTGCATACTTCCTGAGTTGTTTTACAGGTGCTAAAACCCCCACCAGATGGAAAATGCTAACTGCATGGTGACGGGAGCGTGTGGACCCCTGGAGCCTAAGACCGGATAGGTTAACCCCTGTGACAGGGCCCTGTTCCCTCGCCATCAGCCGACCAGGGATCTTACATGAGCTGACCGTGTA
Source organism: Procapra przewalskii (assembly GCA_006410515.1). Taxonomy (NCBI): domain Eukaryota; kingdom Metazoa; phylum Chordata; class Mammalia; order Artiodactyla; family Bovidae; genus Procapra; species Procapra przewalskii. The sequence goes on along the minus strand of SJYF01000263.1, from coordinate 6,053,451 downwards.
CCCTGCAACCTCCTTCCCTCACCTGGCCTTTCTAACACATCATTGACCAGAGATGTATTAATTCATCCTTTGTTCCCCAAGCTCTTTGGAGCGACCCCCAGCCCCAGATGCATTTCTGTGATTTCAGTTCTAATAATGTTAATGCAAGTTCATGGGCTTGAGACATCAGTTCATTTCAGTTCAGTTGCTCAGTCGTGTCCAACTCTTTGCAACCCCATGAATCGCAGCACCCCAGGCCTCCCTGTCCATCAACAACTCCCGGAGTTCACTCAGACTCACGTTCATTGAGTCCGTGATGCCATCCAGCCATCTCATCCTCGGTTGTCCCCCTCTCCTCCTGCCCCCAATCCCTCCCAGCATCAGAGTCTTTCTTTTCCAATGAGTCAACTCTGCACGAGGTGGCCAAAGTACTGGAGTTTCAGCTTCAGCATCATTCCTTCCAAAGAAATCCCAGGGCTGATCTCCTTTAGTTGAGGTCAAACTACCTAGCCAAAACAAACCAAAGTTTGGAGCAGAGGGCGGTTTATTGCTGTCAAGCAACAACATTCACTTCATAAGAAATCACCAGCTGTGGCATTAGTTTCTGCCCAATCCCCCTGATTAACAATGTGTTAAAAATCCTTTGAGATTTTAGGATTTGAGGGGGAAGGGATGAGGAGCCATTCTTCTTGTATGGCCCTGCAATAAACCTTTCCCTGCTCCAAACTCCAAGCTTTGGTTTGTTTGTCTGGGTAGTGTGACTGCAACTGTGTCTCAGGCCCATGAACTTGGCCTAATAACATTATTAAAACTGAAACCACAGAAATGCATCTGGAGGTGGGGTGGGAAATGCTGGGAAAGAACCATATGATGGGAAAGAACCAAACATGGTTTTTTGTTTCAGTTCAGAAGGACATCCCTGTCAAAGCTAATGTTTTAAATGCCTTTTCTTGGTTTTCATCTCTTTTTTTTTTTGATGATAGCTTTAAAATATTGGTTAGATTTTTGTCATGTGAAAGTTGCTCAGTCGTGTCCGACTCTCTGTGACCCCATGGACTATAGCCCGCCAGGCTCTTCTGTCCATGGGATTCACCAGGCAAGAATGCTGAGTGGGTTGCCATTTCCTTCTCCAGAGGGTCTTCCAGACCCAGGAATTGAACCCTGGTCTCCTGTACTGCAGGAAGATTCTTTACTGTCTGAGCCACTGCCCTGTGTCAACATGGATTAACCGTAGATGTGCATATATCCCCTCTGTCTTAAATCTCCACCCCGCTCCCGGCCCTTTCCCACTCCTCTAGGTTACTGCAGAGCCCCACTCTGAGTTCCCTGAGTCACACAGCAAGTGTCCACTGGCTGGCTGTTTATGTACGTTAGTGCACATGCTTACAGCTATTCTCTCCTTTCATCCCACCCTCTCCCTCCTTTCCCTGTCCTTGTCCATAAGTCTGTTCTCTATGTCTGCTGCTCTGCAACACAATGTTTTACTACTGTCTGAAATAGCTGGTAGAATTTCAAGTTGCTTGGGGGTTTTCTAGGGCTTTCTGGGACTCAGTGAAACAGTTTTGTATTTTCTGGGGCCTCAGGGTCTCTGCTGAGGAAGTTAAGAATCTTTGAGATTTCAATAATACAAAATCAGACTTGTAAAAAGAAGTGAGAATCACTGTAGCTTCTGAGGGAGGCGTGTGTACTTTCAACCAGTTAGTTGAAAGTAAAATGATTAGTCAACTCAGTCTTTGAGGGTTATATTGAGAATTTACAAGCATCTAAGTTCATGAAGGTGGCTTTGTAGGTAGCTCAATGGTAAGGAATCCACCAGCCAATGCAGGAGCCAGAGAAGACACAGGTTCAATCCCTGGGTCAGGAAGATCCCCTGGAGAGGGAAATGGCAACCCACTCCAGTGCTCTTGCCTGGAGAATCCCATGAAAAGAGGAGCCTGGTGGCTACAATCCATGGGGTTGTAAAGAGTTGGCGAAGACTGAGTGACTAAGCACACGTGCAGGCAATTTCATAAAAACTTGTAGCCTTTACTTATTTTTACCAGTTAGGAATATGAATCCTGATCTCACTGAAGTTCCAAAGGTGGCGTTTTGTTGGCAATGTTGAAAACGCTGCAGTGAACCGGCTAGTTAATTTGAGCAGCTACGAGACTGTTTATTTGCTCAAATCAGCTTCATTCCCTCTAAGGCCAATTGTGGGACAGAGAAAAACAATCATTTCTTACCTCTTTATGTATGCTCAGCTGCTAAGTCGTGTCCGATACTTTTGCAACACCATGAACTATAGTTTGCCAGGTTCCTCTATCCATGGGATTTCCCAGGCAAGAATTCTGGAGTGGATTGCCATTTCCTTCTCCAGGGGATCTTTTGGACCCAGGGACTGAACCCAAGTCTCCTTTGTCTCATGCATCGGCAGGTGGATTTTTTACTGCTGAGTCACCTGGAAAGCCCTACTTCTCAACAGCGACCCCTGTAATTAGCACAACCCTACAAGACCTTCCCAGAACAGACCTTCCCACTCATGTCCTCCACCTGCCTTTTGTATGTAGAAATACTTTAGTCAAAGAATAGATTTAATCAGAGAAGTGAGAGAATGCAGAAAGAAATGAAAACAGTCAAACAAGATAAAATAATAATACTGGCGCCATTAAACAAAGTCAAGGATCTGTAGCCCTTCCTCAATGGCTATCGATGATATTCTGAGCTATGTCCTTGGAGTGGTTTTGCAGATACTGAAATCCTCACCGGGAGGAGAATTTAATGGTATGCTGGCCACAATCACATAGACCTCCTCTCCCCCCCAAGAGAAACTGGAACCAGAAGGTTGAAAATGCCGACTCCCAGTTACCTCTCCACCAACCAATCAGAAGATTGTCCATGATTTGACCACACTCCTTGAACCTGCTTATTATTCCTCCCTATCCCCCTCCAGTGTGGGACATACGATCTTGAGGGCATTAGCCGGCTGTGTCCCCCTTTGCCTGGCAAAGCAATAATGCTGTTCTTTTCTACTTCACCCCAAACTCTGTCTCCAAGATTTAATTTGGCACCCGAGTGCAGAGGCTGAGCTTTAGCAGCACCAAGACCGCTTTTTACACTCTTGCTGCTGCCGCAGCCCAGCCACATTAGCACCACCTAGCCCTACCTGGACAGGTAGACCTTCAGCCCCACCCCAGGCCTCCTGAGCCAGAATGAGCATTGAATGCAGTCTTCAGGTGATTCAGTTCTTGTGCATGTTAGTGTTTGACGAGCACTGTTGTAAGTACTCAGCAGAAAAATCTGCCTGAATATATTCATTCTCCTTTCTGTGACATTTGCTAAGTTACTCTACCCTGTAAGCCTGAGTTTTCTCATCTACTAACAGAATTTCTTTTTAGAGCTCTTGAAAGAAAAACATAATATGAGTCAAGTGCTTAGCTAAGGAAGATAGTATTAATTGTATTATTCCCAGGTAGCTCAGTAGGTAAAGAATCCACCTGCCCATGCAGGAGACCCTAGAGACTCAGGTTCGGTTGCTGGGTTGGGGAGACTCCCTGGAGGACGGTATGGCAACCCACTCCGGTATTCTTGCCCTGAGAATTCCATGGACAGGAGAGCCTGAGGGGCTACAGCCCATAGGATCACGGAGAGTCAGACACGACTGAAGCAAGTGAGCATGCACGCACGCTCGTGCTATCAATCAAGCACTACAGCTCAAAGCTGCCGCTGAGTGAAGAATGCTCTGTGCAGTGTATTGCCTGGCGTGTAATGTATGGCATGAAATCCATTATTATTTTTTCTGCAAAGCAAATATGAAGGAACCCACTTTACTGATAAACACTGCGTTGTCAGAAAGATTAAGTGACTTAGCCCAAAGCCATAAAACTGGCAAATAAGGAAGCTGGGATTTCAACCCAAGTTTATATGGCTCAAATCCTTACCTCCATCTTTCTATTTCAGGCTGAAAATTGTTCCTTCTCCTCATTATGGAGAGAGTTTCTGAGACTACCAAATGATGCTGACCACCCCCCGGCCCCGCCCTTTGTCAGATGGGTAAAGGGACATATGGCCATTCTTCCCACCCTTGACTTTGAGCGTCGTGTTCTTGAGGCTGAAAGTTTAAAACCACTCAACATTCAGAACTAATAAGTGTGACATATATTTTGTGAATTTAACTTCTGACATAGCAATCATTATTCAACATTTGCAGATGTTTCAACCCACGTTAAAACGTGGGAAGAGGTTCAGAGACTACTGACCTCTGGGAGGCGGTTCAGAGACCACCGGGCTGTAGCCCAGGACTGTCTGGGACTGGGACTGTGGCCTTTCCTTGTCATCCCTGCTGGCTGCATTGATGCTGTGAATGTTTCCAGGTGGCCATCCTGACTGACCAAGATCATCCGGAAGGGATTCAGTCTCTAAGCCTGGGCAAGATGAGTTTTGACAGATCTATGAAGACCTATAAATAGTTGACCCATTCCTCTGGCAGGTACAAAAGAGAACTGAAAGTATTTTCTGCAAACCAAGATGCTGTTCTCGGTCACTCAGTCATAATCGACTCTTTGTGACCCCATGTACTGTAGCCCACCAGGCTCCTCTGCCCTTGGGGTTGTCCAGGCAAGAATACTGGAGCGGTTGCCATCTCTGCCTCCAGGGTATCTTCCCAACCTGGGGATCAAACCCCACATCTCCTCTGACTCTATTTCTGTTTGTAAATAAATTCATTTTTACCACTTTTGTAAGATTCCACATGTAGATGATGTAATACAGTATTTGCTTTTCTCTGACTGACTTCACTTAGTATGATAATCTCTAGGTCCATCCTGCTGCAAACGGCGTTATTTCATTCCTTTCAGCGGCTGAGTATTACTCCATTGTGTCCGCATACCACATCTTTAACCATTCATCTGTTGATGGACACGTAAGCTGCTTCCTCGTCTTGGCTGTAGTGAATAATGCTACGATGGGGTGCATGCGCCCCTTCAGATTATAGTTTCTAAACATTCTCAGATTCTCTGACAATCTTCCTTTGAAGAAATAGTGCACATTTCTCACCTTATGGGTGGACAAGACTCAGTGACTCATTTTTGACACATCAAATGAAGCAGAAGTAACAGTATGCTGGTGATCAGAGAGAAGAACCAGAACACACAAGGTGGGGGAGAACCTGAAGTTTGCTAATCCAGAGAATTTCCTGCCCTTCTTGACCTTTCCCAGACCTTCCTGTGGCCAGTCTCACCGCTCACCTCTCACAAACTGTGGCCTATGTTGAGGCTCAGTAAGACTTTATGGTCCAGATTCTGGGCAGAGTAGGGAACCTTCACTATACTGTACACCCTTCTTGTTGTCATATAGCTGGACTCTCTCAGCCCTGGACCATGTGCCTGGACCCTGAATCACCCGGAAACGTAGTGTATGGGGCAGGACAGTCATTACTTTTATCCCCACCATGTCAGAATTTCTCAATGGCCAGGAATTAGAAATCCTTATGACTCATGTCAGCCACAGTGCTTTCTGTCAATAAGTTAAATATACTAGCAAGAGAGGTGAGAACCAATCAAGGTTTGCTTTGGAAAAGTACCGGAACTTAATTTACAAAAATTAAACACTTGACACAGATGGTCACTAGACGTATCATGGTGATCATTTTGTAACCCATAGAAATACTGAATCACTATGTTGTGTACCTGAAACTAAAAGTGTTGTAGGTCAAATATACTTCAGTTTCAAAAAAGTAGACACCGGAAGCAATGCATCGAAATGCTGATGGTGGTTATTTCTGGGGTATGGATTATGGATGATCGTTATATTTTTTACTTTTCTCTTTTATGTATTTCAAGTTGTCTGCAATGAATATGTATTGTTTGTGAAGTTAGAAAATAACCAATCATGCCATTGAAAGTGAAAAATATTTAAAATTAATATCTTTAAAAATATTGAGCACATTGAGGCTGACTTCCAGCTTCAATGTGAATTGAAATTTTTAAAAGCTCCCCAGGTCATTTACATATTCCATCCCAAAGGAGAACCATGATTCATTCCCACCTAATGTCTAGGATTTCCGCCTTATGGTAGACATTCAGTGCAAGTCTTGTTAGTGAGGGAAAGGCTCTTATTACTAGTGACTGTGACCATGAGGGCTAGGACAGTACCTGGTGCTTAGTAAGAGCTCAAGAAATATCTAACAAATGAATTAATGTTACATAGAATCTTCATGCTTCATCAGTTCAGTTGCTCAGTCATGTCCGACTCTTTGTGACCCCCTGAACTGTAGCACACCAGGCCTCCCTGTCCACCACCAACTCCCAGAGTTTACTCAAACTCATGTCTGTTGAGTAGGTGATGCCATCCAACCTTCTCATCCTCTGTCACCCCCTTCTCCTCTCACCTTCAATCTTTCCCAGCATCAGGGTCTTTTCAAATGAGTCAGTTCTTCACATCAGGTGGCCAAAGTGTTGGAGTTTCAAATCCAGCATCAGTCCTTTTAGTGAATATTCAGGACTGATTTCCTTTAGGATGGACTGGTTGGATCTCCTTGCAGTCCAAGGGACTCTCAAGAGTCTTCTCCAACACCACAGTTCAAAAGCATCAATTCTTCAGCACTCAGCTTTCTTTAGAGTCCAAACTTCCCTCATGCTTCATAAAGTATATAAAATAGAACGTTTAGTATTTTATATTTTTTAAAGAATATTCAAAAACTTTGTTCCAAATGAATTCAGATTGCCCCAGGTATTCTTCCTTTGAGCCTTTGCTAACTGGTTGCCTCTGCCTCTCCTGAGTTCTCTGTCTTCCAAACACTTCCTGGCTAACTTCTACTCATCTTCCAAGTCTCAGCCTCTGCTTCCTCCCCTGGGAAGTGGGCCTTGGCCAAGAAGTGGTCAGGAGATAGCCTTGACATTCTCTCGCTGCATCCATTGTTCACCCCTAGAGTTTTTCCTGACTCATGCATAGAAACTGCCCTTTTACTTGGCTCTTGATCTTCACTGGCCCATGGCCTCCTTGGTGGCAGTTAGTGCCTCTTCCTTCCCTGGTACCTCCAACCACAGAGTCAGTACTTGGCACAAGATAGTTATCCAATACACTAAGTGGACACGGATGGAACTAGAGACTGTCATACGGAGCGAAGTAAGTCAAAAAAGGAAAAACCAGTATAGTATATTAATGCATATATAGAGAATCTAGAAAAACGTTAGAGATAAATCTATTTGCAAAGCAGAAGTAAAGACACAGGCAGAGAGAGCAAACATATGGCCACCAAAGTGGAGCAAAGGGGGTATGGTGAATTGGGAGATTGAGATATATATATCTATATACATACACTATTGATACTCTGTAAAAATAGATAGCTAATGAGAAACTACCGTGTGGCATAGGGCATGCACGCATGTGTGTTCAGTCATGTCTGAGTCTTTGCAACTCCATGGACTATAGCCGGCCAGGCTCCTCTGTCCATGGAATTTTCCAGGCAAGAACACTGGAGTGGGTTGCCATTTCCTCCTCCAGGGGATCCTTCCAACCCAGGGATCAAATCTGTGTCTCCTGTGTCTCGTGCACTGGCAGGTGGATTCTTTACCACACTGACCCATTGATCCTGTGTAAAAATAGATAATAAGAAGAACCTTTTAATTTCATGGCTGCAGTCACCATTTGCAGCGATTTTGGAGCCNAAAGATAAAGTCTGACACTGTTTCCACTGTTTCCCCATCTATTTCCCATGAAGTGATGGGACCAGATGCCATGATCTTCGTTTTCTGAATGTTGAGCTTTCAGCCAATGTTTTCACTCTCCTCTTAAACGATGCTTACTCCTTAGAAGGAAAGTTATGACCAACCTAGATAGCATATTCAAAAGCAGAGACATTATTTTGCCAACAAAGGCCTGTCTAGTCAAGGCTATGGTTTTTCCAATGGTCATGTATAGATGTGAGAGTTGGACTGTGAAGAAGGCTGAGTGCCAAAGAATTGATGCTTTTGAACTGTGGTGTGGGAGAAGACTCTTGAGAGTCCCTTGAACTGCAAGGAGATCCAACCAGTCCATCCTGAAGGAGATCAGTCCTGGGTGTTCATTGGAAAGACTGATTCTAAAGCTGAAACTCCAGTACTTTGGCTACCTCATGCACAGAGTTGACTCATTGGAAAAGACTCTGATGCTGGGAGGGATTGGGGGCAGGAGGAGAAGGGGACGACAGAGGATGAGACGGCTGGATGGCATGACTGACTCGATGGATGTGAGTCTGAGTGAACTCCAGGAGTTGGTGATGGACAGGGAGGCCTGGCGTGCTGCGATTCATGGGGTTGCAAAGAGTCAGACACAACTGAGTGACTGAACTGAACTGAAGGAGAGCCTACTGTATGGCACAGAGTGCTCTACTCAGTTTCCTGTGGTGACCTAAATGGAAAGGAAATCCGAAAGAGAGGACATATGCGTGTGCATATAGCTGACTCTATTGCAGCAACTGTGGAGAAGGCAATGGCACCCCACTCCAGTACTCTTGCCTGGAAAATCCCTTGGACAGAGGAGCCTGATAGGCTGCAGTCCGTGGGGTCTTGAAGAGTCGGACATGACTGAAGCAACTTAGCAGCAGCAGTAGCAGCAGAAACTGACATAACATTGTAAAGCAACTAAACTGCAATGAAAAAAATTTTTTAAGAGTGGATCATGTCTTCCTTCAGGATTGTCTCGTGTGAGACAGTCTCCAGTCACCAAATCCGGCCTCCTCTGGTCAGCTAATATGACCATCTGGTCTACCTCACAGACACTGGCATTGGTGAAAGGTGTTTCCTTTTAGTCCCAGGTCATTCCCGGTACCAATATCTGAACCCCAACTGGGCTGGCTGCATCTCTTTGGATCTCTTTGATTCTGTTTTTGTACAGATGAGCTACTTGGAAGCTTCAGTCTCAATCCTGACTTGTTAAACCTGACCATCTGTTGGGGAGGATTTTATTTTCAAGGAGAGCATCTGGGTCCCCATTTAGTCACTGAGGTTAATAGACTTGATAACCTTTCTCTGTTCTTAGCAGGAAGCACTTCCTGGCACAGCTAGGAGGAGGAAGCTGAACTTTTCACTGGTTGTTATTAAATGCACGGCTCCCCCACCCCCAGCTGGAGGCACTTTTATGTCCCATCTTAATACTCTTGTCTCTTAAAGTCAAAGCTCACAAGTTCATAGATGACATGTAGTCAGGAAGCTATCTCAGTTGAGATGAGGTTGCCATAGGTGATGAGGCAGGATAATGAAGTGTAGCCCCAAAGATCCCAGGACCAGTCCTGGTTATGGACACTTGGTAACTAGCTGGGTAACCTGGGCCGAAATGTGGACCTCTGTCAGATTAGTTTCCTCACTTGAAAATAAGGAGAAAATATCTATCTTGCAGTTTTGGTGAGAACTGTAGAAGGCTTATTAAAGTGCCTAGTACAGTACTCAATCAGTGGTCATCATTATTTACAGCTTTCAGCTGGTTCCACTTCAGAGATTCTGCAGGAATTTCATGTACATTTGACTTGGTCCTCATAGCAATCCTGTTGCGGGTTGCACTTGCTGGGAAGCAGATGCTGTGATTAGTGGTTTAGTGGTTAGGATATTTATTAGGAAGTATTCTTGAGGTCAGCACCCAGGGAAGAGGGAGAAGAAAGCAGGATGAGGCAGAAAGAGAAGGTGAAGTGTGATGCCTGCCCTATGGCAGTTTTTGAAGTCTCCACAGGCACTCTTGGAGCTGGAAGGTGATGCTGAAGATTTGCCCTGAGTTGAGCCAAGAGGGCTGGGGTTTGCCCCATCCCTGGGTAAGGGTGCTTTGTGTTTGATGGGCAAGGGATCTTAGGCATGGACACTCTCTGCAAATTAGTGAGGCGATTGCTGAAGGAAATGGCAGCTGAAGGGCTTCCACCAACTGCCCTCCCAGCTGCTGGTGACAGTCCTTCACTACAGGAAGGTCTGGTTGTTGTCCCACACCCCTGGCTCAGAGTTTCTTTCCTAAATTAATGAGAAGAGCAAGTATGTCTTTCAAATGAGATAAAAAGAAGTGTGTGTGTGTGTGTGTGTGTGTGGTACAGTATGTTGAAATAGAAAGAAGAGAGAAAAAAGAGGAGAGAGAAAAGAATGCAATCCAACACTTTTCTCTCTTAGAAGCCTTTGGAAACAAAGGAAGCTTGTTTTACAAATCACAACTTGCTTTAGGCAAGCCCTCTTTGAGCATGCATTAATTCATCTTCCTCAGCTTCCCAAGGAGATGAAAGAGCCAATCAAGAATTGCCGGGGTCCAGCCCCAGTGGGTCCAGGGAATTCGGAGCGTGGACAGCACTGGTGAGGGAAGATTTGTTTATTTATTTATATAGAAATATAAGATTAGATTAAGAAGAAATAGTGTAGTGGGAAAATTAAGTGGAGAAAGAAGGCTGAATAACTTGGCTTGCAGGGAAGGCCAATAAAATCTCTGGACAAGAGATTTGCACCATCTACGTGGGGCCACCGGCACCTGCTTGAATCTCTAAGGGTGCCCCACCTTGGGCTCCCTTTCACACTGGGCTTGAAAGCCGGAGCAAGTAAGTAGACCTGGCGAGGCCCCCCCGCCCTGCCCCCGGTCCAGATGGGAATTCAGCCTGAAATTAGAGTGAAGAGGAGAAGGAAGGAGAGGGAGAAAAGGAGCAAGAGAGAGACATGGGGGGAGCCAGCTTCCCAAGAAACTAGGCTGAGAGACTAGTCCGAGAAACTGGTCCATCCTTTATCATTGTGAAGGCTTTTTATACTTTTGATAAAACATGAAGATCAATGGGTACACAATTATGCAGCAATAACGGCCCAGACTCATCAAAAACAGGCTTTTTTTCTCTGCATATCTAATTGTATACACAAGTCTTAGGTAATTTACATCATCTTCCAGCCAAAAGGGCCAATTAACATTTTACAGCCTTTTTCCGATAAGGGTTTGTCAACCAGAAGACTTGTTTGTGTTGATCTTTCCAAGGTCTGGTGTTATTCTCAGAAAAGCACTAAACAAAGTTACCTTCTTACACAGCAAAGATATAGCAACTTATAACAAGTAAAGGGAGTACAGGGATTTACAGCAAAAGAGAAGCAATTAACTCAAAAGTCTAGTGTCGCTAACATTAAAACTACTATATATCTTTTCCTACATCCTGCTTACATTGATAACATCCTCCCAGGTGCCTAAAAGATAAAGAATATGGAGGTCTGGCAGCAATCCTTGAGTCAACAGTGAAAACCCATTACCAATATGATTTTTAACTCTTTAGAAAAGGCTCTGTGTCTTTAAGATGCTTTTAAGCTTTGTGCCTCTCGCGGTTGGGGGGTTGTAAGCAATTCACAAGCTGTAAGAAGTCTGGGGAACCTGTTAGGCAAGCTAAAGAGCTATCAGAGGGGGTTTAACTTAAACATTCCTTTCAAATGCAGAAGACTAAAACCCTGATTTGACTTTTTCCCAGAGAATGTCAGAAGAGTGGAAAAGCAGAATGCAGAGGCTGGCAGATTCTTATTTTTGGGGGTAGGGGGTGGATGCTCAGGAAATGCCGTGGGGAAGCCCTTGAAGTTTGATCACACCCTGCGTATGCCAGACTTCCTTCCACATGACCCTGTCACAGGTGGGATTCCTCACACTGGCTCCCGGCAAAGAATCATATTTATCTTTGTTAAAAAATATTAATGATTCATAACTATAGGATGAGCCCAGGAGGGAGGAAGGAGGTGTCAAACTAAGGACTGCCCTGGAAAAAGTTAAACAGGAAAGGATGACTTTATGCAAGACTGTTGCAATAGTGGAGAGAGACTATCCAGCTGGGTGTTTCGGGTGTTGAATATGAGTTCACAGAGATTTCTCTGGGGGATATAAGATCTGGGATGGGGACACCATAGCCGTCTGTGTTTGCTAACTGACTTTACCCAAAGGAGAAGTGAACTTTCTCCTATCTTCATGACAGGAGATGGTTTTACAACATGAAGTGAGTCACCTGCAGAAGTTAGGCTCCTATCCTCCCCCCGAGACTGGAAGGTAGGGAGCTTTCTCCCTATGTGTATGCTCAGTCACTCAGTCATGTCCAACTCTTTGTGACCCCATGGACTGTAGCCCACCAGGCTCTTCTGTCCGTAGGATTATCCAGGAAAGAATACCGGAGTGGGTAGCTGTTCCCTTCTCCAGGGGATCTTCCCAACCCAAGAACTGAACCCAGGTCTCCTGTATTACAGGCAGATTCTTTACTGTTTGCCACCAGGGAAGCCCAAGAATACTGGAGTGGGTTGCCATTCCCTTCTCCAAGGGATCTTCCCAACCCAGGGAATGAACCAGAGTCTCCGTCATTGCAGATGGATTCTTCACTAGCTGAGGTACAATGGAAGCCTGAGAGGCTTCTAAGGACATTTAAATACATTTTTCAAAGGAGACAGAGAAAAAATTACATATACTAGTTTTCTAAAGTAAATTGTCCTAAATAAGGGAGACAGGGACCTCTAATTAGGAAGAAAGTTGCCCAAAGTTCAGTCATGCTAACAGGAGCATTAAAGCTGCCTCGGTCAGAGATTTTCAGAGATCAAGAATCACAGCAGAATGCTTGTTTTTCACAAGTTGGGCCAATTAAATCTGCTCACAGCAAGCAGCACCCTGGGAGATGGGTCCTTGCTGAATTGCCTCAAGATGGATAATCAGCTGCTAGCCACCCAGAACGGGGTTTTGTGAGTCAAGGTCCAACCAGGAAAGCAGAAAGCAGCAAGTATTCTAAAGAAAATGGGCTATGCTACTTTATTTTTAGAAACCTTAGAAATAATAAAAGTAAATTATGCTCATTGCATAAGTTTTAGAAAATACAGACATGATGCGCACTGCTGACATTTTGATGTGTTTGTTTAAGTTATCTGCATAATCTGAAATTTCCCAGGTGTTGGAAGTCTAGAGGTAATGCTAGGTCTTCTTTATTACAGGAATGATTGAAGTTTCACCGACTTCCACTCTTTGAGTATTGGGGGGCCCTTTGGCACTCCCTTTTCTCCACCTCTCCCTCTTCCCTACCTCACTCAGATATTTCTGGAGTCTCCATCAGAAAGGGGACATTGCAGGTGTCAAACGTGAGTTCAGAAACAATTCTCATGGGCATTTCACTTCAAGCCCATACAGCTGCTTCTCATCCTGGAGAGGGGGTGGCCTGGGCTTGTGAGATGGTGTTGCACCTCAGGGTGCCTTTCATGCAGCTCAGTGCTGCAAGGGAAGGTATGACCTACATGATAATGAAGCAATCCTTTTGCTGGTCCCTTCCGGAGTTTCCCAGAGACCAGAGCGTGGGAAGAGGAGGAAGACAGAGACATTTTCTACCTTCCCTGCCTAGGCTTCACCTTCTCCATGGCTCCAGCTCAGGCTGGACAATCCCTCTGTGGCCCCAGTTGCCTTGAGTGACCCAGTCCTTGGGTTCTGGTGTTACCACACACCCCCCACACAGTTCTAGTGGGGCATATGGCATCCTGATTTTCCTGATCTCTAACTTTTTCATCATCTATTTTCTCACAGCTGTTCTCTCTTATGCCACCAAATATGAATTAAATGTCTCTGCTTAAAATATTTAGTCATTTCTCTTTTCCTTATTGGACTTTGACTGCTACAGACCATCTCTGGATAGCTAAAATGAAATCTAAGATGACCCTCATCTTTCAGGCTAGCTCTTTTTATCTCTGGGAAATCACACAGGGGAAATTTTTCTACAGCTTCAGAATCCCTCAGAATCCCAGCCACAAAGTATGAGGGAGGTAGCTGTGTTTGCTGAATTAATAGTCTCCTCCTGGCTTTGCAGCAGAGACCGGAAGAAGAAAAGCTTGGGATCATCTGTGAGCCTGTGGAGAGTTTCTTCTCTTTATTCAGTGGAAAAGGGGAGACATAAATTTGATGGGCTACACTAATAACTTTAAGATCCATCTGCAACAGCTATGGTTTAGACATAAATGCCATTTCAAATATGAGTGTGACTAACTTTTAAGAATATAAGTAGCACCATAATACTTAAAGGAATATATGAAAAAACAATTCTTTCTTATGATAGAAAAACATTCACTGTCACAAATACTTAAGACCGCAGGAATATGCTGCAGTGAATAAATGGCTTGAATTTGTGCACAGGTTTTAGTTCCTTCTTTCTGATCAATTTTCAAGGCAACTCTGCATTTACTTTCCCCCGCAACATGATGAATACATTAAATTCAGTTCAATAAATAAATAAACTAGAGTTTAATTATGGGAAACTACTAGTAATTATTACTGCAAAAGAGTTCTCATCACTTGTGGTGAACCAAGGCAAATGGTATTCAGGGAGGTTTATATAAAGTATTTAACATAGTAGCTCTTGGTAAACATTAATTTCCTTTCTACTTAGACTGAAAATGCATCTTCTTGTTTTCGTTTTGCTTAACCCAATATTAAAATTATTTTTGTTTGCTCCGTCTCTTCTTTGCATATCCCTGCTGTCTCAGCTTTTCTCAAGACTGTCATACTCATAAAAGAGCGTGGATGTGCATAACCAATGCTTCCTTCTGATGCTCATCTTCCCAGGCTTTCTGAGAGCACTCTGATCTGCTTTTCAGGGCCATTCATTTTGTGGGCATCACTTTGCAATATGCTTTTCTCCCTTTGGTGATCAGAAAAATCCCTCTGTCGTCCTGAAATTGGGAGTTTGTTATTGACACATACACCCCGGCTATATTTAAAGTAGATAACCAGCAAGAACCTGCTGAATGCAACAGGGAACTCTGCTCAGAACTCTGTAGTAGCCTAAATGGGAAAAGAATTTGAAAAGAATAGTGACACCTATGTGCAGAGCTGAATCACTTTGCTGTACACTTGAAACTAACACAACATTGTTAATCAGCCGTTTTGGTGGTGTTGTTCCCTAAGTTGTGTCCGACTCTTTGTGACCCCGTGAACTGCAGCATGCCAGGCTTCCTTGTCCTTCACTAGCTCCTGAAGTTTGCTTAAATTCATGTCCGTTGAGTTGGTGATGCTATCTAACCATCTCATCCTCTGCCACCCCCTTCTCTAGCTATGCTCCCATAAAGACCAAAAAATAAAAATAAAATAAATGTGAAAGAGAAAACAGGTTAATGGAAATTTGTTATAATGTAATAGCTAAGACTTAGACATAAATGCCATTTGAAATGTAAGAGTGTGGCTGTCTTTTAGGAATACTTTTTAGGATTAATGGGTGTTTGCTATCTCAATAGCTGAGTCCTGGACGGCCTGACCACTCACTGTAAGAATCAGGAGCTTTAAAAGTGATTGGCGATTGTCTCTTTGGGGCTTCCTGAAGTTACTGGGCATGAGAAGAAAATTTTAGTTAGAGTTGCTCTGTTTTCTTGATGAGCATCTTAAGAGTACAAGCCACATTTCCCGTTCACTCTGTGTCAGTTCCCTCAGACGTGGGCCTTGCTCTGTATGCACACGTTTAATGAATGAGAATCGCCTCTGTGTGCTTCTTGTTTGCTGCCTCTGGAGACAGAGCCAAGATCTCTGGTATGCGAACCATGCTTGGCTTTTGCTTTCCTGAGCAGATCATCAGACTAGAAGGACCTGGAGTTGAGACCCAGCTTCCGATCTTACTGACCCTGGTAGTCTTTGGCAGAACATTCACATGTTCGACTCTTAGTACCTTTGTTTATCCCCTGGAGAAGGAAATGGCAACCCACACCGATATTCCTGCCTTGAGAATCCTATGGACAGAAGAGTCCTTGGGTCACAAAGAGTTGGACACATTTGAAGAACTTTGTTTATAAAATGGGACTAATTAATGTATTCCAAGTATTGCTGCTGCTGCTGCTAAGGTGCTTCAGTCATGTCCGACTCTGTGCCACCCCATAGAGGGGTCTACCAGGCTCCCCAGTCCCTGGGATTCTCCAGGCAAGAACACTGGAGTGGGATGCCATTTCCTTCTCCAAGTATCGCTAGATGCCTTCAGGATCTGGTCTGGTAATTACATATGAAAGAGTCATTTAAACTTGTGGAGTACACAAACAAGTATACTCGGACGTTATTAATTGGCAAAGAGAAAAATGTAAGATGAAAGATTGACCAGTACCTACTGAAACAGTTTCAAATTCTTCAGACTGTCTGCCTTGTACTGCAGGGTCATCTATACCATCCTGTTTTTAACCTGAATTGAGTTCAGTGTCATTGAGCATCTCAGTGTGTATCTATTTCATCCTGCTTTGTGGCCAACAACTACAATTTATATAAAAACAAGAGGGAATTCAAAGCAAGGAGAGGGTAGGTCCCAAAATTCCATGTATCCCCATGGAAAACAATCTCTGTCTATCCACGCAAGGCCCCTCAACCTGAGTATTCCTCTCTTGAGCCAGCCCCAAAGATAACTGCATTTGAAGATGAAAAATAATCACAAGGAAAAAATTGAAAACATTGAAGAGAAGAAGTAAAAATAAAATACCTGTATTGTGAAGAAAATTAAAGAAAAAAATCCCATTATCTCATTATCTAAAAAGTCTAACTCAAGCGTATTTATTCACTTCTTGCAAAGTTATTGACAAGTTTTGAAGTATCTCAGCCTTCATATACCAGAGAAAGAGTCTATGTTTTTAAGATGAAGAAAGCATATACAGCCCAGGAATCATAAGACTGTTTTATCTGTGGGAGAACTCTTTGTGATTTATCAGACAAATCCAGGCAACAGTTTATAGATATTCTATTCATTGTTAATAACAATTGCATATTTATTGTCTGTGTGTCTCAGGCATTGCTGGTGTATATAACACCACAATAACAGATTACATAAATAAGCATTTACTCTATTAACTGGAGGTTTTCTCTATACCTCGAGGAACCCACTGGAAGAATTGTTGAGGAACAGCACATGGACAGAGTAAATCTTGACTGAATTTTTCACATAATACAGACACCACTGGTCAAATTCATGAAGATAATAAAGTGTAACCTCATATAAGTCATACACTTTTGAATTTCCATCTTATCTGATAAATGAGAGTAATAATTAACTTGCAGATGATCACATTCAGTTCATCAGTTATTGAGACTTCGATGAGGCAGGATTATAGTTGCAGGATTAAATGGGATTTTATTTCAAATCTGCTAGCACTGTGGTACCTTGTAGTTACCATATATGATAATTCTGTTTTCTGCCATGATAACATGCCCAGCTGATGTTTCTTTCCTCTCAGAACAACCCCTAACAGTCACTGGGCACCAATTGTATGGACCATTTTGTTTTGTACATGAGCTGGGTCTTTAGTAACATATATAAGCTGCCCCATGTGTGCACTCAGTCGTGTTTGGCTCTGTGCCACCCCATGGACCACCATGCTCCTCTGTCCATGGAACTTTCCAGGCAAGAACACTGGAGTGGCTTTCCAGTTCCTTCTCCAGGGATCTTCCTGACCCAGGGATCGAACCCGCATCTCCCAAGTTTCCCGCATTGACAAGTGGATTCTTTACCACTGCACCACCTGGGGGGCCATACAAACTGCATGGTGGGTAAATATACAGCTGGCATCCGGACTTTGAACACTAGCTCAGAAGATACCAAGGTGCTACCACAACTAGGGAATCCTTGCAAAGAGCGGAAAACTCACTCTTTATCGCCTCAGTCCCAAATCTTCTGAGCTTGACGACGGCAACACTCAAAAGCCTCTGTCTGGTACTAGAAGTTCTGTGTCCTTTTGTCTGAGTTTTCTTGGGGTTTTGTTTTGTTTTGTTTCATTTTATTCTTGGCCAGTGGGGAGCAGGAAGTGGGTAGGCATGTCTGCCATTGGCAGTCTCTCCAGCAGCCATCATAATAGAGGGAAAGAGTGTGGAGATCAAGTAGTTCCAAGAAGAGAGGACTGTGGTTCCATCTTTTCTGTTTAGAGTCTCTTTACTTCTCCCATACATACAAAACCAATGCCACTAACAAACGCATCTTCTGACAAACAGTGAAATGCTCTTTTTTCACTGGTAAAGGAATAACGTTCTAATTTCTGCTTGAAGAAGCAAAGAGAGTGTGCCTTCCTACAGAGAAGTCTCACCGTGGGCTGCTGCTGAACTCACTGCTACCACTCTGCCAGATCCCTTGGTAAGTTGGATGGCCCGGCCAACCTCAACTTCCTCTCACATCGTTGTCTTTTGCAGAGTTGGCAGTTACAAATCCAAGTTCTTATTGGAATAGGACAGCATTTAAATGGAAAGCACTGCAGAAGTGTAAGCATACCTTTAACATTTCAAGTTTCAAGAACTTTATTTTGCCTCTGGTCCTCTGACATTCAAATGACGTATTTTTTAGAACAGTGGTTTTCCACTCCCTTTGCATTTTTCAATCACCTGAGGCATTTCAAAAAATACAGATACCTGGGTTCTTCTCCTAGGGGCTTTTGCTAGTTGATCTGAGTGTGATCTGATTCCATTTTTATTTCTCTGATATGATCAACCATCATCAATATGACATCATGGAGCTGGGGGGTGGGGTACACCTAAGACAGAACTTTAACTGCAGACAAAACCTTCTATCATATGGTCTTATGTCCATCTCTTAGCATCTCTGAACTTTCCTTTTCTCATCTTAAAAACAAGAATACAAATGTGTATTTATTCTTTGACTGTGAGTTTCTTTGTCAGAATCAAACAAAATAAGAACTTTGAAAATACTTTGAAAATGCATTTTAAAATGTAATTAATGAGTGCGTGCTCAGTGATGTCCAAAGCTTTGTGACTCCATGGACTGTAGCCCGCCAGGTTCCTCTGCCCATGGGATTCCCAGGAAAGAATACTGGAGTGGGTTGCCATTTCCTCCTCCAGGGGATTTTCCCAACCCAGGAATCAAACCCACAACTTCCGCACTGCAGGCAGATTCTCTACTGCTGAGCCTACAGGGAAGCCCAGTCTTTTAAAATGTAATACATGTCTTTGGAGATGTGTGTGGAAACTCAGATATTTTTAAAACATGCCGAGGTGGCTATCTGTTTCTTTTAACTACCCCCCATCTATTTTTTTTTGCTTGGAACCATAAGCATGAGAGGGACTTCCCAGGTGGCTCAGTGGTAAAGAACCTGCCTGCAATGCAGGAGACACAGGAGACGCAGCTGTGGGAAGACCCCTGGGTCAGGAAGATCCCCTGGAGAAGGAAATGTCAACCCATTCCAGTATTCTGGCCTGGAGAATCCCATGGACAGAGGAGGTTGGTGGGCTGCAGTCCATAGGGTCGCAAAGAGTCAGACACGACTGAGCATGGGCACATGGATACGTATTTAAGCAGGAAGCCAGACGTTGCTTCCACACGTGACCTAACCCGGGCCATGAGAGGGTCTCTTGCGAGAAAACTGGAGCGTGTCCGTGGCTGGGTTTCCCGGCGGTCCTAGCTGTGGCGCCCTGAGCTCTCGGCCGGGATTTGTGCTTGTCGGGGTCTTGCTCCCCTGTCTTCGGAGGCGCTCAGCGCCTCGGCCTTTCCTAGCTTCGCTATCCACCCTCCTTCTGTCCTTATGTCACTGCAGTGACTGTTCTTTACACTAAACTGAAACGATTTAGCCTTGGCCTTTAACAAGTGCCTCGTTTCTTTGGCATGTCTTCAAAGACCTCGGTTCCCTGCAGACTCAAGCAGACTTGAGGGCGC
>SJYF01000263.1:6004327-6015144 GCA_006410515.1 Procapra przewalskii | reverse complement strand
TTGTGGCAAACCTAGACAGCATATTAAAAAGCAGAGACATTACTTTGCTGACAAGGTCTGTCTAATCAAAGCTATGGTTTTTCCAGTACTAATGTATGAATGTGAGAGTTGGCCGTAGGGAAAGCTGAGCACCGAAGAATTGATGCTTTTGAACTGTGGTGTTGGAGAAGACTCTTGAGAGTCCCTTGGACTGCAAAGAGATCCAACCAGTCCATCCTAAAGAAAATCAATCCTGAATATTCATTGAAAGGACTGATGCTGAATTTGAAACTCCAATCCTTTGGACACCTGATGTGAAGAACTGACTCATTAGAAAAGACCCTGATGCTGGGAAAGATTGAGGGCAGGAGAAAGGGACCACAGAGGAGGAGATGGTTGGATGGCATCACTGACTCAAATGGACATGAGTTTGAGTAAGCTCTGGGAGTTGGTGATGGACAGGGAAGCTTGGCATGCTGCAGTCCATGGGGTCGCAAAGAGTCGGACATGACTGAGCGACTGAACTGAACTGATAGTTGCTTTACAATGTTGTATTAGTTGACATATTTTTAAAAACTGATTTTATAGCTTATCTAGCTTGTGTTTTGTCAGAAGAAAGCAATGTTTACGGGTGATTTTCCTCACTCTCTTTGGAAGTGGAAGTTTCCAACCGTTTTAAAATACATTTTTTTAACTGCATGTTGATATCAGTTTAGACATTCACAATGGGATTTGCTAACAATGATCTGCTACCTACTGCTATCTATCTACTTTCTTTTATGCTTAGCTAACATTTATCAACTGGCTGATATATTCCAGTGATTGACAAATTAGTTGAAAATTATTCTACTTTCAATAATGATCCACTTACTGAAATGTAGACATTAGGTCGGAGAAGGCAATGGCACCCCACTCCAGTACTCTTGCCATGGAAAATCCCATGGGCGGAGGAGCCTGGTAGGCTGCAGTCCATGGGGTCGCTAACAGTTGGACATGGCTGAGTGACTTCACTTCACTTTTGACTTTCATGCATTGGAGAAGGAAATGGCAACCCACTCCAGTCTCTTGCCTGGAGAATCCCAGGGATGGGGGAGCCTGGTTGGCTTATCTATGGGATCACACAGAGTTGGACACGACTGAGGCGACTTAGCAGCAGCAGCAGACATTAGGTTAAGCCAGCCTGGCACTTACTGAAAATTATTGTCACTGCATGTCACAAGCTATTTATTGGTCCTTGATCTGCCATGATTTTTCACTGAAGCTGTTCCATATCTTTGACTGAAATGTCATCATCTTATTGTCTAACCATGTCTTTAATAATTTCTTACACATTTTTGTCTCTATTTGGAACCAAGCAGGATTCTGTAGCCACCCCTTTCCAAGTACATAGACTTTTCTTTGCTCTTGTTGTAGGAGAGCTAAAATCTCTCAGGCCTCCCTGAGTCACAAAGATCAGGCTCAAGCAGTTTATGATCAGGATGAAAGAGTCAGATATTCAGAATCTGATGCACATCCCTGAATCATTTTATAGATTCTATTACCACCACCAGAGGGAAAAAGCTAACTGCATGATGACCAGACTGTAGTCATGATATCAGATGCTCAGTCTTGAGCAGCATGAATCTAGGGCTCCACGAATTCCAAGAACTGGCCTCAAAAGGAGATTAACCCTATTGCTCACAATAATCTATGACTTTGTGGGCACTGAAATAATTGTGACTTGTACTGCCTGTATATGCAAATGGGCAACTGAAACTATCAGCAAAGAGGTGCATCAAACTCATGGCAGTATTTCTTTTATTCTAAGATCTCAATGCCCTTTTCAGCATGAAGCAGTTACTGCAGATGGGCCTTCATCCCTGTCCCATAGAAATGGAATGATATCTGATGGGGGGACTGGTTGTAAGGAGCTCTTTGCAGGAAACTGCCTTCAGCAGAAAATCTTTTTTCTCATCATCTTAGCTCAGCTACACTGTGCCTAATGTTTGACCAGGCAGCCCCATGCCCTGCGTGTCTCTGGCCCAAGCACATCTGTCAGATCTTTTGCCCACATGATACCTTGCCCAACAAGTTGGTTCTTTTCTTAGATCAAAGAAGTAGAAATTAAGAATTAGTAATTAGTGGATGACCAGATCTCTTTCCCAGCTTCCTCTTCAGTAATCTCACAAGCAAACTGTATAAAGAAGACAGCCTCTAAAGAAAGATCATGAGGAGATGAAAACCTACATAAAGTGGGCTAGGAGTTGACCCCCTCCTCCATGATTAACTGAGATGAGTTCTACTTTTCTCTTTTAAAAATTTCATGACTGAGTAAAACCTTCAGAGTCAGTTTTAAGGGGACAGAAGTCTGTCTTCTCCCCAGATTGCAACCTTCTGATTAAAAGCAACTTTCTTCTCTATCAACAGCTGCCTCTTTAGTATTACTTTTTGTTCTGTTTTACTTGATTTTTGTTTTTTTTCCTAAATTTTTATTTTATATTGGACTATAGTTGACTTACAATATGGTGTTAGTTTCAGATGTACATCAAAGTGATTCAATTACGCATATACATATATCAGCTCTTTATCAACTTCTTTTCCTGTTTGGGTAATTACAGAATATTGAGCAGAGCTCCCTGTGCTATACAGTAGGTCCTTGCTGTTTATCTACTTTGTGTATGGTTGTATGTACATGCCAACCCCAAACTCCCAATTTTTACTCCACTTCTAGGTACCGGTAAGGGCAAAGTGGAGATGATTCTTCTTGTAGAAACAGACTGCGCATGAACGCACTGGGTGTCAAGTGAAGACTTTCACAGATAACTCAGAATCTTTGAGGGGAGAACACACATCAGTTGTGTTTCAACTTAAAAATCAGATAGGTTAGCCCATAAATCTTTTGGGGAAAAGCAGAGAATCATTTACTGTTAACATCCAAAGTGGAGGCTAAAACAAAGGAAGATGCCTGTGTGCCTTGAAGGTCACATGATAAAAAGGCTGTGTTTTTTTTTTTTTTTAATTGGAGAACAATTACTTTACAATGGTGTGGTGGTCTCTGCCATATACCAAAAAGAATCATTCATACAGGTTCTTTATCACTAAAGCCACCTGGGAAGCCTACACACACATACACATACACACACACATACACGTATACACACATATACATACACGCACACACACATACATACACATATACACACACATATACATACACACACACACACACACACACACACACACACACACACACACACACTTATCCTCCATTTTGAGCTTCCCTCCACGCACCTATTCCACCCCTGTAGGTCATCACAGAGCATCAGGCTGGGCTCCCTGTGTTATACAGCTAAAAATGCTGAGTTCTTGAAAAAAAAAAAAAGCCCAAATTTAGAGAATCATTTCCCATGACATTGTCTCTGGAAAAACCCAAGAATGAACTACAAATGTACTTTATGTCATGTTTCTATGCCTGATTTAGTGGTTAATTATATCCTACAATGTTTGAAATTAGCTAGAAAAGTAAATGGACCCATGAATATTCAAGCTGACTAAAACAGAGGGCAGAAGGCATCCTAAGTATATTTCTGGTGGAAAGAGAGACTGCAAGCTGAATTTCCTTTCTACATCCACCTACTCTGTGAAAGCACCCTTGATCTTTAATTATAAGCCTTTCTATTTAGCCCCCCCTCACCCAGATATGTTTCTCCTTCTTGGAGCTTGACATGATCTTGAGAGTATATTGCCTGGCCCTTGAGTTACTCCACCAGCCTATCGGAAGCCTGTGGCAGGCTGACAGCGGGAATCCAACAACTCTGAGGGGTTGTAAGCTGATAGTTCATCTGTTTATTCCATCATCTTCGACATTTTCCAAAACCCACTGATCACTTCAAGAGAGGATGAAATGCTCTCTTATCCTCAGTTTCCAAGCCAGAATTTCAATTTAACACACATACACTGAAAGCTGACATTGTGCCAACTAATGAGGTAAGAACTGACCATATGAATGTTGTCTAAATATTTGTTACGACCTAGGCATGGAAAACCTGGTTAATCTGAATTGCCGTTTCAATTTAGAGTTCTTCCAATAATTCCTAGCACTTCTCATTTTTGGACTTGACATTCACACATCAGTGTGCACCTATTGTTAAAGACCTGTAACAATAGTAGACAGGTGTAGGTCATTTTGCTATTGTGTGACTACTCCACAAATGTATTTATTCATGCTATTTTTGAGGGATACATGAGTGGTTTCCAGTTTTGTCTGTTTAAGTAAAATTGAAATGGAGTTGAATACCCCTAAATAGGAATTAGGTTCAGATAATTTGAGGAGCGAGTTCCACCAGACTTTTATGAACCCACAATTTCTATTTTCTATAAACTGCTCCAGGCTGTTCTTATACAGGCCTTTTGGAATGGAATTTCTGGATCACAGTGTATGAGCGTGTTTAAATGCTCTTCTAAAGTGGGGCACCATTTAAACTCTCATCAGCACAGTCGTGATATGTTCTTGCCAACATTTGAAATTCTTAGTTTTTCTCATTATAGCCAGTCTGGTGTATATAATAGTTCTTAACTGTGTTTTCATTTATTTATGAATAATGATGTTGAGCCCTTCACATTTATGTATGTATGGGTCATCTGGGTTTCTTTTGTAATATGTTTCCTTTAGTTCACACGCTTTCTTCATATTCATTTCTAAAAAATGTATATTCTAGATGCGAATCTTTCATTCCAAATATACAGGACAAATATCGTTGTCCACTCAAGGTCTTGCCTTTCACTTTGGAGGAATAGAATTTCTTCTTTGTTTTAATTTAGGCCAAATTATCATTGTGTTTTTTCCTTTGTCATTTTTGCTATGCTTGTGATTTTCTTAAAATGTCTTTACCTTACACAGGGCGTCAAAGACATCCTTGCATA
Source organism: Procapra przewalskii (assembly GCA_006410515.1). NCBI lineage: Eukaryota > Metazoa > Chordata > Mammalia > Artiodactyla > Bovidae > Procapra > Procapra przewalskii. The sequence continues at coordinate 6,010,263 of SJYF01000263.1, read as the reverse complement.
TTTTCTTCTAGAAAATTAATGTTTTACTTTTCTTATCTATGTAATTCATGCAGAATTGTGTGTGTGATAAAATATTGCCAAGATTTCATTTTCACTTTCTTATGGGGTATTCTATTGTTCTGGCACCATTTATTGAAAAGACAGCCATCCCCCACTTTCTTTGCAATGGTGCCCCTTTCATAAATCAAGTACCTGTATAAGGATGGGTCTGTTACTGAACTCATTTTCTGCGACATATGTTTTACTGTGTGCACTATCTTAAAAATATATATTCAGTTCAGTCTCTCAGTCGTGCCTGTCTCTTTGTGACTCCATGGACTGCAGCATGCCAGGCCTCCCTGTCCATTACCAACTCCTGGAGCTTATTCAAACTCATGTCCATCAAGTCAGTGATACCATCCAACCATCTCATCCTCTGTCATACCCTTCTCCTCCTCCTTCAATTTTTCCTAGCATCAGGGTCTTTTCAAATGAGTTAGTCCTTTGCATCTGGTGGCCAAAGGATTGGAGTTTCAAATTCAGCATCAGTCCTTCCAATGAATATTTAGGACTGATCTTTAGGACAGACTGGTTGGATCTCCTTGCAGTCCAAGGGACTCTCAAGAGTCTTCTGCAACACCACAGTTCAAAAACATCAATTCTTTGGGACTCAGCTTTCTTTATAGTCCAACTCTCACATCTATACATGACCACTGGAAAAACCATAGCCTTGACTAGAAGTAATGTCTCTGCTTTTCAATATGCTATCTAGGTTGGTCATAACTTTCCTTCCAAGGAGTAAGCATCTTTTAAAATTTCATGGCTGTAATCACCATCTGCAGTGCTTTTGGAGCCCCCCAAAAGTAATGTCTGACACTGTTTCCACTGTTTCCCCATGTATTCTCCATGAAGTGATGGGACTGGATGCCATGATCTTACTTTTCTGAATGTTGAGTTTTAAGACAACTTTTTCACTCTCCCATTTCACTTTCATCAAGAGGCTCTTTAGTTCTTCACTTTCTGCCATAAGGGTGGTATCATTTGTATATCTGAAGTTATCGATATTTCTCCCAGCAATGCTGAATCCAGCTTGTGCTTCATCCAGCCTGGCATTTCACATAATGTACTCTGCCTATAAGTTAAATAAGCAGGGTGACAATACACAGCCTTGATATACTCCTTTCCTGATTTGGAACCAGTCTGTTTTTCCATGTCCAGTTCTAATTGTTGCTTCTTGACCTACAAACAGATTTCTCAGGAGGAAGATCAGGTGGTGTGGTATTCCCATCTCTTTAAAAATTTTCCACAGTCTGTTATGATCCATACAGTCAAAGGATTTGGCTTAGTCAATAAAGCAGAAGTAGATGTTTTTCTGGAACTTTCTTGTTTTTTCAGTGATCCAACAGATGTTGGCAATTTGGTATCTGGTTCCTCTGCCTTTTCTAAATCCATCTTGAACATCTGGAAGTTCATGGTTCACATACTGTTGAAGACTGGCTTGGAGAATTTTGAGCATAACTTTGCTAGCATGTGAGGTGGGTGCAATTGTGCAGTAGTTTGAACATTCCTTGGCATTGCCTTTCTTTGGGATTGAAATGAAAGCTGGCCTTTTCCAGTCCTGTGGCCATTGCTGAGTTTTCCAAATATGCTGCCATATTGAGTGCAGCACTTTCACAGCATCATCTTTCAGAATTTGAAATAGCTGAACGGGATTCCCATCACCTCCACTAGCTTTGTTCATAGTGATTCTTCCTAAGGCCCACTTGACTTCACATTCCAAGATGTCTGGCTCTAGGTGAGTGATCACACCATTGTGATTATCTGGGTCATGAAGATCTTTTTTGTACAATTCTTCTGTGTATTCTTGCCAGATCTTCTTAATATCTTCTGCTTCTGTTAGGTCCATACCATTTCTGTCCTTTATTGTGCTCATGTTTGCATGAAATGTCCCCTTGGTATCTCTAATTTTGTTGAAGAGATCTCTAGTCTTTCCCATTCTATTGTTTTCCTCTGTTTCTTAGCATTGATCACTGAGGAAGGTTTCCTTATCTCTCCTTGTTATTCTTTGGAACTCTGCATTCAGATGGATATAGGTTTCCTTTTCTCTTTTGCCTTTAGCTTCTCTTCTTCTCTCGGCTATTTGTAAGGCCTCCTCAGACAACCATTTTGCTCTTTGCATTTCTTTTTCTTGGGGATGGTTTTGATCTCTGTCTCCTGTACAATGTCATGAACCTCTGTCCATAGTTCTTCAAGCACTCTGTCTATCAGATCTAATCCCTTGAATCTATTTCTCACTTTATCTGTATACCTGAGTGATATAGTGGTTTTCCCTACTTTCTTCAATTTAAGTCTAAATTTTGCAATAAGAAGTTCATGATCTGAAGCACAGTCAGCTCCCGATCTTGTTTTTGCTAACTATGTAGAGCTTCTCCATCTTTGGCTACAAAGAATATAATCAGTCTGATTTTGGTATTGAACATCTGGTGATGTCCATGTGAGAGTTTTCTCTTGTGCTGTTGGAAAAGGGTGTTTGCTAGGACCAGTGTGTTCTCTTGGCAAAACTCTGTTAGCCTTTGCCCTGCTTCATTTTGTACTCCAAGGCTAAATGTGCCTGTTACTCCAGGTATGTCTTATCTTCTTACCTCAGCATTCCAGTCCCCTATAATGAAAAGGACATCTTTTCTGGATGTTAGTTCTAGAAGGTCTGGTAGGTCTTCATAGAACCATTCCGTTTCAGCTTCTTCAGCATTACTGGTTGGAACATAGACTTGGTTTACTATGATACTGAATGATTTGCCTTGGAAAAGAACAGAAACCGTTCTGTCATTTGTGAGATTGCTCCCAAGTACTGTATTTTGGACTCTTTTGTTGACTATGAGGGTATTTCATTTCTTCTAAAAGATTCTTGCCCACAGTAGTAGATACAATGGTCATTTGAGTTAAATTCACCCATTCCAGTCCATTTTAGTTCACTGATTCCTAAAATATTGATGTTCACTCTTACCATCTCCTATTTGACCACTTCCAATTTACCTTGATTCATGGACCTAACATTCCAGGCTTCTAAGAAATATTGCTCTTTACAGCATCAGACTTGACTTCCATCACCAGTCTCATCCACAGCTGTGCATTGTCTCTGCGTTGGCTCTGTCTCTTCCTTCTTTCTGGAGCTATTTCTCTGCTCTTCCCCAGTAACGTACTGGGCACCTGCCCACCTGGGGGGCTGCTCTTTCAGCGTCATATGTTTCTGCCTTTTCATACTGTTCATGGGGCTCTTAAGGCAAGCATGCCGAAGTGGTTTGCCATTCCCTTCCTCAAATATCTATAGATATAGGTATAGATAGGCCTTGGTTCAAACCCTAGTCAGGGAGCTTGATCCCACATGTGACAACTAAAACCCATGTCTCACATGTCGCTTGTGGGATATAGTTCCCCAGCTAGGATTTGAACCAAGGCCTCCTGCATTGGGAGCACAGAGTTTTGGCCACTGGACCACCTGGGAAGTCCCTGTCTGTACCATCCTAATTCTTATCCCCCTAAAGTAAATTTGGTGTTTGGCCCTAATTGTTTCTCCTCCTCGTTCTTCTTCAGTAATGTTTTGGCTCTTCTTGTCCCTTTCCATTTGCACGTAAATTTTAGAATCAACTTGTCGATTTTTATACACATACCTCTGTGGGGTTTTAATTATATTGCTTTTATAGACCAATTGGTGGAGAATCTCCCATGAACACCATCTCACTGTTTATTTAGGTAATTTTAAAGTTCACACACTTACTCCCAATAACTTTGAGTTTGCAACATGTTCTACTTATTCTTAGTAACTTGATTTCTTATGCTATTGTATGTTTTAATATTGGTGCTTTCAGTTTGTTGCTGGTATACAAAAATTTAAATTTATATTCTACAATCTAGCTAAATTGTTTTCTCTATTTTATCTATAATTAGTTGATTTCTATATGTACCTGTTTTCTGATGTGTGAATTAGGGACACTATCTATAATACTAATCACATATAAATGTGATAATTAGGTGAGATAGTACATATCAAACACTCAGAATCATTTTTAGCAGATAATAATTACTAAATGTTAGATATTGTTATATGTACTAATATAAAATAATCCCCAAGATATGGGCTTCCCTGATAGCTCAGTTGCTTAAGAATCCACCTGCAATGCAGAAGACCCTGGTTCAATTCCTGGGTTGGGAAGATCCACTGGAGAAGAGATAGGCTACCCACTCCAGTCTTCTTGGGCTTTGCTCGTGGCTCAGCTGGTAAAGACTCCACTTGCAATGTGGGAGACCTGGGTTTGATCCTTGGGTTGGGAAGATCCCCTGGAGAAGGGAAAGGCTATCTACTCCAGTATTCTAGCCTAGAGAATTCCATGGACTGTATAGTTCATGGTCTTGCAAAGAGTCAGACACAACTGAGTGACTTTTACTTTCACTTTCACAGTTAACACAATATCATAAATCAAGACACTATAATTTCATTTATCTTTGAATATCTGTGATTATGGGTATAAGTGCATGTTTCCTTAAATGCATATCATAAGTTCTGGGAAGACACTAATTAATATGTTAATGATTGTTACTTCTGGAGATGAGAGTGAGATGGGGAAACATAAGGGAATTTATTATGTATACTGCTATGTCTTTTTGCTTTTCTTTGTAATGAGACCCTGTAAGAACTTTATTTGCATCCCCCAAATTCTAATTTAAAAGTAATTAAGATTTTAATTAAAATTAATTTAATTGAATCAATTTTTTAAATTGTACAGCAACTTTCCAATTAGCAGTAGCACGGGGAGGGAGAAGACTATGTGGATTTAGGGTCTACTGCACATGTGGGATGAACAGGTCTCACTGACACATGGATCATCCGAGTACAGATCCTGAATAGATATCAGGTGTGAGGGGGAGGGAGCGAGGCGTTCACTGTGAGGTCTGAGTTTCTGGGTTTGGTGACTGTGTGGAGGGTAGTGCTATTCACTGTGGAGGAGGGTAGGCTGGTTAAAAAGAAGAGACAGTTTGGGGCACACTAAATCCGAGACGTCTACACAGCCCTTGGGTGGACCTTGTCCATAAGCAACTGGGGGCCCAAAAGCAGAGTTCAGTCAAGTAATTTGGGCTGGAGATTATATTTTGGGGTGGTCTGTGTCTAGCTGATATTTAAGCAGCACAAGATGCCCAAACAAAGATGAGTAGGGGTGGATGAGAAGGCTGGGATCACGAGCCTTCTTTCACCCCTTTCTGTAAGGATTTGGGGTACAGGACACAAAAGCGAGATGCTCTGACAGCAGGTGGTGTAATCTTTTCCTTGCGAGACCATCATTTTACACACACGGTAGAATATCAAGTGCCTTTTTTTAAACTGTGGCCTGCTTTCTTACAGAGCTTGATTGCTCTTAAGAAAAATAAATTCTGAATGCTTTCTTGTTTCTACATGAACTAATAGGAAACTCAGTGGCTGAGAACATGCTCTTCTTCCTCTTTTTCTCCATTATTAGGTCATAAGGGCTCTTGATTCACCAGCCAGCCATTCAGAAATGAGTGTAGGTTCTGAGTCCTGTAGGCAGAGTCCTTGTCCTGGCCTGCCAGAGGTAAAATATTGCTAATCTGTCATTTTAGCTAGTTGACACATTTATTAGCTAGTTGACCTATTTATTTTTCCTCTCAATGAATAGATTGTAGCAACAACTCATTATTCAGGAAATTTTCATTAAATTCTCTGCAAGTTCAGGAAACTGGACTAGGCCTAGTATCTTGAATTTGAGTTTTAGATGTTCATTGTCATTTTTATAGTCCTCAGAAGGCAGTGGCACCCCACTCCAGTACTCTTGCCTAGGAAATCCCATGGACAGAGGAGTCTGGTAGGCTGCAGTCCTTGCAATCGCAAAGAGTCGGTCATGACCGAGCAACTTCACTTTCACTTTCAGACAGATGCACCCCCCCCC
>SJYF01000263.1:5962546-5980099 GCA_006410515.1 Procapra przewalskii | reverse complement strand
ATCTAGAGCCTCAAGATCCTAGACTGAAAAGCTAAAAGTCCTCCAGCAAAAGATCCCCAGAAGGGTAAAATATGATTAATACTGTGCTAATTTCATAAATCATAATTTTAAAATATTTGTGTTTGCAAATTAGGAAACTTTCCAAACATTAATTAAAATATTTTTATTAACTTTTGGCATGAAACTGCTATTCTTAACTTGAAGAAATCACATTTAGAAGAAAAGTTTGGAAGTATTAAACAAAAATGGACTTTATCAAAAACAACAACAGATTTTATGACTGTAAAAAGTCACATACATCGCACAAAATTGATTACAATCACAGAAAAAAGAAATCTAGTTCTCACTCAACTTCATAATATTAGAGATATTACATAAAACTAGTTTTAAAAAATAAAACCTCTTTTTCACCTTTTCCAAAAATGTTTTTTCGAATCTGAATTCCATGGTTCTTTTTCATTCTCATTAGGGTGTTATGATGGAGCAGTCTTGGTTGAGGTTGTTCGTCTCTGACAACAGAATCCACCAAAGCTATTAATCAGACAAAGATGTGATTTGGTACAAGAAGTTCATGGGGATTCAGTCGTAGATGGTGTTCAGTGAAGAACAATGCAGCCAGATGGCATGAAGCTCTCCACCAGAAGCATCACTGCTGACGCTGCCTACCAGGTGCCAGGGCAGAGCTACCCTTTTGTATATGCCATGTGCCTAGACCTTAGAACATTCCCTGTGGTCCAAAATAACCATTCCCGTGATTGCCGAAAACTGGATCCTCTCATTGTTGGGCTCTGCTTCGGTGCTTTCCCTTCCCCACTGAGACAGGCGGGATTGTGTCTGTGTGTGCAACTCCGTTTCCTTGTAGATTTCCACCTTTGTAAGAGTTCTGTTTTGTTTTTGGCAGCACCACGAGATGTGCAGGATCTTAGTCCCCGGACTAGGGAGAAAATGCAGGACCCCAGTGAAAGTGCAGAGACCTGACCACTGGACCAGCAGGGAACTCCTCAATAATCTCAAAGTGTCATTTTTAGTGTGACAGTATCTATAGCTCTGGAAGGCAAGCTAGGATCTGTTGAGTCAAGCAGCTATGGTATCTACCATAAGCATTAGACTTTCTTTGGAGTTTTTTTCCCCCGACATAGAAATGTAGGGGCATGTATGTAGCATGCAGCATTGTGCACTTTCGCTAAGACAGAAGGTCAGTATTAAAAGTTACATGGACCCTGGGTGCCCTTGACCTCTGCCAGACTCAGTGATCCTAGGCTGTGAACCTTAGAGGCTTACTGCTGCTCCAGGCTGGGTGATTCTGCTTTCAGTTCAATGCAGTATTATGCTGATCTCAGGCCTGAGTTTCAGAAATCAAGAGAAGAGGAGTTTTGACCCCAAATGTTACAGAATCTATGTGTCATAGGATGGACTTCCCAGGCGGCACTAGTGGCAAAGAATCTGCCTGCCAATGCAGGAGACACAAAAGACGTGGGGGTTTGATCCCTGGGTTGGGAAGACCCCCCCCGCTGGAGGCCATGGCCACCCACTCCAGTGTTCCGGCCTGGAGAAGCCTGCGGGCAGAGGAGCCTGGTGGGCTGCAGTCCATCGGGTCACACAGAGTCGGACCTGACTGAAGCCACTTAGCACATGCACATGGGTCGTATGGTGACTGATTATAGCAGCCCATGGCAGTGCGTACTTGGAGTCTGGGTGTGATCTTCTCCCCTCTGGTCTCTTGTGCCCAATGAGGACGTGAATCAAGCATGAAGCCTGCCAGGAGGAATGGAGGTCAAAACTTGTACTCATCCGTAGTCACTGAACACTCATACCTTCACAAAGCACTCCTTCACGTGGTCTTAAAAGTCTTGGAAGTCAAGTAATTGCAAGGCAGGTGGCGTAATTATCTTCATTTTATAGGCAGAGGAAGTTCAACTTAAACCGAGTTGTCTAACTTCATAAAACTAACAAAAAGCTAACCTAAAACTCAAATCCATATCTTCTAATTACAAGTGAACCACTCTTCGGAACACTCATATTTGCATTATATTGAAGACAAGGGTTGGAGCCTGAAATACTCTTTCTGTTCTGTGCGATGGACCCTGTCTCACACTCTTTCATTTGGTACCCAGCGTTTCTTCCTAACAGTTCCCTAGGGGAGGTGTTATATGAGTGAGGGCACGGGTTCAGAACCACATTGTGCAGGTGATAATTCTGGAGACAGTGGAGGTGGACTAGGGATGGGGGGAGTGGGAATGTGATGTATATCAGACTCAGGACCCAGACTCTTGAAGAGGACTCATAGATGACTCCTGCCTCTGCTGAAATTTCCGGCCCCACTGGCATCATTATCTCAAGGTGAGTGGGGACCAGTTATGGTGAGGCTTCCCCTTCATTCCACATCATTCTACTCACAGCTCAGGCCCAAGGCTCCCTTCAGGGTCCTGCTACAGATCAAGTGTGTCACTAAGCTGCTTGGTTGTAAGAGTGGAGGGATAAGCCAGAACATATCATTTGGGGGCAGCATCATTAAAATATGGCTAATAGCCCCCCAGTATCTCAGTTTTGGGAACTCGCCTCACTAAGTTAAAAATTAACCCTCTGACCCAATTGCCCCCCACTACACAAAACCTAAAGATGTTCACAACAGCAATTTGGCTATTATTCAAAATAGCCAAAAAGTGGAAACAAGTGAAACGCCCATCAGCTGATGGACAGACAAACAAAATGTCCATCCACATAATGGAATGTTATTCAGTCGGAAAAAGCATTGAAGTGCCGATCCATGGTGCAGACGGATGGAGCCTAAAAACATGTGAAAGAAGCCAGATACAAAAGGCCACATTGTGTGTGACGCTATTACCATGAAACGTCCAAAGCAGGCAAACCCACAGAGACAGAAGGCAGCTAAGGCGTTGCTGAAGTTAGGGAGAGGCGCGATGCAGACCAACTGCAAGTGGAAAAGGGGCTTATTTGTGGGGTGATATTGGGCTTCCCTGGTGGCTCAGAGGTTAAAGCGTCTGCCTGCAATGTGGGAGACCTGGGTTCAATCCCTGGGTTGGGAAGATTCCCTGGAGAAGGAAATGGCAACCCACTCCAGTATTCTGGCCTGGAGAATCCCATGGACAGAGGGGCCTGGTGGGCTATAGTCCACGGGTTGCAAAGAGTCGGACACGACTGAGCTACTCTAGGCTATAAATGCTCCAGAATTAGAGAGTGATGATAAATATACAGTTCTGTGAGTATATTAAAAACCGCTGCATTCTACCTTCTAAAAGGATAAACTTTATGGTATGTGATTATATCTCAATACAGCTGTTATTTAAAAAATTAAAAATAAATGCTACATGCAAAAACATCCAGTCTCAGTAATTTAATCATACAGAGTTCATCAAGCATGTGCATATACCCTTCTGGTAGCATTTAAGAGCTTTTCATCATCACATTGGATATACTGAATTCTTTCTAGAGGAACCTACATTTAAGTCTTAGAGACTGAAGTAAAAATAAACTCTTGAAAAATTTACTGTGGAAAAATAAATGTGTGTATTTCTTTCAATGTACGTTGATTTCATTTAAATGACTGTCTTCAGAACTTTTCAAAATTTAAGTCTTTTTTAAGTGGTTAAAAGTCATATAATACAGAACATGCTGTTTTATCTGTGTTTAACTGTGCAGATCACTGACACCTTTCTTCATTCAAAATACCTTAATAGAGTAGCTCCTCCGTGTGGGATACAGAGCAAAGGCCTGCAGGAGGGCCCTTGTCAGAGAAGAACCCTTATCAGAGAAGAGCTTTCAGAGAAAAACAAGGCAAAGAAATGTTAGCGCTCATAGGAAAGATGACCCACGCCCAGATACTCCCGAAGTTTAGTCCTGGGTCTAGTGCTCAGATGCGATTCCTACTCTGGCCACAGCAAATGTTGCAAACTAAAGTCTTTTCGACGAACCCCAAGGACTGTATTAAAAATCTGTACAGAACCCTGCTCCAGGTGGATCTTATCAATCACCCAGCACAAAAGTTGAAATTTCTTTTGGGGCAAGGTTCATCTAATCCCCTTGTTAGAGTCAGTGAAGTAAAGACACTTACTCATAATTTCAGAGCTAGACTGTAGTGGCTTAGGACAGGAATCTGAGTCTCCTGATCTCTGTGATTTTCCCTATGAAGTGTTTAAATATTAATAAATAAACCCTGTATAGTAACAAATATATGACTTTAGGAGAGGAAAGACAAATACAGACCTGGAGATTGAGAAGCTTTGGGGGATGGTACAGGGCTTGGGAAAAAGAGAGGCAGAGAGAAACAGACCCAGAATACGCATGAAGAACAAAAAGAATTGAGAATAAAGGAAGAATCTTTATACGTAGAGTATACAGGTGCCCTTGAAGGATATGAGCCTTCAAGGGTATCAGTAGACTTCCCTATTTTTCAGAAAAGTGCCTGCTAGTTACTGGTATTTGGAAAATTTACAGCAACTTTAGCCTTTGTGCATTTCCATTTGATAAACAACCTTGGGAAAAGCAACATATTGAATTCTCTCATTTTGCAAGTAATTTATTGAGCACATAGAAAGTGCCAAGCTCTGGGCTAGCTTGGGTACCCAGTGAAGGGGAAAAAAGGCTCACCTCCCACGAGGGACTTGGGGTGGGGTCAACAGATGTCACAGGATTTGTGAACCTGTGATGGTCATCACAAAGGATGACCACACACATCTCTCCTCTTTCTTAAAAAAAAAAGAAAGAAAGAAAGCTGTTTTGGAGTATATCATCACAAAATGTACAAACAATAAATGCTGGAGAGGATGTGGAGAAAAGGAAACCTCCCCCCTTGCCCCACCGTGGACTGTTGGTGGGAATGTAAAGTGGTACAGCCACTAGCCAGAACAGTATGGAGGTTCATTTTCCAAATTAACAATAGAACCACCACATGGTCTGGAAGTCCCACGCACAGGAGTATATGCAGAGACAACCACAGTGCTCAGCTTCTTTAGAATGAGTTGTGCGCTGGGTGTGCGTGGAGGAAGGAGCTTGAGTACAAGCTGGGGCCAGGTGGCTGCACGGCGTATAAAGCCAAGCTGATACATCTGAGCTCTGTTTCATAAACCGCAGAAAGAAGATAGGACTTGTGAATGAAGTCTCCACGGCCTCTGCTAAGGGAGGAGGCCGCAGAGTGACTGTGCCTGTGTCTTTGTTTCATGGAGGGGCCACTTGGCAGACAAGCCAATGGTCTGTCTGAGGCCACCCAGCTAGTGAGAAGGACGCAGGGCGTCCGGTTCCTGGGCTTCCTTGTCCTGTACCCTTCACATTTCTTCCCAAGGGCCCGATGGGCTGGAGCTCGAATTGCAACGAGGGGTGGTGTGTCTTAGACAAAGCCGGACCTTGGCTCCTCACTGCCAGGGTCTGTTTACTTTATCAGCTTTCTGTGATCTGTCAAACCACACAAGGACTACAACCAGCTCGTGGACTGACACGTGAGTGAGTCAGCAAGGGGCTGTGGCCACACATGGGGCCACCGGAAACTCGCCCCGTCCCTCCGCCCCCGAGGGCTGTCTGGGGGGCAGTGGGCTGGCCTGGGCTGGAGATGACCCAGTCCGTCCAGTGGTGCCGTTCGTCGTTAATTTCAACACACTGCTCTGTACTAGAGGAGGACGCTCCTTAGAAAAGAGATGCTGTGTTTTCAGTGAAAGAGTCGTTCTTCATTTTATTTATTCTCAGAAGAGAAGGTCATGAGCTGGGGAGAGTGAAATGGGCTCTCTTTTTCTCCTTCATCCTATGAAACTCTGATAAGCATAAGCGGGATTTCTTGAGAAGCGGTCAGGATGGGCAGAGGGTATAGAGTTGGGGAACAAAGTTAGAAGTAAGCAGAGTCTAAACTGAATATCTAAAATACACAGCAGTACTCGCAAAATAAGGGCTTCCCTGGTGGTTCAGGCAATAGAGAGTCTTCCTGCAGGAGACCTAGGTTCGACTTCTAGGTCGGGAAGATTCCCTGGAGAAGGAAATGGCAACCCACTCCAGTACTCTTGCCTGAAATATCCCATGGATGAGGGAGCCTGACTGGCTACAGTCCACAGGGTCACAAAGAGTCAGACATGACTGAGTGACTTCACTACAAGGCTTTAAGCAGGCTGACTTTTATCTGGCCACTGCATTTTGTTAAACGATTAAAAATGATTTACCATGGTTTTCCCAAAACTTAGTAACAATTATAGTCTATGATGCATAATAGCTTCAACACCTGGCAACTTTTAAAAATACACGCTATTCCTGTGTGTGTGTGTGTGTGTGTGTGTGTGTGTGTGTGTGTTGTCATACCTCACAGCTCCCTGACCAGGGGTCAAACCCACGCCCCGTGCAGCGGAAGTGCAGAGTCCTAACCACTGGACCACCAGGTAATTCCCAAGGCAGTTCAGGAAGCAGGTTTGAAGGGAGATTTCTGTGCCTGTAGAATGTTAGGCTCTTCCATCGCTCCCAGGGCTCTGGCCCCATGGGTCACCCCATCTAGAGGTGCATCTCCTTCAAGAAGAGTAAATTAAAAATAGAACTTAGTGAAATCCCAACCTGAGACCTTCTGGGCAAAATTGAGAAACAGCCATGAGACAGAAGCATCTAGTTAACACAATGTAACACAGTTAAATTTTTCCTCCCTTGGATGAGAAGAGTAATTACTTTTTAAAGCAGTAGCAGAATTCTGATGTATACATTCGGCCTTAAGTAGGTCTTAGCTTCAGTGAATCCAGTGTAGGAAGACCCTGAATGAAGTCCAGAGGGGAAGGATCACATAGTAATCTTTCAGAAGACCTATCAGCGGCCCAAAGATGCAAGGATGATAGAATGAATGGGGCCGTGATGAAGTGGAGGGAAGGCAAGCAGAGGGTGGCTTGCTGTTGCCCCTGCAGCCACATGGAAACCGTCATCTGGGCCCTTACTTCATCAGAGATTTTGAAAAATGTGACTCTCCTGAGATCTCTGAAGACTTCCAGTCAACACACTCCACGCGGACCCTGCATTTTTGAAGTTCAATTTAGACCCTACCTACTTCTAGCTTTGCTGCTGAACTCTACCTTCTGCCCATCCTGATGGCTTCTTAAGATGCCAGCTTACATTTGTTCGAGTTTTGCAGGACCCCAGGAGGAAGAGGACCCACTCCACATTCACCGTCTCTTGACCTCCTCTCTGATCGCGTGGCCCGTGCCTCCTCCACTCATGCCATCTACCATCTTGTTTCCAAAGGGCTGCCCTTCCTAGGAGACAAGGGAACCCACAGAGAGGAGGAAAGGAAGTCAAAGAAATTTCCTTTTCAGGAAAAAAGGCACATTCCTTTTATTTGATGTACAGCATTTACACTGTTTCTCCTACCTCTTTTCAGGAAAGACCTCCATTTGGTGACCGTTAGTAACCTCCCTCAGTTATTTCTGTCCAATAATATACCCCAACAGAGCCACCAGGGAAGCCCCCAGATTAGTAAACATTAGCTAATATATTGTGATACAGTATACATTATATATATATATATATATATATATATATATATATATAATAAAACATTACCTTACCTTTGGTATTGTTTGGATGTTTTCAAGCTTCCTTTAAAATCGTTTAGGAAATGACAGATGTTATAAACAAATAAAAGGAAGAATGAAAGACATAAAGCCAGAAAAATTGCCACTTCATCCTTCCACCCTTATCTACCACACGGATTTGTTATTAAATATTCAATGTATTATTTAAGAAACCTTTGAAAAGTGAGGTCAGTTTTGTTTTAGGAATTTTGCTCTTTATTTGTGTTGAAGTAGAGATACTTTAAATATTACATTAGTTTCAAGTGTCCAACATAGTGATGGTTCAGCATTTTTGTAAATTGTGCTCCATTTAAACCCGCCACCCTCCGGGGAGGATCACCTCTTCTACGTACATTCTGACCGGATCACCTTCTTCCCTCCCCTCTGACTCCATGTGGATCTTTCTTTACAGTCTTAATTGTACAGGAGACTTTCTGCCAGTCTCCAAACTGTTTTCAAAGAGGATTGTTCCGCGTGTACAGTACTTTTGATGTGTTCATGGGCAGAGGTGAGCTCAGCACCCTTCTGTTTCACCATCTTGGTCTGGTCACATATATTTGTTTTTTTTCTACCGTTTTTTCCCTCCCCACTTCCAAAAGCTTCCCTGGTGGCCCAGACAGTAAAGCGTCTGCCCACAATGTGGGAGACCTGGGTTTCATCCCGGGGTCGGGAAGATCCCCTGGAGAAGGAAATGGCAACCCACTCCAGTACTCTTGCCCGGAAAATTCCATGGACAGAGGAGCCTTGTAAACTACAGTCCAAGGGGTCGCAAAGAGTCGGGCACGACTGAGCGACGTCACTTCACTTCACTTCTTCCAAAAGCACCATGACATGAATCATAAGTATGCTCAATACAGAGACATCAGTCTCAACACATATCCTAATTAATGTTTTTGTCTGTCTGGGGTCATTGTCTATTTTCTCTCTATGTGGTTTGAGAGGTTTAACCCTTTCAGTCTTGGCACTTTATCCCCACTTCTGGACACACACACAAAGGGTTTTTTCTTGGTATTTAAAACCCTTCAGGTGCCTTATACAATTCAAATTTTAAATAACTTTCTACTTTAAAATACATAGGGCTTCCCTGGTGGCTTGGTACAGGGGACACAGGTCTAATCCCTGGTCCGGGAAGACCCCAGCAGCCGCAGAGCAACCGACGGGGCGCTTGTCCACGCCGCGGCTGCCGAAGCCCGCGCTTCCCAGGACCGTGCGCCGCAGGAGAAGCCGCCGCAGTGAGAAGCCAGCGCACCACGCCGAAGAGCAGCCCGCTGCACGAAGAAAAAGCTTCCAGAAACGAAGACAGCACAGCCAAGAATGCGCAAAGAAAATCAAAGCAAAAGACACACGCACATAGAGAGATTCTAGAAAAAATAGCGCCGGTGAACTTATTTGCAGGGCAAAAATAGAGGTGCAGACGCGAACAGACGTGCAGACATGGGGAAGGGAGAGAGTGAGGTGAGCTGAGAGCGTAGCAGTGACACGTGTCCACTGCCACGTGTAAAGCAGACGGCCAGTGGGGAGGCGCTGTCTAGCAGGGAGCCTCGCCCCGAGCTCTGCGTTGACAGAGAAGGGTGGGAGGGCGTGTACGTATGCATATAGTGAATTCACTTTGTTTTACAGCAGAAACCAACGCAACTTTGTAAAGCAATTATAGTCCAATAAAAAAAGAAAGAGCCATCAGAAGGTGCCTGCTCAGTCATTGAAGGTGACCGTGGAAATCTGTGTCAGTGGCAGGTTTCACAGGGTCCTGGGGCTCCCACTTTTCAAGGCTTTGGGTGTCTTCAGAGAGTTGAAGTGGACCTAACACCATCATCGCTGGCGTCGCTGCCGTGGGGAACCACTCAAGTGTGGATTTATACGAATGGCTTTCCCTTTATTCCTTCACAATAAAAAGAGTCCCAGTAAGCCTTCCCTCAAAAAAGTGTTTGTTACTTAAAAAAAACAAAAACAAATATTTATTCAGAGTCTAGACTGAGCCAAGCTCTACGTTCAGGCCTGGAGAAATCAGAATAAAAGTAGACTTTGGAGGATTAGCAGGAATCCGCTCACACTGGCTCTCTCTCCACCCTGAATTGAGGGCTCCCTAAGCTAAGGGCGAATGGCCAAGTTCCAACAGGATGGCTCTTTCTAGAGCTGATCACTTATCTTTCCTGGTGGACGAACTCTCGTCAAGCTCTAACAATCTCCATCCTATGGACACCTGCTCATTTTTCCAGAAAATGCTGTGGAATTCCAGAAACCTTTCGAATAAAATCAGTTTGTCCTTGAGAGATCATTATTTCCACAAGATTATCACAGTTGTTGGAGATTTTTTTCTTTAGAAAAGAGGTGGATCATCTTTGTCTTCCTTAAACTTTTAAAGGGATTTAAAAATTCATCCACAAGCAGGGCTGTCAAGTGGAAGTTTCACAGATAAAAATAGAGAACTTTTCTCCCTCTTCATCTGCAGTTCCAAAGAGGCTGAGGAGTCTAGAGGTGTTCTATGACCCCAGTGCACATCCCATTGCAAACAAGGATGATTGTGGAAAAAGAATCTGCTTCTTTGAAAATTCATGAAAAATCTATTTCTCTAGAAATTTCACACAATATATGCTAGTGTGGCTCTGCTCTGGGAAGCAAAACGGGTGAAGAAAGGACAGGCTGATGAGACAGAGAGCAAAGAATAAGAACTAAAAAGCTAAAAAGCTAATGATGAGCGTAAAGAAGGGAAGTAATGGGGTGAATTGATAATCACAGGGATCAGACAAGTTTTCAAACTGTATGATAAGTATCTGTTATTACCATGACACCTACTATTCATTGACCTTATTTCTTAATGAGGCAATGTCTTAAACAGGTTTAAAAATGCTTTAAATCATGTAGTGTGTTAGGCATCTTCACAGAAGGTATCCTTTTTTTGAAAATAAGGTGGTGAAACATTGTGGCAGAGAAAAGCTTTCATGAAAGGTCCCCTTTGTGTTGATTGAGGTTCTGCAAATCTGCTCCTAACAGAAGGATTTGCAATCGGATTATCCAGATCAACTTGCTGAGCCAAGGAATGGCTTCTGATTTCATCCTGATTGTTTTTTTTTGTTGTTGTTGTTAAACCTAATGTTTAAGCCCCAGTTCTAGAATGTTCAAATAAAGTTTGTTGACTAGTGATTTAAAGAGAAGGATTCAATGAGTGGGACTCAAAACTGGGCTCCAGTAAGAATTTTTTTTAAAGACTGCTACTCTCAATTCCTCTGTGTGAGAGAGTAGCATTGACTTATATACACTTCCATGTGTAAAAATGATAGCTAATGGGAAGCTGCTTGGAGTGCAAGGAGCTCGGCTCAGTGCTCTATGATACCTAGAGGGGTGGGATGGGGGTGCGGGGTAGAAGGGAGGGAAGCTCAAGAAGGAGGGGACATTTGCATACTTATGGCTGATTCACACTGTTGCATTGCAGAAACCAACACAGTATTGTAAAGCACTTATCCTCCGATTTAGAAAAAAGATACACATATGTATATATACACATATATAAAAAAAGAAAACATTTTTAAAGGCTTGATGAGTTGGGTGAGGGGGTTCGTTATTAATTCTAGTGAAAACGGTTCTATTTCCAGAATAGCTTTACAGTAATTTCAAGGACTTTTTGCAGATTGCCCATAGCATCACCAGAGACCCACAAGTAATAATAATGAGAACGGAAGTGGAATGCCCTGAGCACCCTTCTGGGGGACACCCAAGGGGCGACCCTGACCGGCCCCAGTTCTTTGTGAGTAAGTTGGATGAGAGAGCCCACACACTGCCTGATGGGGCCCGAGGGCCTGCCTGGCTACAGATGCCTCTTGATCTTTCCCATTACCCAAGAGGAGCCCTGATTCACCCTTGATGTGGCAGGTAAAACTGAATTTCCTGTAGACACTCTGACTCGCCCAGCTGGTCCCCCTCCATCTGTGGACCACACTGTGACAGGAGCTGGTGGACAGCCCAAGGGAGGGCGACCCACACTCTCCTTGGCTTCCCAGGTGGCACGGTGGCAAAGAATCTGCCTGCAAAGCAGGAGCCCTAGGTTCGATCCCTGGTTGGGAAGATCCCCTGGAGGAGGGAAAGGCTACCCACTCCAGTATGCTGGCCTGGAGAATTCCACGGACTGTACAGTCCATGGGGTGGCAAAGAGTGAGACACAACTGAGCACCTTTCACTTTCACTTTTGGCTTCCTGGGTGGCACAGTGGCAAAGGATCTGCTTGCAATGCAGGAGACACAGGAGACCCAGGTTCGATCCCTGGGTCGGGAAGGTCCCCTGGAGAAGGAAATGGCAACCCACTCCAGTATTCTTGCCTGGAAAACCCCATGGATGGAGGAGCCTGGCGGGTTACAGTCCATGGGGTTGCAAAGAGGCAGCCACGGCTGAGCACATCAGCACAAAGTGGAGCAGGATATTGTTAGGAAATTCAGGCTGAGCTTCACTCGTACAGAATGAGTGAGATGTGAAAATAACACAAAGGATGTTAAAGTGTAGAATCCGTTCAAAGGTGCTATTTTTTTAGAAATGTGAAAACTTGATTCTTCTTTCCCAACCAGGCCAGCGCCAACTACTGTCCACGCTGGAGCACAGCAGGGGGCTGGTGCTCTAGTTATCAGCCCTGGCTCTCTGGTTGAGAGTCACCAAGTCTGTGAGTAGCTAAAGGAGGGAATCGCTGCCACCGGTCATGGCCCGTGGCCTGGAAGGGGCACAGGGAAACCAGTTCGCCTTGGTCACCTCCTCATGGACACAAGGCCTGGCCGGTGGTCCCAGGGTCTGGGCTAGGGCAGCCAGGGGGCAAGGAAAGAGGCCCAGTCGGCTCCAAAGTCATTTACCGGAATCCATCTTCACTCATCCTCCTCTTCCAGTCTCCTGACCCGGGGGGAGGGGGGGGTTGCTGATCAGGTTTCCAAGGCTGCATTTTTGCCTCTTGCACTTTATTTTTCAGCTCTTGCTTCTTTCTACAACCTTGCTTTTCATTCCTCACTCCTGACTGCAATCCTTTCCCCCTCTGAATGTCCCTTTGGGACATTTTGCCTCCAAGGCTCTGAGTGGCTCCTGTCAGTCATACCCCAGTCTTTAGTTGGACACTTTAGGAACCCTGCCTCCTTTTATTGATTTATTTTAAATTAAATTTTATTGGAGTTGCTTTACAATGTTGTCTTAGTTTCTGCTGTGTAGCAAAGTGAATCAGCTCTTTGGATACATACCTCCCCTCTTATCTGGATTTCCTTCCCATTTAGGTCCCCACAGAACATGGAGTAGAGTTCCCCGTGCTATAAAGCTGGTCTGCAGTAGTTATCTATTTCATGCATGATTAGTGTGACTATGTCAATCCCAACTTCCCAATTCATCCCACCCCGACCCTGGCTTCGTTTCAGATGTCTGGCTTTATAACTAAAAGAGGGTCTGGGAAATTTGGAGCCATCTTAACGTTGTTCTTTTAATCACGGATAATACAATGACCATGTAGCCTTTAACGCGGTCATGAGTGCTCAAATTTGGAAGTTCTCTCGAGTCTCTCATTCTGTGCTTCTACCCATGGCCACGACCCTTCCCAGCTGCCCCTGTCCACCTACATGTTGCCACAGGGGTTCTCAAAACTCCGAAGCTGCTAAGGGATTGAATCTGCGCTTCCTGTCATGAAAATGCACCAGTGCCGTGATTCATGATCTTGGCTGCACATTGGAATCACCTGAGGATCTTAAAACATCCTGATGCCTGGGTCTCACCCGTGATGATGTTGACAAACTTGGTCCAGACATGAGCACCAGGACTTTCAACATCCTCCCAAGTGACTCTAAGGTGCAGCAAAGACTGTGCCTCCCTGAAGGCCACAGAGTCCACGCCATTTGCCCTGGTCACTGTCCCCTGCCTCCCTCTTACCCAGCTCTGTGTGTGGCTGTGCTTATTTGCTCAGTCATGCCCCACTCTGCATAACCCCATGGAGTGTAGCCCTTCAGGCTCCTCTATCCAAGGGGTTTTTCAGGCAAGAATATTGGAGTGGGTCGACATTTCCTCCTTCAGGGGATCTTCTTGACCCAGGGATCGAACCTGCATCTCCTATGTCTTGTGCATTGCCAGTGGATTCTTTACCCGCTGAGCCATTGGGAAAGTCCCTGTCTCCATCCCCTGGGGCTGACATGACAGACGTGAATGAGGAAACTGCTCCAGAGGCCGTGTCTCCGTCTGGAGTGAGCTGGCACTCAGTTCATGGGGCCGTCGTCAGACCCTGGCTGCCAGGTGTGGTGGCCCCTGGCTATTTGACTCAGCCGTCATCCCACCCATCATGCCCAGACTGCTTTTTCTTTATTTACTCTCTCCTGTGAGCATAGTTCTGTAGCTACAGAAAGTGACTGAAATATTAACGGAAGAAGAAGCCCCTCCCTGCTTGCGTTTTTGCTCTCAGTTGCCTTTCTGTGGGATAAGTGGTGGGTTGTAGGGACTCAACCTTCCAGGCTTTTTCACCAGGTACTTGGTCTCAGATAGAAGCTCCTTCCTTTCCTGTGTTGTGTCTGGGGAGCTACATCTGCCCAACAGTGACCAGGGAGGGAAGGAGTGTCTTCTGCACCCAGTGGATCCCAAAGAGGGCTTAGAAGCCCCTTACAGAAGGAGTCTGGGGGATTATCCCAAGGGAGGAGGGTGGAGGGGATGGCCACCCATCCTGCACCCACTTTGGGAAATGCACACGAGACAGTTCATGCTCTGCCGGCCTCTGAACAGAGGGTCAGCCATGACCTCCCTTTTACTTCTTTGCTTTTTAGTTCCCACTTCATAAAAATGTCCACACTTTTTCATTTGTGTCCCCGTTATCTAGCTTTTCTTTGGGGAATCACAAGATTTACCAAGAACACAAGCAGATCTTAGTCTCCAATCCTCTCTTCACTTTTAAGAAATTTTGTTGGAGTACAGTTGAACAACAGTGTTGCTCAGTTTCAGGTGTGAAGCAAAGTGAGTCATTATACATGCACTCATTCTGTTTCAGATTCCTCTCCTATATAGGTTACTGCAGAATATTGAGTGGAGTTCCCTGTGCTATTCAGTAGGTCCTTGTTCATGACCTATTCTATATATAGTAATGGGTGTATGTTAATCCCAAGCTCCTAATTTATCCCTTCCCCCCACATCTCTCTTCTAATGGCCTAGAAGTTTTGTGATCTTGGACACTGGTTGGCAGCCCCTTTCCTCCTCTGCTAGTTGCTATTGATCAGGTCTTGTGTCCAAGACTCACAGAGCAAAGAGATTGACCTTGGCTCCCATGCACTCAGGGTAGCCAGGCGGGGAAGGAAAGAAGAAGGGTGTTCTGCTCTAGGAAATGGGTGGCTCTCTCTAGGAATATCTAAATTCAAGCACATCATACTACTGCAAAGTTTAATGACCTTCCTGGACTCTCAAATCTGAACAACTTGAAAATGAAAACCCTGTTCCTCGTATTAATTTGACTTTCTTTCTTATGAACTAATAGCTTAGCCATATATGACTAAGAAACCATTCACCACTTTCCCTGAGTTCTATTGAAAAGCATCCCACATTACCATGGCAATGAAACTCTCTAAACCCAAATCACAAACCCTAAGTCCTGGAAAATGCTCAGTCAACACCTCAAAATGTTAGTCCTCCAGAGTTTCTAACTAAAAGAAGGAATTAGATTATTTGGAAATTGTGAAATATTGAGTCATAAATGCATCAGGCGTGAACAGAAAACATGGTCTCTTTGGCTTAAAAATGAGATCTCTGTTCCAAAATAATAACTGAGGAACTCTCTGTGTGTACATATGTGCACGTTGATACTCAGAAACTATTTACATCAGCCAAAAAACATTCTAAAAATATCAGTAAATGGCCTATATCTTTCCTATTTACAATGGATTTGGGATAATATTGCAGAATGTAACTATTTTCTTTTGAAGTTTGGTAGCTCTTTTCAGGTTGGTAATGCGATTTTGTCCATTAATCTAGGCTTTTAAGACTGTATCTCAATTTCTAATTCTAATATATTGACATAGAACCACATCCTCTAGAGAAGGAGAGAAAGAAATTGGCTTCACATATTTTCCTAAAAGCATAGCGCCTGGCTTCCTCTTCCTATAATGGGATTTGGGGGATGGAATTTGAAAGGTACCATTATTTCCCTTCAGTGGTCATATTTTATGTCACATGTATTTGTTTCAGATATTTGTCACAACAACATTGTTTTGCCAAGTCTTTGTTACACAGTAGCTCCTATTTTATTCTGTACACAATGGAAAAAAATCAAGGGAAAACTGACACTTCCATGGGTTTATCCTGTGGTTGGAATTCATTTACATCACGTGAATAATACTTTAGTAGTACACTGAATACAGTAAATTTCACAGAGGAGAACAATCAAAATTGATAATGTTGCTGTTCAAAAGAAAGCAAAATGGGGCAAAATTGCTGTCTCCTTGTCACAAGAAATTCTTTGATTTAATTTGCATATGTGGAGAGTGACGATTTGTTTTAAAGGTGCACCAGCATTTCCTACCCAACAGCGTAGGCCCATTCAGCCTCATTTTTGCTTCCTCTGGAAACAGGCGGCAAGAAGCATGGAGGCCAGCCTCCAATGACAGCAGGGGCATCGGCTCACCCTGCCTGCTTCTGGCTGCCTCCTTGCTTTCCTCCCCTCCTCCTCTCAGACTCAGTCAATCCTCCACCCTCTTTAAGGAGCCATCACCAACTCTTCCTTCCCAGTCACCGTCTCTTCAAAACAGACTGCAGGCTCCTGAAGTTTAGGGATCTTGGCTCATGATTCTTGCAACACTTACAAACTCAGCTGACTTTTGAATTGAACAATTGATCATCAATCAATAACTCATTGTCTGTGGAGAGTCCTCTGAATATGAGGCATTCCTCCAAGCACAGTGAAGGCAACAGGAGACGGCAGGGTCACGGCACCTTTAGTAGCATGACCGAAGCTCCAGGAAGAAGGGCCCCTTAGGGAGCAGCAGCAGTCAGGGACAGAGAATGCGCCATCTCCGCTTCTGTCCTGCCAAGAGCACTTCACACCCAAGCTTCTCTGGGGGTGTAAGTCCAGGCTCATGGACCAGGAAATGCCTGGGATGCAGGCACAGCGTGGCATGTGCCTGGGGCGGCCATATCAGATGTCAGTGGGGTCAGACACCCTGGGAATATTGAGACAGTTGCAGTGGCTATGGAATCTGACTTTCACGCCAACCCTTCACACTCTGGGTCACAGGCAGGGAAGAATCAATTGCACAGCCCCCTCCGTTTCTCCCCAGCTGTGTCCTTGCTCCCCGCTCTTGGTCCCAGTATTCAAATGTCAACTCTGAATAACAGAAGATAGGGGACAAGCCCCTCCATGCCTTAGGGTGAGACAACTTTATTAAAGGGGTTTCTAGGAGGCTGAGAGCAGTTGGGGGTTTCTTTTCTTTTTTTTTTTGAAAATTATAACATAATTTACCACTGATTACTTGCAGTGTGCCAGGGATTTTCTTTCGCTGTCTCCTCTTTACCAGGTTGTACAGGGACATTCCTACCGTGAATGGATGGCTAAGCAGACCCTGCGGATCAGGTGGATGGGCGTTACTATTAGTCATGTGCACTCACAGCCCAGGGGAGGCAGCTCCTGCAGAGTTACACAGGGGTTGTGCTGAAGAGCTGAGTGAATGGGAAGTGGGGGCAGGCTTTGCGGCACCAGTGAGACAGGCTGGGACCTGGGGCCCTCTGCTACAGTGCTTGCACCTGTACAAACGTCTCCTCCAGCAATAAAATACAAAGAATCTATCAGTTCAGTTCAGTTCAGTTCAGTCACTCACTCGTGTCCGACTCTTTGCGACCCTGTGAATCGCAGCACACCAGGCCTCCCTGTCCATCACCAACTCCCGGAGTTCACTCAGACTCGCGTCCATCGAGTCAGTGGTGCCATCCAGCCATCTCATCCTCTGTCATCCCCTTTTCCTCCTGCCCCCAATCCCTCCCAGCATCAGAGTCTTTTCCAATGAGTCAACTCTTCACATGAGGTGGCCAAAGTACT
>SJYF01000263.1:5947251-5962453 GCA_006410515.1 Procapra przewalskii | reverse complement strand
ACACCACAGTTCAAAAGCATCAATTCTTCGGCGCTCAGCTTTCTTCACAGTCCAACTCTCACATCCACACATGACCACTGGAAAAACCATAGCCTTGACTAGATGGACCTTTGTTGGCAAAATAATGTCTCTGCTTTTGAATATGCTGTCTAGGTTGGTCATGACTTTCCTTCCAAGGGGTAAGCGTCTTCTAATCTCATGGCTGCAGTCACCATCTGCAGGGATTTTGAGGGACTGAAAATAACTGTGTGCATGTGCAGTTGGGGCAAATTCTGGACAACAAGAAACACAGAGACTGGAAACCCAGCCGCCACTTTGAAGAGCCAGGAGCAAGACTCGGCAGTCAGGAGCAATAACGGGGCACTGTGCACGCCCCTGGTGTTCAACACCACCAGAGGGGTGGGCGCCCCTCCAGCCCACCCCCTAGGCCCGCCCAGACCCTCACTTTATGTAAGGAAGCAGCTCGCCCCACCCTGGGGAGCAGATGAGCAAGGGAAACTGTTCTTTGTTCTGGCTCCCCTCTGGGGCAGTAAGAGTCCCAGTAAAGCCTTGCTGAATTTCTTGTCTGACCTCTGATCAATTTCTATTGATTGGGGAAGGCCAAAAATCCTGGTTGGTAACACCAAGAAGGTGAGGTACCCCCACTTCCCACAGGAGAAAGTGATGGGCTTGTTGGAATAAATCTGTGGACTGGCAGGGAACTGAACCTGCTATTCAGGCGTAAACAGGGGCTGTGACTGGCTCCCGTGATAAGAGGCTTGTTTGGCCCAGGGAATTTGTCCTTGGGAGCAGAGGGGTAGAGAGGGGAAAAGTAGGTAAGCCACTCATGCCCTTCTGATTTCACAAGCCATCAAAGCGGCACACAGCATTGAGCCTTACTTGTACTTAAGTCTTATATCTAAGTATTATAGCATGTACTTGACACATAGTATCGTACTTAACATTCATAATAACCCACGCAGTCATTATTATTTGTTAATTTGCAGTAAAGAACTGAAGTTCACAGTCATCTTGGGTGACTTCTTAGGAAAAATGGGAAAATCCAATATTCAAAGCTGGATATCATACCTTAGCTGTGATCTACGCAGTGACACAGCTTTGAGGGATTCTCGGCAAATAATTCCAGGCCATGCTTCCAACTAACAAACAATGCCCTTTGACACCATGATGAGAGTGAGAAGGTGAAAGGGAGATTCCTGATACTTCTGCCACCTCCACTGGGGACTGTGGCCCCAGTGATGGGAAGCCTTGGATACAGTGCATACTTTGGTCCTGAAGACAGTGTGAGTGAGTGAAAGCTGCTCACTTTCACTCTTTGTGTCCGACCCTTTGCGACCCTATGGACTGTACCCCACCAGGCTCCTCTGTCCCTTTGATTCTCCAGGCAAGAACACTGGGTTGCTGTTCCCTTCTCCAGGGGATCTTCCCAAACCAGGGATTGAACCCAGCTCTCCTGTTCTGTCTTCTTTTAGTTTTGCTTCCTTTGGCCTTTACCCTAGTGGGGTCTTTGGGATCTCTCTGTGTATAACAGCATCTACCATATCTTTTCATTTTAGCTTAGGCTGGATTTGAAGAGCTGAAACAGGAAAACACTTAAGGAGCCCTGAGACTCTCACAGAGAAATAAATCAGAGCTGCTGTTTCTTTTAGCTTTGCTTTCCTGTTCTTTATTTTTTTTAAATGTAATCTCTCCTTTTATCAGCCTTCATCATTTCATACTGTAAGAAAATGAAATCACTAAAGGCAATTAACCTTAAATCTGCTGAGTGTGAAGAGAAAAGGCCATGGTATATATTGATGAATGGTTTAGGAGAGAGACACTTAACTCTAGGGGTTTCCAGTTGGTAAAAACTCAGGCTTTGTTGTACAATAAGTATCATTATGTATTACACAATGACTGGAGACTGATTGCTTGCAGTGACATAAACACAAGCAATGCTTCAAAATCGGGCATAAATAACAAGCAAAAAAGCAATATGGAAAAATTCAGAAATGTCCAACTATTGCTATTTCTTGGGTGAAACTCTACTGATCCGTAAGTTGGGTTCTCCAACAAAATGTGAGACCAAGACACTTTTAGAAAGTAGCAATTTTAAAGAAATGAAAGCTATGCAAAATGCATTGTAGTCCTTCATTATATAGTTCATAAGCATGAAAAAAAAGAATTCTAGGCTGGTAATTAATTCATAATTCTGGAAAATATTTTTCCAGGCAGTGAATCTATAACAATAACCGTCACACTGCCTCTTTCCCTCACGTTCTTTATGAGAGACGCTTACCACCGAGTCTTCCCTGGAGAGGGTTTGGGCCACCATTTGCTTCCAGATGCTTCAGAAGCCACTCTTACCCCACCCCTGGAAACTGTGCAGAAGATCATTCAATGTGTGCGAATGGCGGCACTTACACCTCTCCCCAACACATACTGAGCCAAGATAATCCTTTAAGCCATGAGCATATGAGAAAGTGACATCACATCAATGCTACAGACAACTGTTTTCCCTGTGAACTATGGAATATTTTTGCCTCTGACAAATTCATCTCTTCCCAGAGATATGCAAAGTTCAGTGCAAAACAGTAATGGTACAAGGTGTTAATTATCTTGTATAAACCTTCCTTCCATTCCCCTGGGTTCTGTGTCCTTTGAGTTTTAAGACGTTTTCAGGCCAATCTTGGGAAGATGCTTCAGACTAAAATGCAAACACATGGCTGGGTATCTATGGAGAGTTTTGGAAATGAGCTAAACATTTACTGCCATCTTATCTGCAGCTGTAGTTATTTGCCTTTCCAGGAGAATCAGGTTGCACACAGGAGAGTAGCATTTTGGTATTGATGAAAGGTTTGCTTACAGAATTTTACCAAGTAGAGGTGTGACTTGTCTCTACGCACAACACACACATAAATTATTTCCCCTTGAAATAAAGTGTGCCCTTCAGGCTGGGAAGGCAGCAGCACTGATCTAGTCTCCCCGTTAATCTTGGGGAACCACCCACTAATGGCAATAGGCAGAGTCCTTGAGGGCACCTTTTTGCTCATTCCCAATGGTACACTTTTAGTATTATTTCTCATGGATTGTACTAGTCAGCTGTTGTGCCATAATACCACATAACAAATACCTAACAATCTCAGTGCCATAGAAGAGTGTTATGGACTGAACTGTGCACCCTTAAAATCCATAGGTAGAAACCCTAACCCCCAGTGTGATGGCATTAGGAGGAAAGGTCTTTGGGACATAAGATCAGATGAGGTCACAAGAGCCCAGCCCTCATGAACCGGCATAGCGCTGTTGTGAGAATCCTGAAAGACTCTGTTGCTCTCTACTCTCTGACCACGAGAGGATGCCTGTCTATGGACCAAGACATGCTGCTGCTGCTGCTGCATCGCTTCTGTCGTGTCCGACTCTGTGCGACCCCATAGATGGCAGCCCACCAGGCTCCCTCATCCCAGGGATTCTCCAGGCAAGAACACTGGAGTGGGTTGCCATTTCCTTCTCCAATGCATGAAAGGGAAAAGTGAAAGGGAAGTCACTCAGTTGTGTCCGACTCTCAGCGACCCCATGGACTAAGACACGGGCTCCCACCAAACACTGACTGCCAGCACCTTGATCTTGGGCTTCCCAGAATGGCAGAAACAACAAACTCTGTTGTTTAAGGCAACCTATGCAGGGTGCTCTGTTATAGGAGCCTGGACCACGTAAGACAAGGAGGGAACATCTATTTCTCTTGCTCCCAGTTCCAACAGTCAGCAGACGCTGCCTCCAGCTAGCGGCTGATGTGTTTCAGGGAGCTGAGGATGTCCGCCTCACGGTCTTGCATCTTCCTTGGACTAACAGTTACCTGAGGTCTGTGTTCTCATGATGAATAGCAGGAGCACAGCAGGGTGAGTGCAAACACCTGATGCCTTTTAAGGCCTAGACCCTAAATCGGCACATTGTTACTTCTTTCCAGAAAGAGGCAGTGCTGGTCTCATGGCCCTGTGTAAGACGTGATGGTAGCATGGTCTGATGTACCACGGGAGTATTTATTTTCCCCTCATTGACTTCTTAAAATTCTGCCTTCATGGGACTTGGAGAAGGCAATGGCACCCCACTCCAGTACTCTTGCCTGGAAAATCCCATGGACAGAGGAACCTTGAAGGCTGCAGTCCATGGGGTTGCTGAGGGTGGGACACGACTGAGCAACTTCACTTTCACTTTTCCCTTTCATGCATTGGAGAAGGAAATGGCAACCCACTCCAGTGTTCTTGCCTGGAGAATCCCAGGGATGGGGGAGCCTGGTGGGCTTCCATCTATGGGGTCGCACAGAGCCGGACACGACTGAAGTGACTTAGCTTCATGGGACTTCCCAAGTGGCGCTATTTAAAGAACCTGCCTGCCAATGTGGGAGACATGAGAGACACAGGTTCGATACCTGGGTTGGGAAGATCCCCTGGAGGAGGGCTTGACAACCCACTCCAGTATTCCTGCCTGGAGAATCCCCACGGACAGAGGAGCCTGGAGGGCTACAGTCCATAGGATCACAAAGAGTCATACATGACTGAAGCAACTTAGCACCCAATAATATATATATGAAAGACCATTTCAGAAAGGCATTTGGTTTAGGCAAGGCTAAAACCATAGATGTGGTTCATATATACAACAGAATGTCACTCAGCCATGAGAAAAAGAACAAAATAACGCTGTTTGCAGCAACACGGATGGACCTAGGGATTGTCATCCTGAGTGAAGCCAGACAGAGGAGCACAAACACCACATGATAGCACTTCTGCATGGAATCTAAAAAATGATACAGATGTGCTTATTTACAAAACAGAAGTAGATTCATGAGTGTAAAAAGCAAACTTATGGTACTGGGAGATAAGGTGGGGAGAGGGGTAAATTGGGAGATTAGGATGGACATATACATACTACTATATACAATCACTGCAGATGGTGACTGCAGCCATGAAATTAAAAGATGCTTGCTCTTTGGAAGAAAAGCTATGACCAACCTAGACAGCATATTAAAAAGCAGAGACATTACTTTACCAACAAAAGTCCATATAGTTAAAGCTATGGTCTTTCCAGTAGTCATGCACAGTTGTGAGAGTTGGACCATAAAGAAAGCTGAGCACCGAAGAACTGATGCTTTTGAACTGTGGTGTTGGAGAAGACTCTTGAGAGTCCCTTGGACTGCAAGGAGATCAAACCAGTCCATCCTGAAGGAAATCAATCCTGAATATTCATTGGAAGGACTGATGCTGAAGCTGAAGCTCCAATACTTGGGCCACCTGATGCCAAGAACTGACTCATTGGAAAAGACCCTGATGCTGGCAAAGACTGAAGGCAGGAGGAGAAGGGGGCAGCAGAGGATGAAATGGTTGGATGGCATCACTGATTCGATGTACATGAGTGTGAGCAAGCTCTGGGAGCTGGTGATAGACAAGGAAGCCTGGCGTGCTGCAGTCCATGGGGTCACAAAGAGTCAGATACGACTGAGTAACTGAACTGAACTGATAGACAAAATGGATAACTAATAAGAACACGCTGTATAGCACACAGAACACTGCTCAATACTCTGTAGTTGCCTCTATGGGAAAAGAATGTAAAGAACAAAAGAGTGGATCCATGTATATGTATAACGGATTCACTTGCTGTACACCTCCTAACAAAACATTGTAAATCAACTATACGCCAATAAATTTTTTTTAAAGAATAAAACTCTAGAAAAAGGAAGACTGAAATCACACAGGGAGTACTTCCTCTCCCAAACTGCTTGTTTTTCTTACTTCTGATTTTTTTCTAGATGAATCACAAAGTTATGTTTTGATGATCTCTTGTTCGCAAAAATCAGAAACTAACTTTGCCACACACATTCCCAAAGAAAAGAGTGTGTGTTATGGCTAATGGCACCCAACTTGTCATGGAAAAGAGCAATGGGAACATTAATATATTGCGATTCAGCATGCACCCATATTGTAATACATTTATTACATTATTAATTTATTGTCTTAAGACCTCTTACCTTAATTACAGCTGTCAACTCAAAATGGCTGGTATTTTCTCAGTAACAGCAATATACTATCACATGTGAGTGAGTGTGAGTCACTCAGTTGTGTCCGACTCTTGCAACCCCACAGACTGTAGCTCACCAGGCCCCTCTGTCCATGGAATTCTCCAGGCAAGAATCCTGGAGTGCGTTGCCATTCCCTTCTCCAGGGGATCTTCCCAACCCAGGGATCAAACATGGGTCTCCTGCATGGCAGGCAGATTCTTTACTGTTGGAGCCACAGGGAACCCATACTGTAAGATGGCAAAAATCAAATATTCCTGTAGTTATAAAATTGTATAGTTCATTCATTATGATGAGCAAGAGTTATTAAATCATGGCAGCTCAGTTAAGACGTGCAAATTGTTGACTTGGACAAAATCCAAAGTCCCTGAATTCACAAGATGTCCAGTTAGGCATCCCCGTGACAGGTTGGCTTGGAATGACACAGATCGACCTGAGAGGAGCCAACATAGCCCTCCCCCACCCCCTCCATGTATCAGAAGACGGAGGCTGAGGCCCCTATTTTTCCTACCCAACTTGGGAGACCTGGTAAGCCACTAGAGGTTTTGGGATATAGACCCTTAGGTAGAGAAAGAGGATAATAATGATACATAAGGTTCTCAAGCATAAATGAATTAACCCAAGTGTTAGTTAATATGATGATGACAAATGTGGAGACTTGTGTTCTCCTGACACGGAGCAGCATCCCGAGGCTGCTGCTGGAGTCAGCTCAGGGAACTGAAGCCCCTGCTGTGCTTGGAGAAGGTGTGACCTCTTCAAGCTGAAATTCCCTCATCAGGAAATGTGAACTGTAATAGGATCTCCTTCTGAAGGTTGTCCTGAAGAATAACCGAGGAAGGCCAGAAAGTGCACAGCATGATACCTAGCACATAGTCACTGCTTAATAAGTGTGATCAGCTGACAGTGATTATCTTCATCATTTTATGGTAGATGTTAAATTTCTGCAACACAAAAGGGTCCCAGAGGGCACTTTATTATATTGAATCTTAAAAACATTGTACTTAATTTTTGGCAACTATTATTACTTTTATAATAGAGTATTTTGGATTGGGCTTTTAGACTCCATGAGATGGCATTCGAGTGGCAAAGAAACACCTCCTTTTGCGAGCTCAAGGCCTAGGCATCTCACACCCTAATCTCCTGAACGAAAATATAGAGGTTGCCCAGGTCTCCCAAGAAGCAGGTCCCCATGTGGGTGCAGATGCAGGAGGAGCTGTAAAGACAGAGATTCCATCTGATTTCAGCTCTCAGGTCAAGTGTCACTCAAGGAATTTAATAAATGGCACCAGCCTGCATGGTGACAAGCAGTTGCAGCTTTTGATTTAATGCCTTCATTAAAAGAGATCTTCAGATGAAATGAACTTCATCCTTTTATGACAACCAGAAGGGAAAATGTAAGACCATGTAATCAGCGATGTGGTTGAAATCAAACCTATTTTGGGCTACATCAAGTTGAATGTGACAGTGAAATCATGTAGCCTGGCTAGAATAATTAGGATGGTTTTACGAAGCCTCTTCATCAATTCCATTCTTTTCATGTATAATCAAATTTTTCTTTGATTTTGTGTATAATCTCCTATTCGACTTATCTTGGAGCACAGTCACAACAGTAACAGCTATGATGACAGCTATGATGATGGTGACCGTGACGATGGTAGCAAGGATGCGATAGGAGCACAGACTGCGTATCTGATCGCATCTCCCGAAAATCTCTGCAAGTCACTGAAGCTCCGTCTCCGTGGCCACATCTCTGCCCAGCCTTTTCTACCTGACTTTAGTGCAGTAAACACCCGAGTTCCACATCCCCAATCATTCCCCATTCCTGACTGCTTCTGCCAGTTATCTTTCAGAAACAAAGCAGATCACATACTCATCTGGGCTTGGGACTCCCCAGAGATCTCATGAGAGGCAGCAGGAGTTTCCAGGAACTTCAGGATGAGAGATGCAGAAGCCTAGGGGGCCTGGGAGATAGAAGCAAGAGATGGTTCTGGAAATCTGGACAGAGTTGGTCAGGAAGGTCTGTGTTAGCACCTTGGCATTGTTGAGGGGAAGAGAGAGACCCAAAGTCCAGAAGAAAGATGAAAATACCAACCGTAGTTCTGAGTGGTGGGACTTGGACTACTTTATACTTTTCTCTTCATGTTCTTTAAATACTCTCATTTTCTGCATGATTCTGTCTTCTCAGATGTTTAAACACAAGTTATTTTTACTTTGTAAGCAAAATAAATCCTGTGCTCTTTTTGCCACACTACAAGGCAAATTAAAACACGTGGTTAATTGGGCCTCTCTGCACTTGATGCCTTCACAGTACCTGCATTTGGGCACAATTAACTGTTTTCTAATGGATTTCCTGCTGTCTCTGGCTTTTGAGTGTCTTGCCCTTAGGAAAGTCTTTGAGCTAACTGGAGCCAGCTGTGTGTACCATCGACCATATATAAGTCAATTGGGGTGACAGTATCTGTATTGCTCTGTGAAAGGTGGGGGTCGTTGTGTATACTGCTGGACGAAGTGATCATTGAAGTTGTAAACTGAGCTGATTGTTGGAAGCTGTGTGAAAATTACTGGAAAGGAACTGATAAAAAACTTTCCATTTTTAATGATTTTTAAAAATGTTAATCAATTTTTAAAATTGAAGTACAGTTGGCTTACAGTGTTGTGTTAATTACTGCTGGACAGGAAAGTGATTCAGTTATACACATATATTTGTTGTTCAATCGCCACGTCCTGTCCGACTCTTTGTGACCCATGGGCTGCAGCACGCCAGGCTACCCCTTCATGACCGCTGCCTTGTCGTGGTGAAGTGGCTTGAGTAACTCAGTGAAGCCGTGAGCCATGCTATGCATGGGTAATAGTGGAGAGTTTTGACAAAACGTGATCCTCTGGAGGAGCGAATGGCAAACCACTCCAGTATACTTACCATGAGAACCCCATAAACTTAATATAAAAAGGCAAAATGATGCATGTATATACACTCTTTTTATTGTTCTTTTTCATTATAGCTTATCACAGGATATTGACTATAGTTCCCTGTGCTACGTATATAGTAGGACCTTGTTGTTTATCCAAAAAACTTTCCACTTTTGAACCACTGCTCTTAAGGACAAATATTTTAATAGTTGGGATTTTCAGCTCTGGGGAAACTTTCTACTGAAGCTGGGACAGGAGGTGTAGTAGGAATTCAGATGTGATTAGATATGGGACACACAGATCATTGTATAATTTTTCCAATTAAACTGTTTTATTACCTATGGCCATTTTCTCCTTTAAAAATTGTCTTTGCTTTCTGGAAAGGAAGCCAGCACAAGCTGGTCACATAGTCACTCTGTCTCTTGCTCTTGTAATTTTACACGGAAGTCCTCATTTCTTAGAGCTATTATACTTACTTTCCAGCCCTGAGGCGTTTCAAGAGGACAGAAATAGATTTATTTCACAAACAAAATTCTCCCTGCAAACTAGGAGCAAAACAGGAAGGTCCAGATACGCAATGGCATTCAGTGATTGACTGCATTTCCTGAAACTTCTCATAACCGATTCTCTAGAAAATCTCCCAGAATTGTTAACCCTGGAAAGTAAGGGTTAACATGATGTATTAGTTTGTTAGGGATGCCGTAACAACATACCACAGACTGGATGACTCAACAGAAGCGTGTTTTCTCACAGTTACGCGTGTCCAGGATGAAGGTGTCGGCGGGTCGGTTTCTCCTCAGGTTTGGCTGCAGACGGAGCCTGCTCTCTGCACCCTCACTGGTCTTTCTCTGCACGAGTGTCCTGGCTCTCTGTGCGTCCTGATCTCTTCTTATAAGGACAACCCTCAGACTGGATGCGGGCCCATCGGAAAGACCTCGTTTCAACTTAATTATCTCCTTAACGGCCTATCTCCAAATGCAGTTACATTCAGGGGATCTCCTGGTGGTCCAGTGGTTAGGACTCCACTGCTCCCATTGCCAGGGCCCCAGTTCAGTCCCTGAGCAGAGAACTAAGACCCTGCGAGCCAAGGAGCACAGCCAAAAGAACCAAAAAACAAAAACAAAATCCCCAAATGTAGCTTCATCTGAGAAACCACGGCCACTATGCTGGAAGTTAGGGCTTAAACATGTAACAGTAGAAGGGGATGCCACTCAGGGGATAACACGTGGTGTCAGCTGGAAAGAGCAGGGGGAAAGCAGTGAAGCACTAAAGTATTACTCGTCCTAAAATATCAGGGACAGTGACAGTACAATCCGCCAACTGTGAGCAGAAGTGAACATGGACTGCTTTTCAGAAACTCCCAAAGGCCAAGCATGGACTGCTTTTCAGAAACTCCCCAAAGCCAAGTGTTCTCTTGAAACAGATCATTGCCCTTCTTCTTGCAAAGATGGGGGATGGATGGAATGGGGATTTGGGGTTAGCGGATGCAAGCTATTATACAGAGAATGGCTAAACACAAGGTCTTACTGCAGAGCACAAGGAACTATATTCAATATCCCACGATAGGCCATAATGGAAAAGAAAACTGTGAAAAAGAATGTGTGTGTGCATACATATATATGCATGCATATATACATGTATATGTATATATATCTGAATCGCTTTGCAGTACAGCAGCGACTGACACATTATAAATCAACTGCGCTTCAATTTTAAAAAAAGGAATGAGTCTATAACAACCTATACATTTCATCTAAGGGGGATGTGACAGGCAGCACATAAACAGTAATGTCTTCCCTGTTTAATTACATCAAGGGTTGGAGGGGTCTTAAGGAGATTCTTAAAATAAAAACGTGCAAATAGTAAATGAAACCAGTCAGAATAACCGACAACCTACATGTAACAGCAGGTCAAAAGGAAATTAAACTGCAGCTAGACGGATTATAAGATCGGATATAGTCACTAAATTAGAAGCAGGGATATTTTTCTCCTAATTTCCTGGCATAGGAGGCCAAAGAACTTTATTTTAGGCTGATATGACACTCACTCTGCAGGAGGGGAGACTGGTTCCCTCTTTGTGGCAACAAAGTCTTGCTAAGCACAAACTCTGAGAACCCAGGGTGGGCCCCATTTGCCAGTGAGTGAGGGGCCTGGTGTGTCCCCACCAAATCCCCAGGAGCCCTTGCTTACAGGTGACTCGCAGGTGGCAGCTCCCCGGCACCCCCAACCTTCTGTGTAAGTGCCAAGTGTGCTGCGGGAGCCAGAGAAACCCCCCTAGTGAATGTCTGCAGAAGCTGCTGGGAGAATCTGCCCAGTGTGGATGGTGCTGCTGGGACTCACGGGGACATGACTCCACAATGCTGCGTCTTGAGCTCCACCCTCGGCATCACCCCAGCAGGAACTGGGGAACCAAGCATCATCATCATTCTCAGGACTGAGAGCTACATACACATCTGTCCTGCCAGGAGCAGGGTTTACTTTCTGTGTCCACGGGATGTCAGGGCGGGGCACAGAGAGATGGGTGTGCAAACGGGTTGAATTGACGCAGTGCCCAAGCGCCGACTCTGCTAACCAGCTGAATGAAAAAGCTTGCTTCTTTCCTTTTGAACTTCATTTCCCCCTTATGCCTAAGAAAAAATATCTTGCCCTATTCTACTCCATTTATTCTCATGAGCTTTAAGGTGCAACTTCACAGAATGAAAGGGTACAGGATAAATAAACATGTGGCTTTGCAAGTGGAGAGACCTGGGCTCTGCTATGGTACACCAGCTCAGTGAGCCTGGGTCACGCTGAGCCTCAGTCTCCTCGTTGGTATCAGAGGAGCAATGATGTAACAGCCCTTCTTGGCACAGCTGTCGTGAGAAGAAAGGTGCAAACAGAACTGCTTCCTATGCCAAGTACATGATAACTGTAGTGACGGAAAGGTGAAATTAATTGATGGAAGGGTCTTCTGCTTTATATACGTTTCTGTGTCTGTGACTTGTACACAGGGATTCCTCGGCCTATGTTTCAATATGAAGATAAACGTTCTCGTCAATGTCGGTTTCAGTTAGTCCTGTTTGTCCCCCCAAAGCTTCGCTTCCAGGCAGTACTTTCCTGAGATTTTCTTCATGTGTCATTCTCTTCTTGTCACCGCAGCTTGCTCCCCAGAAAGCCAGAGAATCAGGACAACTGTCAGTGAGGATGAAAGACTCTGAGTAACGTCAGACTAACGTCTTTTCTGTATCTTTTCTCCAGAAGAAATGGGGACAACCCCAAGGAAGCTGGATTTGTATAAATTAGCACCATTCTTCTCCCTATGAGCTATTTTCTTAATCTTACATGCGCATAGCTGATTTATAGCATACTTGGTTATAGCTGGTTTAGTATAGGTGGGCTTCCCTGGTGGCTCAGTGTTAAAGGGTGCACCTACAATGCTGGAGACTTGCAGGACATGAAGATTCGATTCCTGGGTTGGGAAGATCCCCTGGAGAAGGAAATGGCAACGCTCCAGTGTTCTTGCCTGGGAGTTAGCGTGGACAGAGGAGTCTGGTGGGCTACAGTCCACTGGGTCACAGAAGAGTCAGGCATGACTTAGGGACTAAACAGCAACATGGTTGGTTTACAGCTGCTGTGTTAGTTTCAGGTACAGAAAAGTGAATCAGTTACACCTATGCATCCACCATTAATTTTCAGATTCTTTCCCATATGGGTTATCACAGACCTCTGAGTAGAGTTCCCTGTGCTATGCAGTAAGTCCTTGTTGGTTATCTATGAGCCGTTTTCCACGGAGGAGGAAATGGCACCCCACTCCAGTATTCTTGCCTGGAAAAACTCCCATGGACAGAGGAGCCGGCTGGTTGCAGTCCGTGAGGTTGGAAAGAGTTGGACAGGACTGATCAATGCAGCACAAGCCACTTTATTTTGACACCTAATCAGCAAGCAGCGCCATTAGCTCAAAGCTGGCTGCTTCTTCTTCAGACCAACAACCAGACTTTAGATTGCCTTTCATTTTGCAAACGCTCCTCTGAGAGAAAAACAATAAATGAAATGTAAAAAGAAATAGATTATTGGTCTCAACCCCAGAGAAACCCACGATGTATTCATTTCAGGCTTAGTTTTCAAGGTTATATCTGGAAACTTCTCATCAGTTGAATGCTCATATGGCCGCAGGCAAATAAAGCAAATGAGCCGATTCGTTTTCTGAAAATAGTGAGCAAAGTGCAGATTTGTCAGCCAAAGAAAGAGCACAGTTCACAAACTTGATCGACTCAGTTGCCATTAGTGACAAGTGTAAATGTTTTCAGTGAACTTGGGGACAGTCTTGAAAATACATCTAATCATTTCCCCAGAAAACCCAAAGCTGTGCTCTCTCTAGACCAAATGACTGGCGGATTTTGTTCTCATTATTCCCATGATCTTGTTTCCTGGTGCTTTGGGGACCCAGCTCCCCATGTGACCCCAGTGTGCACGTAGACACACACACACACACACACACACACACACACACACACACACACACTTCTTGAGTGATTCACACTAGCTCCTGGTCCTTTTCAAGCTGGAGAAGTTAGAGTCATAAAGACAGACTTCCTTTCACTGCCACTCACCCATGAAACCTAAGAAACACAGGCTCTGCGTGGCCCCATGAGGACCCTGTGAGGGCTTCTGTCCGCAAGATCATGATTGCCCTGGGTTGCAAGGAGAAGGTCTTGGACCTCGAGGAGTGCCCCTTGCTGGGCCCCTGTGACCCACTAATTCATTTGGTGCATTTGCTGCTGCTGCTAAGTCACTCCAGTCATGTCCGACTCTGTGTGACCCCATAGACGTCAGCCCACCAGGCTCCCCCATCCCTGGGATTCTATTTGGGACCATCTATATAAGGAATTTGGGCAATGTGAGATATCAAACTCAAGTCTCCCTTTTCCCTAAACTCTGATTCATTTGCTTGAATTCAGCAAAGGGTCAGGGAAGGCCTTTGCAAACGTGCAGTAAATGAGTTTGCCTCTAGGTCACTTTTGGTCTGGCCCACCCAGCTTGATCCCTCAGTGGTGCCACTTTGGGATGCCAGGCTGACAAGAGCTCTGAAAACAGACCAGTGTGTGTGGGTGTGTGTCAGCTGCTCCGTTGTGTCCGACTCTTGGCGGCCCTGTGGACTGGAGCCGCCAGGCCCCTCTGTCCGTGGAGCTCTCCAGGCAAGAACACTGGAGTGGGCTCCCAGAGCAGAACATCCCCTGAAGGTGCTCAGCTGCCTCTTGCCTGCGGGTGGTCCTTGACCAGGCTGCTCTTATGCTGCCCCTCAAAGCAACAAGTTCCGATCACCTCTCCCGACCCAGGAAAGTACGTTGACATCAGTGTCTCCATCTCGCCACCGGGAAGCCAGGTCACACACGGCACAGAGCCCATTCTTGAAAGGGAAATGAGCCCCCTCGTCACATGTTGAGCGGACAGGAAGCTTTTTCGAATCATAGGTATTCTTGATGACAACTCTGCAGCAGTACAGGAAAGTGCCTTCTGAATCCCGAGAGAAACTTACAGAGAGCCACGGATGCTCTCATGGGGGGTAATGTTTATGTTGCTCTGTTTCTTTGAAAACGGGGGCCAGTTTATCAGGACAGTTCATTGGTGGTCTGTTAGGGACACAGATGGTTATCTGGAGAGGTGAGTGTGAGTCCCCAAGCCTGCAAAGATTTCAGCACCTGGGAATCAGTAGATGAGCTCAGCTCTCGGACATTTCCATTCCTGACATTCTATGAGTTCACGTATCTCCAGTAATCTGAACATTTAATTAAGCAGAATTTTCCACTTTCCAGCTGTGTCAGACAAATGAGAGGACCCACTGTGTGAGTCAATAAGAAAACCTACCCCAGACTGCCTTCCGCTAGAGGAGGTCAGAGCAAGAATTACTGTGGGCAATCAGAGAAGGATATAAAAGAGAGCAAAGTGTCCCTAGCACGCTTTGTATATCAGAGCCTTACAATTTGCCGACGTGTGCCCAGAAGTAAGTCTCCCATTACAGAACTTTCTATCCGTTTCTTGAAAATGTTCCAGTTGCATTGGCATGTTTTATGATTTGCCTTGCTTCAGAGATAAGCACTTTGTAAACGATTAAAGTTCTCAGGTGTTTTTCTCTTTGAAAAGGTTGTGGTTAGGGAGGGGTAAATTAGGAGACTGTGGTTGACCTGTGTAACACTGCTAGGTATAAAACTGATAACTAACGAGAACCTACTGTGTAGCACCGGGAACTCAACTCAGTATTCTGGAATAACC
>SJYF01000263.1:5904830-5924208 GCA_006410515.1 Procapra przewalskii | reverse complement strand
TGCTTTTGAACTGTGGTGTTGGAGAAGACTCTTGAGAGTCCCTTGGACTACAAGGAGATCCAACCCGTCCATTCTGAAGGAGATCAACCCTGGGATTTCTTTGGAAGGAATGATGCTAAAGCTGAAACTCCAGTACTTTGGCCACCTCATGTAAAGAGTTGACTCACTGGAAGACTCTGATGCTGGGAGGGATTGGGGGCAGGAGGAGAAGGGGATGACAGAAGATGAGATGGCTGGATGGCATCACTGACTCAATGGATGTGATTCTGAGTGAACTCCAGGAGATGGTAATGGACAGGGAGGCCTGGCGTGCTGCAGTTCATGGGGTCCCAAAGAGTCGGACACGACTGAGCGACTGAACTCTAACTGAGAAGTGTAGTTGCCTAGGTGTCTGGCTGTGGACATATTCATAAAGGTCTCTTTTCTCTTAATTTATCATAAAACTTCCATGTTAAGTCTCGCCAGGTGCACGTGAGGTTCCTGAGCCTTTTTCTGAGATGACCGAGGTGGAAGCTTCAGAGAGGCATGTTCATAATGTCAACAGAGGAAGCGCTCACAGACAGTGTTCCCAAGGCCGCCACGGGGACCTCTAACAGTTTGGAGGCTCTGCCCTGTGGCCACCGGCCCCGCTGCTGCAGCTACTGCTGCTGCGGGAGGTGGAGGAGCCTCGGGCTAATGTCTGATGAGTCAGACTCTGGATTCTTCCAACCCCTGGGTTCTTTCTCTCTCTTTCATCCGCTTCCTGGGTCCCGGGTCATTTTCACCGCTCATTATCGCCAGCACCAGAAGGAAGGTGGAGGAAATGAAGGGAGATCAAATTCAAATGAATCAATCCTGCCACTTGTTGGCAGCTCATCTCGCGAGCGTACGGCGGGGAAGCAGCGGCTGCTCTTCTGTGGGTTCCGATTCTCTGAGCTATTCTTGTGCCCCTTGCTGCCAGGCAATATTGAGGGGGCTGGATGCAAATGAGCTGTTGGGATAGAAGCAGAGAGGCCGGGGGAAGCTCACTCTGGCAGCAACTTCTTCAAAGAAAGGGAAAGGATGTCACACCGAGTAGCCCAAGTTTTATTAAACAAGCTCATGTTTGGACTCATCTTATTCCCCTAGAAGTAGAGGGAAAGAGATGCGAAGGCCACATTGAAAGCAATTGTAAAGCAGAAGATGCACTGATTGTCATAGCAACGAAATGAAAGTATTCTGCAAAGAGTATGCCGAGGACAGCAAAAACAGACACAAGGAAGATCTGTATGAAAACCCGAAAGAAGAACGAAAGGAAAACAAAACGCAGGAGTATCTTTAACCCACCGTCATTCACACAGATAGGCTGCGGGAGAGGGCGGGAAGCGGGACTGGCCAGGCATGTCCTCTTCACTCTGAGCTCATGTGATGGCAAGGGACTGGACCCTGGTTCCCAGTGTCCTGTCCTGCTCTGGAGCCGACCCTGTGATGTGCCACCCACGTGGCCCTGCAAGGAAGAGCTTATGTAATAGGAAGGGCTTGTTCCAGATCCTGGGATGCTGAAGGGGAGAGCCCCTTTCAGGGACTATCTCCAAAGCAGAATCACTTTGCCTCCCAGGAAGAACTTACACCCAATGACTGACCAGGGAAAGGGAGAAAGTCCTGGCCACACTGGACCATTCTGGGACAGCTCTGAGCTGCCTCGGGGTGGGCTGAGGTCATCTCAAGGCTCTGCATCACGGGTAACTTCTTCCTCTCGCCAGTCCATCCCGTCCCATCCACAAATGCTGAGCCCAAGTGTACTACTTCTTAATAAACCGCTTGTTT
Source organism: Procapra przewalskii (assembly GCA_006410515.1). Lineage (NCBI taxonomy): Eukaryota > Metazoa > Chordata > Mammalia > Artiodactyla > Bovidae > Procapra > Procapra przewalskii. The sequence continues at coordinate 5,922,423 of SJYF01000263.1, read as the reverse complement.
GCAGAGCCCTATTCCCAGATGTCTCCCCTGAAAGCTTGACAAGCAATCATTCTGCCTGGGATGTACAGTTGATTTTTTTTTATTTTTCTGAGCTAAAGATTCACTCTTGGTTGTGATATTGGTATGTACAAGAGTAGCTATGGAACACATCCAAGCTGAGGAGGTGGGAGAGGCAAGAGACAGAAAGGCTGTGCGTGAGCCGAGCGGGACTAGGATAATGAGACTGGGCTTCAAATGGAACTTTAAAAGCAGCAGCAGAAGGGACCCTAAGGAACAGGGGACACCAAGAAGTCACAGGCACATCACTCAGCAAATGTTACAGTGCCCAGATCAGCTCATCACTCAGCAAACATTACGGCAGCCAGATCAGGTCCAAGCTTGCGGGAGGGGGGCAGCGAAGGGGCCCAGAGTCGTGTTCAGCTGGTGAGATAAGGGGTGGAGTTCGGATGACTCCTACACCACAGCTGAGTCCACTCGTGGGCAAGTGACCATTTGGGGCTAAATCTAAGCACAGGATGCTTTCTACTTGGGGGGACTTTTGGCAATACAATCTGAAGAGAATGTTTGCCACCAGATAAGGTGTCATAACATAGAGACTGGACTAAATTATCATTGCCACTGAATGGCACCAGACACAGCCTTTAGACCCTATGTCTGTGGGAAATAAAGCAGGGAACAGCTCAGTGAATGGGGATTCATGAAACCAAAGTCTCCTTGAATTCTGCTATAGCAATTGAACTGCAATTAAGATGTAGCTGTTTTAAAAAACAAGAAGAATATAGACACAAACAAGCACCAATATACACACAGAAATATAATATATATTTATATATACATGCAGGAATACATGTGTGTATACACACACACACACACACACACACACACACGGGCTTCCCTTGTGACTTAGCTGGTATAAGAATCTGCCTGCAATGTGGGAGATTTGGGTTAGATCCCTGGGTTGGGAAGATCCCTTGGAGAAGGGAAACGCTACCCACTCCAATATTCTGGCCTGGAGAATTCCATGGATTATACAGTCCATAGGGTCACAAAGAGTCGACATGACTGAGTGACTTTCACAAACAAACAATACACACACACACACACACACACACACACACACACACACACATATATATATAAAGTCTACCACATCTTAATATTAGAAGAAAAAAGCCAGCTGTCTAATTCATGCAATAAGCAAATACACCTGTGGCATCGTTCGCTACATCTGATAATCTTACAATCACTCATGTTTAAAATGCATAAATACCTCTGGAGGAATTTACAATTGCCAACAGCACCCTCATTTTCCAGGTGAAGAAATCGAGACCCAGAGATGTTGATTAATCTGCCCAAGGTCACAGAGTTAGTAACTAGCCAAGGTGGGATTTGAACTGGTGTAGAGTCCCTGCAGGTCACTTCTTTCTCTCCTTCCTTCCCTCTCTCTTAACATGTGGGGGTGTGTGTGCACGCATGTGTGCGTGTGTGTGCATGCGTGTGTGTGTGTGTGCGTGCTCTGCCTCCCTCACCACCACGCTGAAGCTGGCCCTGCAAAGAGGCAGCGTAGTGGCCCCACCTGCGTCTGTATGAGACCCTCGGGTTTGCTAGGTGCCTTGACGGAGGTGTGGTTGTCACTACGGTGCTTCAGAAAATCTTCAGTGCTCCTTGGCGGAGCGAGAAGGCTGTACTTCCCCACCCCCTTTGAAGTTAGCTGTCTCCGTATGATCACTTTGGCTGATGAATTCTGAGCAGAACTTAGGTGAGTTTTAAGGACCCTTTTAATCTCCTCCTCCGTCTTCCTGGGTCTGTAAGTAACTCAGAAAAAGCAGATCTGGTCACTAACACACTGGACACACAGCAGGAATAAGAATTAACCAGGGGTTGAACCCACACTCTGGGCAGTGAAAGCCTGGAGTCCTAACTAACTGGACTGCTAGGCGACTCCCCAGCTTTTGTACTTTGAGGCCACTGGGATCTGGGGATCATTTATTACTGCAGCGTTACCAAGCCTGTCTTCACCATTCTGAGGTGCTTATCCTTCTACAGATAAAGAGACTGAGGTTCAGAGAGGCTTAACTGTTTGTCCATGGACACACAGCAGTAAGATGGGAAGCCCCTGACAAGCAGAGATTGACGAGAGAGATTGTTTTACGAAGCAAACACACACACGCATGAACCCCAGCGAAGTCAAGAAGGCCGGAGAGAACACTGGGGCCGCTGCAAACATTCCACGGTGTGGGGGGAAATGGATTGATGCCGACAGGGCAAAATCCGGGTCTGAATTCCATAGGAACATCAAGTTCACTCTGAGCTATTAAATATGTTTACAGAAGGTCAGTAAGAAAGCCGGAGCAAAGGACTGGAAATTGTCAGAAAAGAGACAGAAGTGTAAACAGAGACACAGCTCATGTCATGCTCAAGGCCAAGACGGCATCAAGATTTTCCACCACCAAGGCCCAATTTCTGACCTTGGCTGGTCCTTTAAATGCCGTGTAGACTGGCTGTCTGACTTGATGCCATGGCAACCAGCTCTACTGACCAGTTCCATGTAATCTGCTTTCACCTTTGGCTTCTTGGCCGCTATCACAAAATGCAAAGCTTCACAGAGAGGGCTGGAACTTTACTTTTTATTTTTCAATTGAAGGATAATTGCTTTACAGAAATTTGTTGTTTTCTGTTAAACCTCAGCATGAATCAACCACAGGTATACATGTATCAAAACTTTATTTTTTAAAGGGTGGGAAGAGGGAGGTTTCCAAAGGAATTGTTCATCTATAATCCTACTGAATTAGGCAAACTGTCTAAACTGGTTGATTCATCAGCAGAAATGGGATGAGATGTGCCAGCTAGAAGGAGCCTGAGAGAAACGCTGAGAGGTTGAAGCCGTGTAGTTGGAGGATCAGCCTCCGTCAGGCTTCACCACGACTGAGAGCCCCAAGAGCCAGCACCGAGACGCATCTGGCACGGTGTCCTGAAGGCAAGAACAGAGGTTTATTGCTTAGGAATTCTGTTAGCACATATTTCAGGAAAAGCGAGCATCCCAGCTCTGTAGAATAAGCAAAAAAGTGGAAAAGACTGCCTGCCAAACAGGAGATGTGGGTTCAATCCCTGGGTTCGGGAAGATCCCCTGGAGAAGGAAATGGCAACCCACTCCAGTATTCTTGCCTGGGAAATCCCATGGACAGAGGAGCCTGGTCTGTCCCATGGACAGACTGCATAGCCTGGGCTACAGTCCATGGGGTCGCAAAGGAGTCGGACGTGACTTAGTGGCTAAACAGCAGAAGCACCAGAGGAATCCTGAGTGATTCCTCTCTGGGCCCAGAAGAACTGATGACCACTGGGCTGGACAGGGTGGAAGAAGCAACCAGGAATCTTTCCAACGAGTCCCTTGGACAGCGAGGAGATCTAACCAGTCAATTCCAAAGGGAATCAATCCTGAGCATTCACTGGAGGGCCTGATGCTGAGGCTCCAAAACTTTTGGCCACCTGATGTGAAAAGCCAGTGTTTGCCATGCCTCTATTATAGGTGTGACCTGACCTGCTGTCCCTTTCGTGGATGGGTCAAGGGGAGCCTCATAACCTCATGAATTTCCCTCTCCCAGATCTTGACCTTTCTGAACCTCCTCTGATTCTCCAAAGGGGCAGCTGACTTCTCAGCATGCCTTGGAACTCAGCATGACTAGAATATAAAAGATCTCGCAATTGCCTGCCCAGGTTTAACTGATATATATATATATATTATATATATATATATATATTATATATAATATATATATATGCAGCAGGAATTGTTTTCTGAGTGCCAAAGAACTGATGCTTTTGAACTGTGGTGTTGGAGAAGACTCTTGAGAGACCCTTGGACTGCAAGGAGATCCAACCAGTCCGTTCTGAAGGAGATCAGCCCTGGGATTTCTTTGGAAGGAATGATGCTGAAGCTGAAACTCCAGTACTTTGGCCACCTCATGAGAAGAGTTGACTCATTGGAAAAGACTCTGAGGCTGGGAGGGATTGGGGACAGGAGGAAAAGGGGATGACGGAGGATGAGATGGCTGGATGGCATCACGGACTCGATGGACGTGAGTCTGAGTGAACTCCGGGAGATGGTCATGGACAGGGAGGCCTGGCGTGCTGCAATTCATGGGGTCACAAAGAGTCAGACACGACTGAGCGACTGAACTGAACTGAATTGTTTTAGTCTGCCATTTTTAATGCATGTGGCAGAATGCTCATGTAGAGAAACACAGAGTGCCAATTAGGTGACCTGAGATCTTGCATCATTTGGGGTAAACACAGAAGAAGAGTGAAACAGGAAATAATCGATAGAGAAGGAGGAAAAACAGTATCTTTTGACGCTGATGTTCCATGGGCGGACACCACGTGCAAGTGCAATGGAAAGGAACAGACCCACCCCAGGGGCACAGCGACACTCCCGTATGAGCACCCTGAGTGGGGGTGTTGCAGGGGCCCAGGGCGCAAACAAGCCCCACCAAAGCAGCATCTGGCTTTTCTCCAGGCTGGGGACGGTCTTTCTGGAGGCACTCGGCCAAGAAGCGTACTTTCGCATTTCAACAACAGGACTTCCTGGGGTAAAGTAAACAGCTCTTCCCACCAGGGACAGAAGCAAAATGAAACATAGTCATGCAGTAAACCAGGTGATGAGACAGCAACCAAAGAAGTCCTCTCCTTCAGGTGGCACGCGTGTGTACCTGAGGAGGGGAAAGCCAGGGAGAAAGAGAGTCTGCGAGGGAAGGGGGGGCGATGACCAGACACAGTTAGCGTCCGGAGGGGTCTAAATTCTAGGCAACATGTGAGAAACAAAATGAGCATGAGATATATGTGTTGGATAAAGAAGGAGAACTCTTGCCAATGGGCTTCCCTGGTGGTCCAGGGGCTAGGAACCGCCTGCCAATGCAGGGACTCGGGTTCAGTCCCCGCTCGGAGAACTAAGATCCCACGTGGGAGCCTGTGTGTTGCAAGTGCTGAAGCCTCTGCCCTAGGGCTGGTGCTCCCCAAGAGGAGCCACTGCGATGGGAAGCCTGGGCAACGCAACGAGGCGCAGCTCCCGCTGTCTGCAACGACGAAAAATGCCCACGCGCTGCAGTGAAGACCCAGCAGGGCAAAAAGAACAAAAAGACAAAACCCAGCTCTTGCCAAGTCCCGAGTGAGAGCTGGTCACTGCAGTCTCACTGCAGGTTAATGGTGTAACTGGGCTATGGTGTAAAGTACGTCTGGTGAAACCCTGCTCAGTCTGGTAAACACCTTGCATCAACCAGGTTATTAAATGAATCACTTTGTTCACATTTTCAATTCAAGAGCCTTGGCCCACTTCAGAAATACTTTTGTTTATAGCAGGTTCATCAGCCATCTGGTTGTTACTCTTGCACCAGACAGTGATTGACATTCATGATAATCTAGCGATGAGAAGGTTGACTGTAATTGTGGTGGCTGAGAGCTATGTAGCCCTTCCTTTGGACCAGATGCTCTGTACACATCGCATCATCCTCTCCCACCCTCAGAGCTACCCAGAGAGGTGCGAACTATGGTCTTCCCTTTCACACATGAAAGTTCGAGTGCTCAGAAAACCTCACTTCAGTCCGCGGCACAGACTGACCTAAGTCTGCCAATTCAGAATCTTGGGTCCATCAACGTTACGGAATGCCATCTCTTGCTGGGTAGAACTAATGGGGCTCAGCTTTGTTCTTGCCTATGAGACTGTGAGGAAGGGAGGTTTCATGTGCTACCCGCATGGTCCAGTCGTGTGTGCGTGCAAGCTGAACCACTTCAGGCGTGTCAGACTCTTTGCGACCCTGTGGACTGTAGCCCACCAGGCTCCTCTGTCCACGGGATTCTCCAGGCAGGAACACCGGAGTGGGTTGCCGTGCCCTCCTCCAGGGATCTTCCCAACGCGGGGATCAAACCTGCGTCTCTTGCGTCTCCCCATCGGCAGGTGGATTCTTCACCACTAGCAGCACCTGGGAAGCCCTGTGTGTTCCCATAAATATGTTTAATTCAGCCTTTGTTTTCAAAATGCTTTCCCTGTTACAACTACATATTCAATATTACTTTTTTTAACCATAAAATCAACACCTATAATTATGTTCATTTACACAATTTGCTGTCATCTCAGGTTACCTGTGGAAAAGAACTTCCATAAACACAAAAGAACAAGAAAATGCCAATAAGAACAGAAACTTTATAATAATATCTCATTCTCCAGTTGCTGCCTACTTCTTTCTCACTCCCTTATAAGCTTTTTTTTTTTTTAAGCAGGAGGGGAAGGGGCAACAGAGGATAAGATGGTTGGATGGCATCACTGACTCGATGGACATGAGTTTGAGCAAGCTCCGGGAGACGGTGATGGACAGGGAGACCTGGCTTGCTGCAGTCCATGGGGTCACAGAGTCAGACATGACTGATCCAGACCACAGTATTTAAATTATCTGGGGTAGCATGTGAGTGACAAAAACACATTTTGGCAAGAACAAAACAATAGGCTTTCTCTTCTCTGCCTAATGTTACCTTTGGGTTTTAGTTTCCAAAAGAAAACTCTATGATTAATAAAGAAATAGGAAAGATAAAGTCCTCTTTTTGGATTAGGATACTGTCTGAAATATTTGGAAATCTGTGATTTAAGAGATACCAAAACAGGTTCTCTCTGTGGGCTGGAAGATCGTTTGATTCTTTTGATGACAATGAAATGAAAAGTCTTGGAGACCAAGAGGGAGAAGCCGGCTCTAGTTTCCTCTGCCAGACGCGAAGTCCAAACCATGTTCGCATATTGCCCACAGGCTTTTGGTAGAATTCTTTTTGAAGGTGTAAAACATCAATTGCTTGAACAACTCTGGCTTGCAGAGTAGAAACTGCACATTTGTGAGTTGGGGTGACAGAGAAGCTTCAGGAAACTACAGAAGTACCCTATGTGTGACATTTCTGGGATAACCTTCCAGCAAATGGATAAAATGTAAAGTCCTAGTTCTCAAGCTCATTGGGAAATTTACAGTCTCTGCCAGTGGCATTAGACCTCATCCAGAAGAAATACCATCAGAACTTCACTTATAAAATAAATAAATAGTCAATCCCTAAATAGATTAAGGAGACGCATATGTCAAAACGCAATTTAGTAGGATTCCTAAACACAGAAACTTTAATGAAAAGAGCGTGTGTGTATGCTATTTTTTTCTCCCTCTGTGAATATCTTTACTGAGAACGCTCTTGAAACTCTGGGACAATAATCACAATTTATTGATACCTTTGTATTTGTATAAGAAGAAAAAAACTTGACATGGCAAGAACCAGGAGATTCACATTCTTATGGAAATGTCCTGAGGTTCTCCCATAAATTTCAGTTAACACTAAAACTCTGTGCATTCCTTTCTTAATTAAAAAGATATGGGCCATTTAAAATAAAAACTGCCATGAGTTATTACTTTATATCAGTCAGAATGGCCATCATAAAAAATATACAAACAGTAAATGCAGTGGAGGGTGTGGAGAAAAGGGAACCCTCCTCCACGGTTGGTGGGAATCTACGTTGGGGCAGCCACTATGGGGGACAGCATGGAGGTTTCATGAAAAGCTAAAAATAGAACTGCCACATGAGCCAGCGATCCCACTCCTGGGTGTATATTCAGAGAAAAACATGGCCTGAAAGGATACGTGGACCCCAGTGTTAACTGCAGGACTGTGTACAATAGCCAAGACATGGAAGACACGTAGATGCCCATCAACAGAGGAACGGGCAAGGAAGACGTGGGGCACGCACGCACCGGAGTACTATTCAGTCACTAAAAAGAAAGAAATAGTGCCGTTCACAGCGGCACGGATGGGCCCGGAGGTGGTGCTTATTCCAAGTGAAGGAAGCCAGACAGAGAAAGATAAACACCATATGACATCACTGATGTGCAGAATCTTGAAAAATGATACAAATGAACTTGTTTACAAATCAGAAACAGACTCACAGACTTAGAGAACAAACTCGTGGTTACCAGTGGTGAAGAGTGGGGAAAGGGAGAGAACAGGAGTTTGGGACTAACATGTACACATTGCTATATTTGTAAATAAAGTCCCTTTCCATGAAAAAAAAAGGGGGGGCTATTTAAGCATATTTGACCTTTCTTCCATAAAATAATAAAGGAGAATAAAAGAAGTGTCCTGGGGTGTGATGGCGCTTGGTTGGCAGAAGCCTACCCAAGGAGGTATCTTTTGAGCAGAGAAATGATTTATAAAGCTAGTGGGGGGAACAGTGTTCCAGGCAGAAGGAACAGCATGTGCCAAAACCCTGAGACACCCTTGGCTTCTTTGAGGAACAATGAGAAGTCCAGTGTGGCTGAAGACACATGGGCAGGGTGGAATGGTGGAGAAATATTTAGGGAGGTCCTCAAAGGACATGGTAGGGGCTGGAGTTTATTTAAGCATGATAAGCCACTGGAGGATTGTAAGCAGAGAAACAAGATGATCTGATTTATACATTAGAAAAATCACTCTGGCTGCTGTGATTGCGAGAAGGCCATCACCTGCTGTCAGCTCTCCTACAAATACCTACAATATCACAGAATGTCCATCCTTGAGGGCTTTGTGGCTTTGTGTTCAAACCTTTGATGGCTGCACAAATAACTGAATAAATATGTCAATGAAGGGTTCTGGTTGTCCATGTTCTGGCTGCCCAAGGCAAAGAGTCCTATGCTCTCCCATACTCATTATGGTCCTTTCTCATCAAATCTATCTGGACTTGTTATAAGCCAGCAGACATGTTGCCAACAGAAAGTCCACCCAAATTTTTATGGAACAGGAATTCTAGTTTTTACTTCGTTTCTAACGGGAGATCAGAAAAATATACTTTTTTTCTCATAGTTAGAATTTAAGAAATTAAGTACCCTTCCTCCCAGAAAGCTCTTCTTTCCTCTTAACTCTCAGAGGCTTTCATGCCGAGCTTCAGCAGAATGTAATCTGGGTATTAGATGACCTCCTAGTCACTTTGATCTCTGGTTCTCAGTTCAGTTCAGTTCAGTTGAGTCACTCAGTTGTGTCCGACTCTTTGCGACCCCATGAATTGCATCACGCCAGGACTCCCTGTCCATCACCATCTCCTGGAGTTCACTCAAACTCACGCCCATCGAGTCCATGATGCCATCCAGCCATCTCATCCTCTGTCATCCCCTTTTCCTGCCCCCAATCCCTCCCAGCATCAGAGTCTTTTCCAATGAGTCAACTCTTCTCATGAGGTGGCTGAAGTACTGGAGTTTCAGCTTTAGCATCATTCCTTCCAAAGAAATCCCAGGGCTGATCTCCTTCAGAATGGACTGGTTGGATCTCCTTGCAGTCCAAGGGACTCTCAAGAATCTTCTCCAGCACCACAGTTCAAAAGCATCCATTCTTCGGCACTCAGCCTTCTTCACAGTCCAACTCTCACATGTGTACATGACCACAGGAAAAACCATATCCTTGACTAGACGGACCTTAGTCGGCAAAGTAATGTTTCTGCTTTTGAATATGCTATCTAGGTTGGTCCTAACGTTTCTTCCAAGGAGCAAGCGTCTTCTAATCTCTGGTTCTAGGAATCTATAATTTTGCGTCCTCCAATGGTGGTGCGTTCGCAACCCTTCTTACAGGGGGAGAGTCGGGAACCAGCGTCACCCTTGTCATTAGCACGAGGGCCCCTGGATCCCAGGGGCAAAATCTGATTCCTCAGCTGCCAGCACTAGCCAGCGACCCCACTGCTTCTCAGGAAGGTCTGAGTTTCACCAGGAAGGCCTCTCTGGAGCTTTCATGTGTACCTAAAGCAATTTTAAAATGCAAGTTGGCAGCTCAGTGTTGGCTAACAACGGGAATGTGTTTCATGAGTAGTGTGCTTCTTTGAAGTTACAGAATTATGTCTTGATAATGCCCTGAATAGCTGTCAAGGATCCATGGCCTTGGCCCAAGCGTTCTCCCAGGGTCCCTCAACCAACTGGCCAGTCTACTCACACAAGCTACCCCTCCCTCTGCACCCGCAAGACTGCCAGTCCCTCCAGAGGAGGCAGAGGAGCCTGCCCTGGGCAGGGCGACCTCCAAGACAGCCGGGTGCGCGCCCGCCAACCACCGGCCTGCCAGGGCCTCCCTCAGCTTCGCCCCCGTGCGGACGACAAGGGGAATGCAGTCTCTGCAGCACGTGGCCCAGGTGGGTAAATATTTTCCATAACAACCCACACACGTTCCCACTTCCCCGGGGGAAAACATGGCCTCCTTTTATGATTAATGCCTTATTTTTGTACAGCCTCATGCGGCTTTCAAAGTGCCTCCCGCACGTTACTTTCTTGGATTGTTCAACATCCCTGTGAGTAAAGGGGATGTGGTCCATGTCTCCAGGTTGCAGGCAAGGAGACTGACGACTCAGCTCTATGCCTAATCAGTGATGGAACGAGGGTGAGCAGCCCTGTTCTCTGACTCCCAAACTGATGGCATTCCTAGTCCAGCTCTGACACCTCACCAGGCTCTGACTTTATTCTGTGATGCTGAACGGCAGCCACGGCTATCCAGGGCAGTGCCTGCCATGAAGTCTAGAACCCCAGCCTCCAAAACCAGGCTTCCAGCCCCATGTTCATGGCTGTGCACAGTTTCAAAATGAAACAGACGGAGAACTGACACAGGGTTGTCACATCTGGTTCTCCAGGCACCACGGGTATATCATAGTAGAAGTGACGTGTTCACCACACAAATCGGGTGGGAGACATCTGTGATTAAGGGTTAAGTCTTCTCTAGGAAACAACCGTGAAAGCATTTTACATCACTCTTTTAAATTATATTTTTGAATTTACATGCAGAAAAATGAAAATAACTTTTCTGCACGCTTGGTACATTTTTATTCATTGACACAAGTTTGTCAATCTTGGTACATGTGTTTGTGTACAAATATATATATACACACACACACACAAACAAACATATATACATATTTATACAACAATGTAAGAAAAACACAGTCATTCCAATTAACCTCACTTTTGGACACATTGTTATCAAACTTCCAGTTTTATTTCCGCTTGGCAAATATGGAAGCAACACTCACTTCTTCATCTGGCTTGGAATATTCTGGGCAAACAGAAAAGCAGAGGATTAATTGCTTCCATGCCCCTAGCCATCTCTCTCTGGAGTGCCAGGGAGGTGGTGAGTAGTTCACCTGCAAGTTCTGGACCGCAGCTTCACGCTGCAGACCTGATGGTGAGCGTCACTGGCTTTGCTCCCACATGAAATCTGCAAGTCTCCATTTATTTAAAAAAAAAAAAAAGTTACCCAAACAGTACCTACCAACCTATACAGACATCTACTTATCTGCAATAAAAGTCAGGGAAGAGCCCTGGAGAGAAGACATTCTCCTACAGTGCATGGAAAATACCCATGAAACGCCATTAAAGAGAAGGATTCCTGTCCTTTCTGCTTATGGCAGGCACCTGCGGATATTTCCAGCTATTTCTAGTCAAGTCACGGAACATCAATGAAACACTTGATATAAACTACTTTGAATACATTCGATGTTATATTTAAGCACAGGCTGTTGGAGAAACAGTCAGGAGGGCCAATGAAGAGGCCTTAGTCCATGCTGACACTCAGGTCAAACCTGATGAGAAAGGAAATACGGAAGGAGCAGAAAGAAAGGGGCAGGTTTCAGCTCATATCTATAAATGCTCAGTTTGAAGTACTCGTGGGACTTGCAGGTTGTGAGGTCTGGTATGTATTTATAAATCCACTTACTTATCTAAAAATATTTATTTACACACATCATCTGAATGTCGAACTCTGTGGGAGGTGTTATGGGTAAGAAAGGAAATGGCATTGCTTCCACAGTGAACCTAGACTTTCACAGCAATAATTTCCGAGGTAACTGATAGAGTGCTTTTATTCTCTGAGAAAGCTTGTTTTAAAATACATGATTCATTTGGAAAATTTAAAGAGCATCCTTCATTCTTTCTTATGAGAAAACAGAAATAGAAGCCAAGTGCTGTAATTTGCATAATCCCATATTTTACTTTTCTTCTGTTCATCTGGCTACATTAGTCGAGAGCTTACATTTTATTTTAGTCCATTTAATTTCATCTTAATAGTTTCCATTCATCTGTTAGTTTGTTTGCTCTTGTCCTGTGACAGCATGACAAAATATATTGACCAAATGTGAGTAATTAACCTGCTGAATTGGAGATAGTTTTCCCACAGACTCAGAGAAATCTCTATTAACCTTGGGAGATGGTAGACCTCACAGCCACATTTTTGACGGTGTTGTACCATTAATCCAAAGTCAAACTCAACATACCTTCTCCTGTAAAATGCAGAGTATGCTCGCTCTAAAAAATTCAAGTGGGTTAAATGACTCTCTTTCAAATCACGGAGTAAACTTAGTTCAAAACCTTCTCATCAGCAGATCTTTTGGTTTGTTATTTATTATTACTTGTTATGGACAGAGGAGCCTGGCAGGCTGCATCCATAGGGTCACAAAGAGTTGGATATGACTGAAGTGACTGAGCACGTGCGTGTGCGCGTGCACACACACACACACACACACACCATCTACACTAGGCCAGGAGACGAGACGGTGTCTCCTGCAGCCTGTCTAGCTTTCTAATGCAGTGTACAACCCACAAACAAGGAATTCAAAACAGCAAAGTGGAGAAGGGTGAGTGTCCCTTACCAAGTCAAGCGGCTGCATTTAGAAAACGCACTTGGAGCTAGCGGATCTCATCTAGATTCACATCTGAAATCAGGTGGTGAGCAGTCCCTGAGGAAGGCATCCCATGCAAGACACAGAAAACAAACATCCAAACTAGAGAGTGATGAGAGGAGGACTCCTGTTCTTTCTGCTGGGAAATCCCAGGGTGTTTCCAAGGATCTCAAGGCAGGTCGTGGGACGTCAACACTGGCGCCAATATGAACTACTCTGAATCCATCTTGGATTGTACTGGCACGTATCTTCTCTAATAAGCAGTCAGGAGGGACCATAGGTAGGACCAGGCGGGTGACTCTTCACTGGGAAGGGTGAGAAGGATGTTGTCCCAGGACTGAAGCAGGGACGGGGACATTCTCAGGGAGACGGTGACTGGGACCTCACAGAGCCTGCAACCCCACAGAAGGAAGAGCAGCCGGAGCGACACAAGCTGGGAAGGAGAGAGAGGGCACTGCTTCCGGCGTCTCCCCATCACCAGGGTGCTGGGACCCCGGGGTTCTTCTCTGCTGAGTGACACCCAGCCTGGCAGTGGGTACAAAACAGGCACGCACTCATGAGTAGGTCTAGGCATCCCCTCCACCTCATGGGGCGGCCCCGTTTCCTAAGCCTGCCCCTCAAAACCACCCCCAGAAGCTGAGAAAACCTTAACAGAAGGGCATTTTCATTGCCTTGTGGCTCAAATCCAGGGCCAAGTTTTTCTCCCCATCTACAAATTCCACCAATACCCGTTTCCGTGTAGGTGGTCTTTCGTCTCACTCAGGGTACATCTAAAGGCACAGTGCGGCAGGTACTGCTCAAGATGAAAACCTTAGCCTACGAGAAATGAAAGAAGGTATAGGCTCAGTTTTAGACACTTCATGTTCTGTTTTAAAAAGTTATGATTGCTAGGAAGAAAAGAAGGCAACCTATGAACACTGATTTTTTTTTTTTTTGACTTGACATTTGTACAAAAAGATGGCTCAGCACTACAACAGACCTTTGTCTCTGGACAATTTAGGAGTGGTCACTAAGGTTTATTTCACATGGAAACATCAACAGATGCTGAGGCTAGAAGTGGACTCCCAAGCGCTGTGAGCCAGGGCGAGTGGAACTTCTGAGCAGCGAGTTACGCTGGCCCATCTCCTACTCAGCACCCTCACTTCACGTCACCTCGTGGGCGGCTTGCTGCTCTCCCAACACCACACTGAACTCTTTATGGAGACTGTTGCTTTCCACTCCCCTAATGAAACAGTTACTAGGATAATCTCTGTTTTATGCTTGGAGAAACTGAGACGCAAAGAGGTCAAACAACTTGCCCGAGGTAGCAGAGTTAGCCAGCAGGACCATGAATCCATACCTGGACCCATGATCTCCTCTACAATAAAGAAACAAATCAAAAACTACGAACAGGGCTACCATACGATTCAGCAATCCCATTCCTAGGGGTATATCCAGAGAAAACTACGATGCGAAAGGCTACATGCAGCCCAGGGTTCACCGCAGCACTCTTTACTATAGCCAAGACATGGAAGCAACCTAAATGTCCATGACGAATTGGGTAAAGAAGATGTGGTTCATGTATACCATTGAGTATTGCTGCTGCTGCTGCTAAGTCACTTCAGTCGTGTCCAACTCTGTGCGACCCCATAGACGGCAGCCCACCAGGCTCCCCTGTCCCTGAGCTTCTCCAGGCAAGAGCACTGGAGTATTACTCACCCATAAAAAGGGGTGAGATAATACCATGTGCAGCAACAGGGATGGACCTGGAGACGATCACGCTAAGTGAACTGTCAGAGAGAGAAAGACAAATATCATGTCATATGATGCTTATATCACATGATATAAGCACATGATATGGTTATATGTGAATCTAAAAAAAATAATACAAATGACCTTATTAACCAAACGGAAACAGACTCACAGCTTTAGAAAACAATCTTATGGTTACCAAAGGGGAAATATGGAGGGGAGGGATAAATTGGAAGTTTGGGATTGACATATACATACTACTGTAGATAACCACCAAGGACCTACTGTATGACACAGAGAACTCTGCTCAATATTCTATAACAACCTAAGTGGGGAAAGAATTTGAAAATTCAGTTATACATGTTTACGTGTAACTGAACCATTCTGTGTCACGCCTGAAACTAGCACAGCATTGTTAATCAACTATAGTCCAACGTAAAATAAAAAATTCAGAAGCCACTCCAAAAATAAAAGAAATAAATGGCTTTTGCCTTCAGCTTGTTCATCAAGTCTTTGATGCAGTAATAATTCCTGATATTTTCACAGCATATGTGATGCTCTGTGACCCCAATGACCTGGGAATAGCCTCAGCTCCATCTTATAGGTTAAGAAGTTGAGAAACAAAAAACAGTTGGCCCAAGATTCTAGTGGCAGAGTGAACAAGACTTCACACCTTCAGAATCATCACTCAAGGAACATTGCCTTCTAAGGCCCACCATATGCTTCTAGCAAATAGGAAGGAGGGGATGGGCGTCAAAACTAAGTTCTGTTAGTTACTTTGGGAAACACGCTCCTGTGTCTCCACATTCTGGGAGACTGCCTCCCTGGATCTCATCACGGAAAGGGGAAGTGATGGAATGTCTTCTCCTTGGAGTTGGGCATCCTAATAGGAAACATCCATCCTTCCCTAAACCACCCTCACTGCTCCTGTGATGAAAGTATTGAACGGCATACAGGATAGAAGTAGATGGGATGGAGAGAAATGATCAGAATGAGGTACTAAACTGTTAGCAAGCCCCATCAGGCACAGGGAGGGATGGGAATAGGAAGTCGAGTCACTTACAAAGAGAAAGCTAATCAGGCTGTGTAGTGGGGGAAGAGAAGAGTTTTACTAAGCTCAAAAAAAGGGTTTTAAATTGGAATTTCCTGACATGGAAGAGAAGGGTTTGATCTTTCACCTGGGAGCCGGTTTCCACCCCAAAGTAACAGATGGAACCAAAGCAAACTAAAGCAAGCTAAAATAACTGGCTGGGAAGGGCTATCTGTGAACACATCCTGCTTATGGAAAAGCCAAGAAATCATCTTTCATCAGCAACCATATGACTTTAAGTAAGATTCAACTTTGGGGCAAGAAAAGTAATGAGGTGTGAAATAGTTTTTTCTTTAGAATGGCAAATAAGAAACCTCTTTTAAATATTTTCCAACTTACTGGTTTGTTCTCTTCCAATAGGACAGATTTTACTAAGAGACTAAATTTTAAAGAAAAAGTTTCAAGCAAGTAGAAAAGGTTGGGGTTCAGCTATAGGACTCTTGGGGTCACCATGGGGTAAAAAGATAAAATTCACCCCCTCCATACTTTACAAATACTAGCATATTGACATAATATTTTTGCTTTGATAATCAAGTCTTTCATTTTCTGGATTTAGCTATGCCAGTTGAAGGTTGTTAATCCAGAGTTGGAAGAAGGACCACCCAGCAATGCGATCTGCTCACTTTTTATGAAAGGAGCTAAATTGTAAAACCAAAAGCAAAACAGGTGTTCTGGACACATGTGACCGACGTGGGCTGAAGCGTGATGTGGTAGAAACAGCAAGGGTTCTGCCAGTCACTCATCTCCTCATCACATTTTTGTTTTCACCTTTATAAGCATGAGAGCCCTCTGGGACATCAGCACATCTGTGGACCTTCCGTTAAAGAGCTGAACTTATTTAATATTCATTGACTGAAAAAAGTAACTAATGGCAGCAAGCTACTCTAAATTCGGTAGGTCTTTTGAATGTATTTGCATGTATTAATCTCAATAAAGAGCATACTTGTATGTTTACCCAAAGGTTGAATGTGTGTGTGTGTGACAGTAAGATGTTCAGTCTCCAGACAACGTTTCATAAACATGTGGATTTGAAGACCCTTATAAGTAATCCGTGGCTCCTTGGGATTTTTCAGCTGCCAGATGGGAACTACTGAACCCTTTTTCTCTCGCTAAAGACTCCATGGTCTAAAAATAGACTTTGGAAGGCATTTCAGCATGTTACCCTGCAAAAGTCTGCAGCGTATATGCATTGATAAAGAAGCAGCATATCACACACTGAAATGAACAGTATTCACTGCCGACTAGAAGAGCTTAGGGAGGTTTGTTTGCTTTTCTGTATTTTCCAAATTCTCAGCAAAAATTATTCATCCCTGTTGTACTCAAAACAAAACCAAAAAACCTAACAAAAGGTCTCCATGCACTTCTTCAGGAAGGCCCCAGCATTTGTCTGCAAACTTATAACAGAAACAGAGACACGTTGACCAAGGGAAACGTGGGGAAAGGACAGCTGGGAGATTGGGATCGACATGCACACACTACTGTGCGCAAAGCAGATAACCAGAAGCTTACTGTGCAGCACAGGGAACTCCAGTGAGTGCTCTGCAATGATGTTCAAGGGAAAGGCTCTAAAAAAGAATAGGCACGAATGCATGAATATGTATGATTGGTGGCTCAGACGGTAAAGAATCTGCCTGCAGTGAGGGAGACCTGGCTTCGATCCCTGGGTTGGGAAGATCCCCTGGAGAAGGGAAAGGCTACCCACTCCAGTATTCTGGCCTGGAGAACTCCAAGGACAGAGGAGCCTTGCGAGCTACAGTCCATGGGGTTGCAAGAGTCAGACAAGACTGAGTGACTTCCACTTCATGTATAACTGATTCACTTTGCTGTACACCTGAAACTCACACAAAATTGTAAGTCAACTATAGTCCAATACATTAAAAAAAAAAAGACCTCAGATTCTTGGAAAATGTCCCTAATATCTGCTCCCAGTCTGTCCTGAGGACCCATTCCTGCAAAGTGTCATAGGAAATTATGGAAAATTTCCTGTGGTCATGTATGTATGTGAGAGTTGGACTGTGAAGAAGGCTGAGCACCAAAGAATTGATGCTTTTGAACTGTGGTGTTGGAGAAGACTCTTGAGAGAC
>SJYF01000263.1:5871263-5894759 GCA_006410515.1 Procapra przewalskii | reverse complement strand
AACTCTCTTGCTTTTTCCATGATCCAGCAGATGTTGGCAATTTGATCTCTGGTTCCTCTGCCTTTTCTAAAACCAGCTTGAACATCTGGAAGTTCACCATTCACGTATTGCTGAAGCCTGGCTTGGAGATTTCTCAGTTTACTTTAACCATGCAATAACGAATTGAGAGCAGGAGTCTGCTTTGGATAAAGTATAGGCACTTCCACTTATTTTGTGGTTAGTCAGTGTGGTCTTCGGAGAGGAATTACCCTTTTGGCTCCATATTCAAAGCTACAACACTTTACATCTTTCTATGTTATTTGCACAGGATGTTCCCACAAGCAAAGGCCAATGAATGCATGTGTGTGTGTGTATGTGTGCGTCTGTGTTGTAGTAGTCAGGGGATTTCAGTTAAAAGATAGACAAAGCTCTGGGGTCAGCATTTCTATGAGACAGTTTGAAAGACACTCATAAGACATTTGGGCTTCTCTGGCAGCTCAGTCGGTTTCAATCGCTGGTTCAGGAAGATCCCCTGGAGAAGGAAATGCAACCCACTCCATATTCTTTCCTGGAAAATCCTGTGGACAGAGGAGCCTGGCAGGCTAGAGTCTACGGGGCCACAAGAGTTGGACGTGACTTGGCAACTAAATGACCACCAGCACCATAAGATACTTAATTATCTTTTCAGGGTGTTTTTGAAATTGTTCAAAGGTCTATAAAGATTTATTGGAGCTGTTAGGATTTCACTTGGATTAATAGTAGGTCAAGGATGAAATAATTTCAAAATTAACTTTTTTATGTGGGAGAACAGGCTCCCTGGGGTAAGAAGCATTTCTTAAAATTTGATTTTAGTTGATTTACAACGTTGCATTGGTTTCAGGTGTACAGCAAAGTGGTTCAGTTATATATTTGTTGTTAAGTCACTCAGTCATGTCAGACTCTTTGCAGCTCCATGAACCACAGCTCGCCAGGCTTCCCTGTCCTTCACCATCTCCCGGAGTTTGCTCAAACACAGTTATACATATTCATATATCATTCATTCTTATTTAGATTTTTTCCAAGGTTAACTCTTCTTAAGAATTATATGTATTTTTAAGAGATGCCTGTGTATGATATGCCACACAGCACAAAGGCCTAAGGTCAGCACTAGTATCCTCCCAGCTGTACAGATGAAGAAAGAAGTGCTTAGGCAAGACAGTGACTCACTCAGGGTCACACAGCTAAGACATGGAGCTGCAGATTCTCTGACCTCAGGTATGCCTCTGAGACTGCTGCTCTGTATTGTCTGCCTATTTTGACACCAGAAATACACACCCCGATATTTTGGAATTAAGTGGTCCTCACAGACCATCCTTCTCTTATCCATGTTTGCTCTAGAACAATACCAGAGAAGGCAAGCAATGTTCTGGAAGACACACGCGTAGCAACTACAGGAGTTGCTTATACCAGCCACTCCAGAAACCTAAATGAACCCTATCTTAGAAGCCAGTTAAAAGAAAATGGTGATGCCATTATCTGTGGTTTGCCTTTGATTAAATCAGCTTAAAATGTCACCTGTTTGCATACATAAAATTCACTGCATCTTTGGTCTGGTTTGACTTTGCTACTTGACTTAGCAGAGAGCTAATAACTGTATCCAGCTCTAACATTTACTCTGAAAGACTTACCATGATCTATTGCTGAAAAGGAAACAGATTCTGATCTGGCTAAATTAAATGAAAAAGAATTAAGTTCTGGTTTAAAACTGACTTACTTTCCAGGGGTAAACTGGGAGTTTGGGACTGACATACACACACTATTATATATAAGATAGATAACCAACGAGGATTTACTATATAGCACAGGGAACTCTGCTTGGTATTCTGTAATAAACTACATGGGAAAAGAATCTGAAGAATGACTGATGTATATGTACAACTGAATCACTTTACTATACACCCGAAACCAAAACAACACTGGAAATCAACTCTACTCCAGCATAAAATAAAAATTTAAAATAAATAAAACTTGCTTGCTTTACTTCCGTGGATTTCTTACAAAAAGAAAAGGAAATTAATCTCTAATCATAATTTTCATAATAAAATAATTAAGAGGCACTTCTATCACCTGCATCCAGGAACCAGAGACATAGATATCCTGGCTCCAGCAACACAAGCTGAACCCCTATAATCCTCCTTTATCATAATTCCATAATCTCGAGTCCCCTGAATTCTCCGGCTGAGGAAGATTGTAATAATGTAATGATGGGGGGGGGTAAATAATCTTACATTAACTCCTGCTGAAATTCAGAGGAGGAAAAATGTGTGCAGCTGCAATATTAAAACTCTAAGAAAAGTGAGGGCTTTTAAAGAAGGATAACTATGCCGCAATGAGGCAAGGTAACAAGAAAAATCATGGTTTACATCCGAGCACAAAGTTCTAAGATGAAATTGATTTCATCATAAGACATTTTACCAAATGAATAGCAAAATGCAAGAGGCGTTGGAAAATCATTTCAATTCAGATGGGCTAACACTGCTGAGAAGAACCTCCAGGGCACGATATCACAAAATAGGAACGGATGAAATCAGCAGATTGGCCATCTACTGGTGTTTAGCCTCTACAAAATATCCTATTTTCAGAAAACCTAAGAAAACAAATCCAAAAAGATGTTCTTGTTTTTCATTTCAGGATTTCAGGCAAAATGAGTTCTTCCTGAGGAAGCAGCAGAAATATAAACACAGAGACAAAAGAAACAGAATTTGGCTATTGACATAATATTATTCAAAATACAACAATAGTAATCAAATGCATCCATCTAATCTTTGAATCTGTCTGTACAGTGGCATATAATTTATTAAGTTTCACATGCATTATCTTATTTCAATTTCCCAACAGTTTTGAGAGGTTCCCGGGGCATCATGAGGACAGAGAGACCAGAAGATTTAATCAAGGGCAAGTGCAAATGGCAGAATCTGACCTTGAACTAGTATGTTCTTGCTATACATGAGTCCAGGAAAAGCCCAGTAATAGCCAGCCTCATGCATGTGCTCAATCACTAAGTCATGTCCGAATCTTTTGTGACCCCATGGACTGGAGCCCGCCAAGCTCCTCTGTCCATAGGGATTCTCCAGGCAAGAATACTGGAGTGGGTTGCCATGCCCTCCTCCAGGGGATCTTCCCAAGCCAGGGATCAAACTTGTGTCTCCTGAGTTGGCAGATGGATTTTTTACAGCTAAGTCACCAGAGAAGCCCAATGGCCAGCCTACCCAGATTCAAAACTGAACACTGCTGCTTTGGAGAATGTCACCTTTCTGTAACTCAATTAATCTATAAAAGTAGAGACAATAATAGTACCTACTTCTCAAGGTTGCTGTCAGGATAAAATGAGTTGATATTTGTAAAGTGCTCGGCACCCAGTAGGCACCATACATGTGTCTGTTATTAACATAAATACAGCTAGCTGATTCTACCTCCCCTTTAAAACATACAAATATATTTGTCAAGTCATGTTCCCAATATTTATATTTGGATATCCCCAAACTCCCAATGTCCTGTGCAAAATCATGAGCAAGTTAGCCTCTGATTACAGCCCAGATCCTCAGTTTCCTGTGACTCTGATACACCTGTGCTGTTAATTAATAGAGCAAGGATAATTAATTGGTGGTAGTGACACCCATGCCATCCCTTGAATGGAATGGGATCTGCCAGCCTCCTGCTCATTGTCAAAGTAAATGCAAATAGAATTGGAGCTGTTCAACTATGGAAATTCACAACTGAAAAGACATCAAGGATCCCACTTTCCTCCAGGTTACAATTTTATCTATTTTGACAAGTGCATCCTGGGTATTTCTCCTTATTCCAGAAAGCCCATCATCTGAAAATGTGTGTGAAGAATGGGACCTCAGTAAGAACGGGCCCACAACA
Organism: Procapra przewalskii; assembly: GCA_006410515.1. Taxonomy (NCBI): domain Eukaryota; kingdom Metazoa; phylum Chordata; class Mammalia; order Artiodactyla; family Bovidae; genus Procapra; species Procapra przewalskii. Next base: position 5,890,874 of record SJYF01000263.1, on the reverse strand, counting down.
ACTCCTCCCCCTCCTCAAGTGTGGTTGCTGGATCAGCAGCAGCCCTGGGGAGCTTGTTTGCAATGCCAAATCCTGGGTCTCACTTCCGGTCCAACGTGTCAGACTCTTTGCGGCAAGAAGATCCCAGGTGGTCTCTGTGCAGGTGAAGGCTTGAGAAGCAGCGGGGCCGCTCTCCAAGGGCTTCACCGGCAGCTCTTTTCCTGGAGGGGCCGTTTAAAGAAGGACGTGCTGCTAGCTGTTCAGCGGGTGGATAAAGTCGAGATTAGCCTAAATTGGATAGCTGGTGCTACACTCTGGCAACCATTCCAGAAGGAAAGGCAAGCCAGCCCCTCCAGGATTTTCTCTACTGTCTCTTGTTGCTTTTTAAAGTTTGAAAAAGCAGATGCAACCTCACCTGCAACGAGCCAGAAAAATGGAAGAGTGACTCATCGCACACCGCGATTAGCAGCGCAAGCCCATCACTTCATAGCTGACTGAGCCCAGAAATGGATGGAGAGCCAGGTCAGACAGACGACCCACCTTTTGCACAACTCGGCCCCAAAAGGCAACCTGGAAGGGAATCAGCGTCTTGGCTGGAATTAAGACGTTTCAGGAGACAACAGGAAAAATAGGAGAGAAAGGAAGACAGCCTAATGAATCACTCTAATTGTGGAACTGAATGAAGAAAGAAACAGTGAGTCTGTTTGAGTGACTAACACCAACAATTCAGAGAAGTGACTTTGCAAATCAGAAAGTGGGAATGTGATCAGTTAGGATAAACCTTCAGTCCAAAGACAGAACAAACGGTGGGGAGAGCGCCATGCCGTGGGCCGGAGCCACTGACCACTGCTGGGCCAGCCACGTGGTCCCCTTGTCTTTAGCCAGACAGTCTCTTTGAAACCTCAGTGTATCAACCCCAAACTCCCCATCTATCCACTCTTCTCCTCCAAACTCTCCCCTTTGGCAACCATAAGTTTGTTTTCTAAGTCTGTGGGTCTGTTTTGTAAATAAGTTCATTTGTATAATTTTTTAGATTGGTTCATTCATATCCCATTAGATGGAAAAAACCCAAGTGACCTTTTTTGGCCAACTTAGTATTTTGTTATTTAGATTCTCACTGCTGTAGACAACCAGTAAGGAAATACTATATAGCACACGGAATTCTACTCAATATTCTAAATAATAATAATAACCTAATAAGTAATAACTAAGTGGGAAAATAACCTGAAAGAGAACAGATCTGCATGTATATATAAAGGGATCATTTCGCCGTATACGTGAAACTAACACAACATTACAAATCAACTATATCCAAAAAAAAAAAAACCCACTATTTCCATTTGACTTGTTTACATTTAAAAAAAGAAAACAGAAAGAAACTGGAATGTAATTCAGGGAGTATGAATTTCAAACGTGGAGATGACTCAGGCTGTTCCCTCAGGAGTTTATAGTCACTCATGATGTGTGCTGAGACATCTATCTCAATTTTTTGAAAAAAAAAAAAAGATTATTTTGTGCATGAATATTCTACTTCACTTAGCCAGGATGAAAGGACAAAGCAGGGAGTTTGGGCTCAGAAAGAAATCTCTAAAACTTCCCTGGTGGCCCAGTGGTAAAGAACCTGCCTGTCAATGTAGGCGACACAGGTTTGATCTCTGGTCCAGGAAAATCCCACATGCCAGGGAGCAGCTAAGCCTAAGCACCACAGCCATTGAGTCCAAGCTCTGGAGCCTGGGAGCCACAACTGGAGAAAATCCCTCACGGCAAAGGAGACCCGGCAGAGGCAAATGATAATAGCAATACATAGCAATTAATTAATCAACTGTTTAAAAGAAAGAAGTCTCCAGGTAAAATGGCTCCCAGTGATACCCCAAACAGAAATTTGACATTAATGGCTTTCAGATACTTTCACATAGGTTACTGATTTGTACACGCTCTGGATCCCTATAAAGAAGATAAGGCAAGTGCTTTTCCTCCTAAATTAACAGAAAAGCTTCCCAGCTCAGAATGCATGAGGGAGACATGTTTACACAGCTACAAAGAACTAGAGAAAAGAATTTGAACTCCATGTCTTAATATAGAGTTTTTCCTACTCTCCCATGCTAGTCCTAAATTGCATGCCCAGATATCTTATTTAATCCTAATTTTGATCTTAAATTATCCCATGGAGTAGAAAGGGCTTCCCAGGTGCCACAGTGGCAAAGAATCCATCTGCCAGCACAGGAAGCGTAAGAGACATGGTTCAGTCCCTGGGTTGGGAAGACTCCCTGGAGTAGGAAATTGCAGCTCATTCCCGTAAAATTCCACAGGCAGAGGATACTGGTGGGCTCCAGTCCATGGGGTCACAAAAAGCCAGACACGACTGAGTGTGCCACACACACACAGGGCAGAAATCAGCAGGTGGTGGTGATTCTGATTTTCAGATGAGAAGCTTGTCAAGTGGCCCTACAATGGGGTCATCAGGCCAAAACCTCAGTCTTTGGATTTTAAGCCTAGGGACCTTTCCCCTGCTTTCCTGTATGAATACTAACATCTATTCCCTCTTCTTCTTGGATTCTCAGCTTGACTACCTTCCACGGCATTCCTTGCAATTAGCCCTAGTCACACTATGAATTCTAGCCTATGAAACGGGAACGCAAGAGGTGCATGCCTCTTCTAAGACTTGGACCACAAAGTCTCCTAGGCGCACCCCTCTAAGCCTGCTCTGCTCCTGGCTGGCCTGCAATGGAGATGACAATGACCAATTTGAAAACCACCTATTGAGGATAACAGAGCCACAGTGAGCCTGGGTCCCTGAATGACTGTGTGGAGCAAAGTCTGCTTCCCACTTCACCACCACTGACCTCAACCGCCCTCAGACTGGACAGTCACGTGGTTAAGAAACAAACTTTCATTGTACTGAGTCATGTCACATTTGGGCAGGTCAGTTGGTGGATTTCCTTGGCTGTGACACACAAGCTGTCCTGCAGGCCAGCTCATCCGGGGCGGCACCCTGTCTCTGGCTCTACTGCACACAGACTATCAAATCCATCTTCACAGTGGTTGCCAGGGCACTAGGGGAGCCAGGCCTGCAGGCAGAGACATTGGAGGCAGGGCAGAGAGGCAGATGAGACCAGGCTGTGTGAATACACCTCAGTCTGAAGTCCCGCTCTATCATTTATAAGCTATGCAAACTCTGGCTGGTCCCTGAGCATCTCTGAGTCTTGGTTTCCCCATGTGTAAATTAATCAGCTCAGTTCATTTCAGTTCAGTAGCTCAGTCATGTCTGACTCTTTGCCACCCCATGGACCACAGCACGCCAGGCCTCCCTGTCCCTCACCAACTCCTGGAGTTTACCCAAACTCATGTCCATTGAGTCTGTGATGCCATCCAACCATCTCATCCTCCATCTCATCCTCTGTCGTGCCCTTCTCCTCCCACCTTCAATCTTTCCCAGCATCCGGGTCTTTTCCAATGAATCAGTTCTTTGAATCAGGTGGCCAAAGTATTGGAGCTTCAGCTTCAGCATCAGTCCTTCCAATGAATATTCAAGGCTGATTTCCTTTAGGATGGACTGGTTGGATTTTCTTACCGTCCAAAGGACTCTCAAGAGTCTTTTCCAATACCACAGTTCAAAAGCATCAATTCTTTGGTGCTCAGCTTTCTTTAGAGTCCAACTGTCACATCCATACATGACTACTGGAAAATCCATAGCCTTAACAAGACGGACCGTTGTTGGCAAAGTAATGTCTCTGCTTTTTAATATTCTCTCTAGATTGGTCATAACTTTTCTTCCAAGGAGCAAGCATCTGTTAATTTCATGGCTGCAGTCACCATCTGCAGTGATTTTGGAGCCCCCCAAAATAAAGACTGTCACTGTTTCCCCATCTATTTGTGATGAAGTGATTGGACCAGATGCCATGCTCTTAGTTTTCTGAATGGTGAGCTTTAAGTCAACTTTTTCACTCTCATCTTTCACTTTCATCAAGAGGCTCTTCAGTTCTTCTTTGCTTTCTGACATAAGGGTGGTGTCATCTGCATATATGAGGTTATTGATATTTCTCCCAGCAATCTTGATTCCAGCTTGTGCATTTCTCATGATGTACTCTGCATAATACATGCATGATCATGGTAATAATACATGCATGACCATGATAATAAACAGCAATAATATTACCATCGATTTTAAGCTATATCACAACTTAGGTGACATGCTTGGCACAGACCAGGATGTGAAGGATATTTGGTCACCAGTAGGCATTTTTCATCTTCAGGTGATGCACTGCTGAGATTTCCATCACCACAACACAAACTGAGTTGTAGTTGCGGGTGATACGGGCGCTTAATAATGGAGAAGTAGGGACTGCAGCTCTCCGTCTGTTGGTCTAAAGGCGCACTGCTAGGAAAGACAGTTAAGACAATTAAAAAGATAGTTTTAAGTACTGTTGACGTAAATGGGCCGATGAGTTAGTGACTAGAGCAGGAGCCTATCTGTCTGCAGGACTTCTGGCTTCACTAATAATCCTAGGTCAACCTGTCAAGTAAGATCTACTCGTCAGCAAAATGCCTTAGTCACTGGATCTTGTAGGAGGTTGTGGATTGGATTTCACTAATAGTCGACATAATCAAAGCAGCATGTAACCTAAATACAGACATTATTACGCCTCTCATAGTCCTTAAGAGAACATCAGAGTGTTAGAGAAAATTACGTTTCTTTATCCGTTGCCCACAGACTTTAAAGATAGGGCCATAATATTTGTTCTGTAACTTCGGTCTTACTTCTTTCATTACTTTCTTTGCCTAGTAATTTCAGAACTTTACTTTGGAAAGTTCCCATTTACCCTAGTGCTTCGTGACCATCACACACACACACACACACACACACACACACACACACAAAGTGAAAGTCACTCAGTTGTGTCCGACTCTTTGCGACCCCATGGACTATACAGTCCATGGAATTATCCAGGCCAGAATACTGGAGTGGGTGGGTAGCCTTTCCCTTCTCCAGGGGATCTTCCCAACCCAGGAATCGAACCGGGGTCTCCCGTATTGCAGGCAGATTCTTTACCAACTGAGCATAAGGACACCACAAATTTTCTATTGCTTCAAATCTCATTCAATGATCACCAAAATAAAACCCACCCTATAAAACTATAGCCATGTGGTACATTATTTTCAAATACCATGACATTTCACATTCTCCTGTTATTCAATACTGCATTTTTTAAAATGACATTCTCCAAATCCAGGTATGTTTAGTGAAATTATATGTTACCAGTTCAGTTCATTCACAGTGAGAGCAAACACATTCTTCCTAGGATTATCAAACCACCAGGAGCTGCCTTTTCTGTAGGCAGAATATAAGGGAGGATCAGATCTGAAAGCACTTTGAGAGATATGCTGGTGTGATTTGAACTACGTTTCTTAGCCAACCCCATGCAGGTATTTTAGCATGCAAGCTGACACACGGCAGACTCTGACTGCATCCTCTGGGACACGACTGACAAAATCCCCTTAGCCCGATGCAGAGGCCACGAGGGCCACTGGCCAAAGGCTGCGTGTGTCTGCCTCTGAGCTGTCTCACCCCCATCCCTCCCCGCCATCTTCGCCACTCCACTCCGCTGGGTGCTCAGCGCTACTCTACCTATAACACCCCTTGCAAATCTTCGCTTGTGCAAAGATAAAGGTGTTAAAGAAAAATCACCAGCAGGGGAGGGCATCTAACAGGAAACATTCTATGTTATTTTGTGGCACTGGTTCCTCACTTTAAACTTCTATTTATGAAAATTGATACCAGTTTTCCACTAAGCCTGGCAACCGAGCCCCTTCTTTCTAGTACATTCTAAAGCTCCCCGGCTTTCTCTTCTGCTTTTCCTTTATGCTGCCACGTTCGTTCTAGCCAAAAAGAACTCCACACTGGGCCACTACCCGCTTTCTTATTTCTGCTTTTTGTCTAGGTATTTCCTTCCACCTAGCACCCTCCGTACTCCCTGCCAAAGAAGGCTTTGCTATTTCTCTTTTCTGTGAAGGACTACGAGAGCAATCTGCACATCTCATGAGCATGATTATACCTTACCTTATTTTGTAGCCATGTATCAGAGCCACCTGGGAGATTTTTCAAATTACTGATGCCTTGCGTACGTGCCTGCATGCTCAGTTGTGTCCGACTCTTTTTGTTACCCCATGAACTACAGCCTTCTAGGCTCTTTTGTCCATGGGATTTTCCGGGCAAGAACACTGGAGTGGGTTGCATTTCCTACCCCAGAGGATATTCCAGACCCAGGGTTCGAACTCGTGTCTCTTGAGTCTTCTGAAGACCAATACCTTAGCCCCAGCCTTAGAACTCCCAGTTTGCTGTGCACAGGGGACAACCCAGGCCTCAGAGGATCACTGAAGCTGTGCAGCAGACTCCAGTCTGCAGCAAAGTCTGAGAATCACTGCTGTAGAGACTTGGGATCTCCTCCAGGCCCCTGCTACCGAAAGATCAGTCTCTGCGTCTGCTCACCTTGGCATAGATGGAATGGGCTAGAAAGCCTCAAGCATCCATTTCAGTGTCTGAATCCATCTAGGCCTAGGCTGGCTAAGACACCCAAATCTCTGATGGGTTTTCAGTCATGACTCTATTACATAATTGCACAGGTTATTAGAAATAGGCCACCAGGAACAGGAAGGCATGACCACGATTCAGCCAGGCACTGGACTGCTTCCACATCTAGGGAAAGTATCATGTAGGCCATCGCAAGATGCTAATTAAATGTGGAAAGAAATATCTCTCTGGTGCCACTGAGTAAGGACATGAAAAACTTTTCCTCCAATATCCACGTGGTATAATTCAATTCTGTAAACTAAATCCTATCAACTCGAGGAGCCATTGTTTGCAATCTGGTGTCTCAGCATGGCTGTGCTTGGCGACACTGTGGCACACACGCAGGAGAGGCTGTGCTCGGGAAGACACAGTTCAGAGTGAATTTAAATGCCTGCCATTACTTCCCGGGTGGCTCAACTATAAAGATCCACCTTCAAGGCAGGGGGCATGGGCTCGATCTGAGTCAGGAAGATCCCCTGGAGGAGGAAATGGCAACCTCCGCCAGTATTCTTGCCTGGAGAACCCCATGGACAGAGGAGCCTGGCCAGCTACAGTCCACGTGGTCGCAGACACAATTAAGCAGCTAAGCACTCACGTTATCATTAGGAAAGAAAACAGTGCAAACGTCAGTTGCTTACTCACAGCCGATTCCTGCCACCCTAAGGACTGCAGCCCACCAGGCTCCTCTGTCCATGGAATTCTCCAGGCAAGAATACTGGAGTGGGTTGCCATTCCCTTCTCCAGAGGATCTTTCTGACTCAGGGATCAAACCTAGGTCTCCCACATTGCAGGGAGAAAGCAAAATTTAACATTTGGCCATGAGCTGTAATTGGAGGTATGATTTAAGAGCCTAGAACACTCAGCACAAACAAGAGCTCTCAGAATCATTGCTAGGGTTTTAGGGTATCTTGCTGTTCAGTCACTAAGTCATGTCCGACTCTTTTCGACACCTTGGACTGTAGCCCACCAGGCTCCTTTGTCTATCTCTAGGTTATCTTACCATTGTTTAAATTAAAATAAATAAATTTATATTAAAAAAGAGAGATTGTGAGCTTTCTACTCTCTGAGTTTTTCTGACATGTTTTGTGTTATTCACCATCCCTCTCAGCCTCCCAGGTTCTGAAATCAGTGAGAAATGACATGTCAGCTTCTCCTAAAACATTATTAATGGCACAGCAATGTCCGCCACATCTGAACTCACGTGTGTATCCAAGCCATCTCTGAGGATATTTTCCATCAGTCCTTTTGCCATCTTGTTACTCTGCCTGTAGAAAAATGACAGGCATTCCAGCTTTCCTGGAGAAGCTGTCCAGACAGGGGCTGGCAGCTGAGCTAAATGTCAGGGAGACACACATCATTTTCCTTTCATTAATCCCCACTAACGTTTTCTCTACCCCTCATTATTCTCTGCCCCTCACTACGGTCTATGCTTTTTATCTAGTGTTTCAGGCATTTTTTGTTCTCTCTTCCTCGGGATCTTCTCTGCTATCTCCTCCATTCTTTTATCCCACAAGCTCAGCCTTTGGTTTTGGGGTGACTCCTCCCTAAATATGAACCTACTGGGGATGCAGGCACCCCCTCACCTCCTCCTTGGCCCTGGCAATGCCTTGCCTGCACTGGTGTTAGTGGAAACAACTCTGTCTGGAAGCACATTAAAGATACAGGTGTACACCATAATAAAAATGGGCAGGTATAAGGACCAGGACTGGAAAGGGGAGAACACAGAAAAAACTGAAAATGTTCTGTAGGGCCATGAAACTTAGGGAGATGCTTTGTTTTACTTCGCTAGTGTTGTTACTCCTTTGTTAATAGAATTTAAACTTTTGAATAAAAAAGCATGATTTTTTTTTTAAAGTGTTGTTTAGTCACTAACTCATGTCTGACTCTTTGTGACCCCATGGATTGCAGCACGCTCTGCTCCTCTGTCCTCCACTATCTCCCGAGTTTGCTCAGATTCATGTCCACTGGGTCAGTGATGCTATCTAACCATCTTGTCCCCTTCTCCTCTTGCCTTCAAGCTTCACAGTGTCAGGGGCTTTTCCAGTGAGTCAGCTCTTCGCATCAGGTGGCCAAAGTATTGGAGCTTCAGCTTCAGCAACTGTCCTTCCAATGAATATTCAGAACTGATTTCCTTTAGGGTGGACTGGTTGGATCTCCTTGCAGTCCGAGGGACTCTCGAGAGGCTTCTTCAACACCACAGTTTGAAAGCATCTGTTCTTTGGCACTCAGCCTTCTGTATGGTCCAACTCTCACATCCGTACAAGACTACTGGAAAAAACCATAGCTTTGACTATATGGATGGACCTTTGTTGGCAAAGAGATGTCTCTGCTGTTAATATGCTGTCTAGGTTCGTCATAGCTTTCCGTCCAAGGAGAAGCATCTTTTCATTTCACCTTCTGCAGTGATTTTTGGAACCCACGCTTAAAGTGACTTATCTCTAAAATACCTAAGGGTTGCCTTTTAAAAAGTGGGCTCATAGAGTGAGTAATTCAAAGAGTGAGGCAGACAATAATGAGTGCCTTGGCGGAGGAGGGCTTAGTGCGCGGGTGTTTGAAACGGCGGTTCTTCGGAGCACAGCGCACTGTCTGGACTGAAGGCTTCCCGCGCATCCTTCCCCGAGGCGGTGCTCATTTTCTTGCAGACCTGGAGCTGGCCCGGCTCAGCCTCTCTGCAGCCTTGTGTTAGTCTCCCGGGCTCCACCGTGCTCTTCCTTTGGCTTCCCTCTTCCGCGCCACCGGCCAGCTTTGCAGCAACACCTAACACGTGGCGGCAACAATGCTGGGTGAGCAGACGGGACCGAGAGGGACGCTGGGGCCGCCGAGGGCCCGCTCCGCCCTGCAGGCCAGGTGCTCTTCCCTCCCGGGCCCAGGGACCCAGCCAGTCCAGGGGATCACACTGGTGGTGTCCTGTTCTCATCTATAAGATGGCTTTCTGAGAACCTGTTGAGGAGAGGAGACAAGGTCAAGGGCCTAACTACATTGAATTCTCAGTATGTGGTCATTTTTGCTACACCAGCTCCCTCTGAGTTAGATGCACAGCTTCCATGGATGGGGAGGGCAAGCTGGAGTAATTTTCCATCTATTTCAGGACAACCACGTTCTTAACATTGTAAAGCAACTATAAAAATTAATTTTAAAGTTTGTTTGAAGTATTTATAGAAAGGGCTTCCCTGATAGCTCAGTTGGTAAAGAATTCGCCTGCAACACAGGAGATCCCAGTTCAATTCCTGGGTCAGGAAGATCCCTTGGAGAAGGGATAGGCTGCCCACTCCAGTATTCTCGAGCTTCCCTGGTGGTTCAGCTTGGTGAAGAATCTTCCTGCAATGTGGGAGATTTGAGTTCAATCCCTGGGTGGGGAAGATCCCCTGGAGAAGGGAAGGCTACCCACTCCAGTATTCTGGCCTGGAGAATTCCATGGACTAGTATAGTCCACGGGGTCACAGAGAGTCCGATAGGACTAAGCAACTTTCACTTTCACTTATAGAAAAAAAAGAAAACAATATTCTTTAAGATGGGCAAAAGGTACTTTTGTAACTCATTTGAAGGCCTGTTCATTTTCCCCACTTCAGAGGGGCTCCAGAGAGAAGAAAATGAATAAAAGGTCTGTGTGGGATTCGTTCTGACAATTCTCTCATTCATTCATTTATTCATTCAACTCAGCAAATACTTAACTGAGCCTCAGCCATAGGCTGGACTATCTGATAGGTGCCTGGGATACAATTTGGATAAAACAAATTTATTGATCCCATGGAATTCAAGACTAGAAGAAATGACAAAACTGATAGTAAGGGAATACACACACACATGCTCACGTATGATGTATCAGCAGGTGATGAGTGTATGGAGAAAACTCACGGCGTAAGGATGCTAGAGCGGGGTGTGAGAGGGTGTGGAGTGATCCCGTCTCACAGGTGATGGACAGAACAAGACCCTCTGACATCTGTGTGGAATCTTTTCTGGACATCTCCTTGGAAACCATTCTTCAGTAAGACGGACCCAACTGATGCACAGAGATTCTTAGTCTACATGACTCGCAGAGAAATTCATTTTCAACATACCCCTCCTCTATCTGAAAAAGTGATTTTCAGCGATAATCATGAAATGTGCCTTCACCAAACCCACTCCAGTATTCTTGCCTGGAGAATCCCAGGGATGGGGGAGTCTGGTGGGCTGCTGTCTATGGGGTCGCACAGAGTTGGACACGACTGAAGCGACTTAGCAGCAGCAGCATCCCTCACCAGATGAAATCATGCACATGAAGGAGCCAAATGTTAAACACAAATAAAAGCCACAAATGGTCTCAGGGAATGACAGAACTCATGCAACCCGAAGCCTATTCCTTCTTACAGTCGCTGTGTTCTTGTGGTTTATTCCAAAGCTACAGCTTCAGTGCGAGAATAGGGACACCCCTGGTGGTCCAGTGATCGACTCCATGCTTCCAGTACAGGGGGCGTGGGTTCAGTCCCTGGGCAGAGAACTCAGACCCCTGCATGCCGTGAGGTGGCCAAAAAATTTAATAAATAAATGCAAGAATATCAGAGGTGCTGGAGACCCGAGCTGTGCGTGAAGCAGGAGAAGGGTCCCAGAACAACTGTGTCCTTGTTGACTGGATGGCTGAAATCATGTGAGCAGTCTCCATAACTGGTACTGCTCCCTTGGAATCAACTTTCATGTAGAATACAGCCTTTATTACATAATAAGAATGTGCGGGGACTTCCCTGGTGATCCAGTGGTAAAGAATCTGCCTGCCAATGCCGGGGACACAGGGACACTTGATCCCAATCCTGGGAAGATTTCATATGCAGGGAGCACCAAAGCCTGTATATTACAACCACAGGGCCTGTACCTTAGCGCCCAGGAGCTGCAGTTACTGAAGCGTGCTCCCAAGCCTGTGCTCCACAATGACAGAAGCTGCCACAGTGAGAAGACCACACACCACAACTAGAGAGTAGCCTGCAGGTAGCAGTGAAGACCCAGCACAGCCCAAGATAAATGCATTTTTTTTTTTAAAAAGAGCGCTAACCTGGAGCTCACATGTATTATTAAAGTTGAATGGTAGCCACAGCAATGCATATTTTGGGGAGGAAAGAGTATTTTATCACTGACATTATTTAGAAATGCTAGTGTTGGTCATGATGAGAAACAGAACCATTCTAAGTGTATCCACAACAGTTTTAAACTCTCCCTCTGCCCGCTACTCCCACTGCCTGCACCCCCCACCCCACAGACATGCGGAGTGGGTCAGAGCCAAGCAGTGTGGACGACGGTCCAGCATGCATGCCGAGATGCACCCTGAAATACATCCAGGGGAGCAGGGTGGGGCCATGGGGGGCCTCGCACACCAGGTTCGGGAATCTGACTTTATAGACAACTGTGCTGTGCTTAGTCGCTCAGTCGTGTCTGACTCTTTGCAACCCCGTGGGACTATAGCCTGCCAGTCTCCTCTGTCCATGGAATTCTCCTGGCAAGAATACTGCAGTGGGTTGCCATTCCCTTCTCCAGGGGATCTTCCCAACCTAGGGATTGAACCCAGGTCTCCCACATCGCAGGTGGATTCTTTACCAACTGATCCACCAGGGAAGCCCAAGAATACTGGAGTGGGTTGCGATGCTCTCCTCCAGGGGATCTTCCCAGCCCTTGAGTTAGACAACCAAGGGTCGTCAACTGTTTTAAGCAAACAAGTAACCAACTCAAAGTGGTGTTTTTGAGACATGAATGTGGTAGAATTATACAGTAAGAACTGAGCTGGAGGAAGAGGCTGAAGTAGGTGCAAATTTGGGTGAACAAGGTGAAAAGAGATCAAGGCCTGAACTAAGGTGATTCTCCTCCAAAGTGAATGGAAATGTATGACTTTGGGGCTTCCCAGGTGGCGTTAGTGGTGGAGGACCCTGCCTGCCAATGCAAGAGATGCTAGAGACAAAGGTTCCATCCTGGATCCAGAAGATTCCCTGGAGGGTGGCATGGCTACCCACTCCAGTATTCTTGCCTCGAGAATCCCATGGACAGAGGAGCCTGGTGGGCTACAGTCCATGGGGTCACAGAGAGTCGGACACGCTGTAGTGACTTAGCAAGCGTGCACACACATGTGATATTAGACCACGGATCAAACACCACAAAATTAAAACTCATAAGATTTGCATTTGTTTTTAATTTGGAGAATATGAAGACAAGGGTGTGGGGAAAACAGTCTCACAAGCGTCATCTAGGAAATTTCTCTTCAGTGCGTGGATGTCGGATTCTGAACAGAAGACAAAATGTTCTGACATGAATGTTCTGGAAGAAGCAGCACAGAGAGGCCAGAAGAACGAAGGATTCCCTTTGAAAGTTAGAGCTCAAGTGTTCAGTTTTTCCACAAAAGCCACTAAAAGCTTCCCATCCTCCAAAAGAAGAAAACCCCCAGAACTTGCATGGTGTTCAAGAACATTCTGTCTGGTGGTTGGCCCCATCCGAGACAACTGGCCTTAGCTTGGATGATGTCATAGGAAACCCAGGGCTCCTTAGGAATTTAGCATCTACCTTCTATTTCTTTCTTTGAAAAACATGTGTGTACTCAGTCCCTCAGTCCCATCCAACTCTTTGTGACCCCATGGACTGTAGCCCACCAGGCTCCTCTGTCCATGGAATTTTCCAGGCAGGAATACTGGAGAGGGTGCCCATTTCCTCTTCCAGGGGATCTTCCCCACCTTGTCTCTTGCATCTCCTGCTCTGGCAGGCAGATTCTTTACCACTGCACGGCCTCGGAAACTTCCCTGAAAACATAAGTAACTTAATTGAAAAAAGAAGTATGCTTTAATCCTTGGTCTGAATGAGTGGTATTTCAGAGCTGTGATTAATTTGTGATTTCTCCCATGCTAATTAATTTACCTCTCCTTTTTTTCTTTTCTTTTGGTGGAAATGCTGGGAATGAATCACCTCTCCTCTTTAAAGCTCCCTTCAAGAACCCTTAAAATTCTCCAGAAGAGAAAAATGCCCTGTTCTTCTTTATGAGTTGACTTAAGGGAGGAATGAAAGTTTAAGAGAATTTTGTTGTTTAGTAGCTAAGTCGTGTCTCTTTTGTGACTCCATGGACTATAGCCCGACAGGATTTCCCAGGCAATACTGGAGTGGGTAGCCTATCCCTTTTCCAGGGGATCTTCCTGATCCAAGATTGAACCCTGGTCTCCTCCTTTGCAGGCAGATTCTTTATCACTGATCCACCAGCAAAGCCCTTAAAAGAGTCTGTAGAGTCAATATATTTATTACAGATAATTTGCTGATTTAATCAGAGTCCATGTTAGAAATTTGGTGTTTCCATGGCCATGACCTGCAATACCCCTGGATTCTCCTGGCTTCTTATGAACACCAATGGTCTGTCTAATGGTATAATGTTCATAAGAAAAAATCTGTAAGCTGTAATATCTAAGTCTCCACTTAGTAGGATACTAATAATAAATGCAATCACTTCTCCTGTGGTCAGTTATTTAGTAGGATAGCTCAGAATCAGGATGCTGTAGTTGAAGCAAAGTTCAATCATAAGAACTTTATAAGAACAGATAGAGTGCGTTCTTCAAGTCTACTCATTGTATGGGGGAAATCAGTGAATATATTCAACGGGTACGCACGCCCAGTTGTAAGAGGAAAATATTTGGGGAGGCAATGTGCAGCTGGTGACGATAGTTAATACCGTATTGTCTGCTAAGAGTCATTAAGAGAGCAGATCTTAAAAGTTCTGAAAAAAATTTTTTACCTGTGTGGTAAATGGGTTAACTAATCTTACTGAGATAATCATTTCACAATATGTACATACACTGAATCATTACATTGTACAACTTAAACTTACAGTGTTATATGTCAGATATAGCTTTATATCTCTAAAAAAGCTAGGGAAATTTTCCTTAAAAAAAACATTCAAATTAAAGTCATTCAAATTAAAAAGAATATAATGAAAATAGTTTTGCACCCAGCTTCCAAATCCTTGTGCTATATACTTCTTTTATTGGTAGGCAGTTGCCTTTATATAAGGGTTTCTCTTTCGAGTTTGACAAAAAAAAAAATTGTACATTCCAGGAAGAGGGCAGGACCTGGTTTTCTGGAGAGGGGAGAGAAACAGACGCAATGTGCATTTCCTTTTCTGACTCAGTTTACCAAAATCTTCACATTTCAATACAGAGGGAGACCATCCATTTTGAGAACCATAGGTAAAGTAATTTTTTCCCCAAATTCAAGATTTATTTTCCTTTTCTTAAACTGGATATTTCAATTTCCCCGGAAACCTGAGCCCTTGTTCATTTCCTGCAAAAACCGAGCGTGGGGAGGGGAAAGGGCACAGGACACTTGCATGCTGTGTCTACAGCGAGGGGGCCGCCACGCATGGCTCTGGCTGTCTGAAATCTGGCCAATCAGCCTCTCTGGGGATGATCGTCACACTTCCAAAAATAAAAACACATCTTTCTAGCCAGGAATCATGGATGGAGATTCCTGAAAACCCCTCTTCTCTCTCCACAATTTAAATCGAGCTCTTTCAAAGTCAGCATACTGCATCTTAATGGAAGCCTGAAAAGGTTATCAATAGTAAAGGCTGAAAGTTTTCCACAAAGGTAGGTAGACGGGGAAAAGAAGAAAAAATGTTTACACTGAACCGAGGGGGAGGTACCCAGAGGTTCCTGATCAGCACCTCCCTTGAGGACCACCGCACTGCCATCCTGAAGAAACGCAGGGGACGAGGGCTGTGCTCGCCTCCGAGCTGACCCCTCTGTGCTTGTCTCCACGTCCCAGACCAGGGACAGGACGCCCGTTTCTTGAAGCGAACCATGGCACAGGAAGCTGTGCCGGCCACGATCGAAACGGCGCAGGCTCTGCGTGGTCCCCTGCACTCCGCCTACACCTGGGAACGGCCTGCTGACGACCAATTTCCAAGCCGGAGGATCTTTTTCCTCTTGCTTCAAATTCCTCCGAGTTTCATTGGAAACCGGTGCTAATGAGATGTATCAGGGGTTAAGGCTGATGTCAGAACTGCCGGGATGTTTACAGGAAGTGCTGCGAGAATGCGAAAAGGGTGCCTGGGTTTGGGTGCTCCCCACCGGGGAAGGGGTGCTCCCACGGGAGGGGAGACTGACTGCCGCGCTAGTTGCATAGAGTTTTACAACTTCTAAAGTCCTCTCAGAAATCTCTCACCCAGGCTTCCCAGGTGGCTCAGTGGTTAAGAATCTGCCTGCCAATGCAGGGGACACAGGTTTGATCCCTGGTCCGGGAAGATCCCACGTGCTGAGGAGCAACTAAGCCCACGTGCGCCCCAACCCCTGAGGCTGCGCTCTATGCTCTAGAGCCCATTCTCTGCAACGAGAGAAGCCACAGCGTGGAGCAGCCTGAGTACTACAGCGAGAGTAGCCCCCGTTTGCGGCAAGTAGGCAAAAACCCGCAGAGAATCAAAGACACGGTACAGCCAAAAATAGTTCAATAAATACAAATTTCAAGAAAGGAAACCTCATACCATCTGACCTGCAGACCAGCTCCACAAGACTCTTCCATCTCTAGCGGAGTCCCCCATAACTCCTGTGCAATTAATATTTAGCGAGCCACTTGTTGAGACTGAAGGCGGGAGGAGAAGGGGATGACAGGGGATGAGGTGGTTGGATGGCATGACTGACTCAATGGACATGAGTTTGAGCAAACTCCAGGAACTGGTGACAGACAGGGAGGCCTGGCGTGCTGCAGTCCATGGGGTTGCAAAGAGTCAGACACGACTGAGCGGCTGAGCTGAACTGAGCATGACCATGCACTGGGCAATCAAGGCAGTCAAGGCTGCTGTCCCCCCAAGTTCAGGGTGCACAGGACGGAGCACCAAAACCGGCAAGAAAAGCATCGAGGTAGCTTAGGAGAGGGGGAGAAGACCTGAAGAAAATCCATCAGGGGGCCGTGTTGCAGCAACCAAGGCTGGGAGCTACCCTGAGTGGTGATGCTTGAGCTCAGAGCCGAGCGTGAGGAGGAGCCACCGGGAACCCAAGGGAGGGACAAGGGGCCGCAGCAAGTGCAGGCTCGGCAGCTTCCGAGCAGGAACACGTGGCGGAGTCTTCTGCAAACAGACTGGCCGGGCCGAGCAGGAGGATGGTGAGAGGTGGGCTGGAGTGTGAGCCGCCAGGCGTAAGGAAGCGCTACGGGAGGAGGGGAGGAGACCGGCTCGTGTCTGCTGGGTGCTTACTCTGAGCCAGGCCTTGAGCCAAGTTCAGGGTTGTGAGTAGGGAGGTTGTGCCTCGGCCCAGGGCCCCAGACCATGCCATCCTGCCCAGCCCACACTCTGCCATCTGGGATGCCAGCTTCAGTTCACCCAGGTGGAAGCAGGGCACACAAAGGAACATGGACATTTTGAATCCTTTCTACCTGCCGGCCTATCCCTGGAGTGATTTCACATGAAGGACATCATCTGGGCCTGGATTTTAAAAACTGGAATTTCTCTAACGCTGAGGAATATTGTCTTCACTTCCTGTCTTTGGCGGCCTCTGGGCTGGAGAATCAGCTGACTGGTTCTACACTCTGGGATAAATTCAAGCACTGCAGATAGAATATAATTATCAGACGAAACTGAAAAGATGACTGAAAAAGAAAAAAAATAGAAAACAGATTTAATGCCTCCAGGAAATGAAACCGAATGGATCCTGCTCGGTGCTACAAGAAGATGATATCAATTCTGTCCCCCACCCTCCTTTACGCAAGTTTGAATAATCTCCCTGTCACTGCTTTTACATGAACTCAAATTGCTTTAGAAACCTGTCACAGTGAATTAGCAAAAGCAGATAGTAATTCAGAGGGGTGCCAGTGTGGTGTTACTGAACATTGCTGGTTGGAAAGTTTCCTGCTGCATTGTTCGGGGGCAATAACTCACGTTGATCACCGAGTGTCAGGGTGAGCAAATGATGGGCTTTCTGTGGTTTTTAGATTTAACTTTCTTAAAAGTCCATCATAAAGATGAAAAGTGCACAGAGAACATCTGCCTTCATCCACACAAGAACGAGGACACGGGCACACCCAGGGCTGGTCCCACGCTGCAGTCATTGGGTGAGGATGAACCGGGAGACAGACGCCATGCAGCCCAGCAGACACATAGGTTTCAGAAGATCCTTGACCTTGACATCAGGGGCAGACTCAAAGGCTGGGATGATGAGGAATCGAGGAATCCATCACGGAGACGTGTAAAATGGAATATTCTTCCCAGTGATCTTAGCAATGGGTCACCTCCTCAGAGAAGCCTTCAGGTCGCCACCATCCTCTCATGTGCCTCATCACTCTCTGTCATGTTCCCTCGTGATTTTCTTTTTCTTCCTAAGACTTAGCTATTTAAAAAAAATTACTCAGTTCATCTCATTCCTTACTTACCTAGGTATTTCGGTTTCCCCTCCGAGAGCAAAATCTCCATGAGGCACAGGATTCCACAGTCTTCCATGAGCCCCTAGGAATGACGCCCAGAGCCTGTAGGCCCTCAGTGAATGTTTACTGAAGGACTTTTGAATTCACAAAATTCTTATTATACCAGAGGTTATTCTGTATTAACAACATTGTTTGATCAGCTGTAGTAGCAAAGCCTGTGCAAACGAGAACCTGGGCTGTCACCATGAACCATCCTTGGCTCTGCTGACCAGAGGCTGACTGTGACTAACGGTTACTTGGAGGAAGGAATCTTAGCTGGGGAGCAGCTGCAAAAAATTTCTGCACAGTTTAAGTCTCCTTACTGAAACTGTGTATAAGCCCTTGTGTCCCTGTCTTTTCAAGTAAAAAGTTGACTCAAGAGTTGATGATTGGGAACTGCAAACAGGTAGAAAGCAAGAATAGCTGTTGGGCTAGGGAACTGGCTACAGTTTGGACTATAAATCTGCCACACGGCAGATGGGGGATTCACCACTCCCAGTTCCCTGAAAGATACAGAAGAAGGTCTGACACAGGTCCCTAAGCTGTTTTTACAGGAAGCAGACTCCCTCCAGATGAAGACTGCTGACCACAAGAACATAGACCCTAGACTTGGTTGAAACCAGAAGGCTGATGATGCTTGAAACGTCACCTTAAAGCCAACTAAGGCTTTAGGCTAAGTTTTAGTCTGAGAACCATGCTTGAGCTGAGGGCCCACCCTGCAGTCCCTCTCTCACGCTGCCTTTAAAGGCCCTTCCCTGAAAGTCATCAGGGAATTCAGGGCTTCTGAGTGTGAGCTGCCCATTCTCCTTGCAAGTGCCCTGCAATAAAGGCTGCACTTTCCTTCCCCACAACCCAGTGTCAGTAGACCAGCTTTACTGTGTGTGGGGGAGTGCATGCAAGTCTGGTTTGGTAACATTAATAAGACTGAGAAAATGTTATCCACATTCTCAACACTTACTGTTTGATCTGTTTTGTGGAAGACTTAGCTTACCACTGAGATTTCCCTACTTCACAAAGTCTAATAGTTTCTCCAACTTTGTATTTCAAAAAATATTTAAGTCTAAATCTACCAAGGGGTACAAGAATTGCTACCCTGGGCATTCTGGATGAACTGGCAATTTTCTGTCACATTTGCTTTCCCTCTGCTTGTACGTGAGTATATATGTATGAAGGTATACATGTGTGTCTATGTATGGGAAAGTATGTGTACATGTCAATGTCTATGTGCATATGTATCTGTGTGCATACAGGCATATATGTGTGCATGTGTGTACATATGTATGTTTTTGTGTTTCTGTATCTGTGTGTATATATGGGCATGTATCTGTGCATGCCTATATGTATGTGTGCCCCTGTGTGTTTTGTGTGTGTATTTATCTGCGTGTGTGTGTGTGTGTGTGTGTGTATGGGCATTATGTGCGCACGTGAGTACATGTGAATGTACGTATATTTTGGCTTGAGCTATTTGGGAGTTAATTATTAATGTGCTTCATCCCTCAATACCTTAGCATGAATCTCCTAAAAGCAAGAATAGTCCCCTACATGATGATCACCACACTCAGGAAATTTAAAATTGATAACTGTATTATTGACCAATAAGCAATTGGTTTCCAAATGTCCCCAAGTGTCCTAACATTCTTTACAACATCTCATTTTTGATGCAGGGTCCAACCAAGAATCACAAG
>SJYF01000263.1:5833318-5846604 GCA_006410515.1 Procapra przewalskii | reverse complement strand
CTCGCTCGGCGCGCCGCCCTCGCCCCGCTCTCTCACACCTCCTGGCATAGCTCCACTCTCAGCATGCTACGGCCCGATCCTTTCTCCTGTTTTTTCTAACTCTCGAGATCAGAACCGAATTTAGCTGGCCGGAGCAACACAATGTGGGGGTATGGGTGGATGAACCTCTAAATGGGAGGAAAGGAGGATGCTTGAAATGCTTTCGACAGATGATGGTCCACTGGGTGCAGAGTATCGCGCTCTCGGCTATTTTGCTGGAGGATGATTAAGTGGAATATCACCCCCGCCTTCCCCCCAAGACTCCAAGATAAGACCCTGGAAAGGCCCCCTGCAGTTCCGGAAGCCCAAAGTTTTGGGCTCAGAGCCCTCCCCGCCCCCCCAAGCCAGTCCAATCAGTTTCCCAAAGCAGAAGGTGTTAGAAAATTAATGTTTTCCTTCCTCTCCCGGGGAGGACTGTGCATGTATATGCAGGCGAAATGGAGTCTGTAAGTCCCTTAAGAAAGTGTGTGTAAGATTAAAGCGAATTAATGATTTTCATAACGGTATTGTTTCATGATGTAAATTATTTATCAGATCTATACCAAAAGGAAAAAATAAATTGGGCCAGAGGACCTGGCCTCCCCAGGATCTACAGATAACACCTTCTTTTATAGCCCATCCTCACTCTCACCCCAGGCAGAATTAACCTTTCCTTCTCTTTGCTGTCACCGTTGTATTTGCCAATCACTTGCAGGATTTACATGTATTTGTTTTATGGGTTTGTTTATAGATTCCTATTGCTTCATTCACCTGTGAGTATTGTTAATTTTTCTTTCTCCACTGCAACATCCAGCAATGTGTTGTGCCTAACCGGGTAGGGTTCTCACCAGTGGAAGGTCGATTTCTCCTTCAAGCAGCTAAATCCCAGTGTCTCTAGAATCCCAAGGACTCAGTGGTGAAATCTGTAAGCGTTTGGGTGGGACAGAAGACACAGACAGTTAAACTCACACCTCTGTGAGCTAGAAATGTACAACTGTGTACTTCATTCTTGTTTCTAAATAATCTTCTCTCACTGATCACCCCACCTCTGTCTGCAGAATTCCCAAAGGCAAAGAAAACCAAGCTGTTGCACAGCTGCATAGGGTGAGAGGTACATACCCAGTGCTAACACCTAGAGCAAACCCATTCCAGGTGAGAAGGACCAGACAATTTTTATCATTTCATGACCCATGTCAAGTCTGTTGGAAGCCTGCCAAGATTTCCTCATTTCCAGTGTGGCTCTCTTATTCTGGATGCATCTTCAAACTGAGCAGTATTTCATCGCTGAGAGAGTTTATGCTTTGTGGCTTAGAGATATATTAAATAATCCTTTATTTTCTACCCTCACTTTCTACCAACTATAGGACAGATACCCCAGAACAGGGCTGCATTATGAAAAGGATCCATAAATGTGTAGGAGATGGGGCGGGAGGGGATGACTCCTAAGATATTTTTTAAGATGACACTGTGATTGGAAAGGTTGTAGTTTGAAGTTTTGTTTATTTTGTTTTGTCTTTTAGATAAAGTCACAGGTAAATATGGATGGCAGGTGTGTAATTTGGTATAGTTTTTTTCTGAAGGGAAATTTGGCATTACTATTGAAAACATAAAGTATTCGCATGTCTTTGTCCTCATGACTGTATTTCTAGAAATTCATCCTCAGGAAATAATTGAGGATGTGCAACAAGATTTATCTACAAGGATGTTTATTGCTGTGTTGCTTTTACTAGGAGAATATCACAACCGAACTCATATCTCACAGGAAAGAAATGGTGAACTAGTTTGAAAATCTATTTCAATATTAGTCATACATTGAATTGTTGTTGTAAGTGGATAAGTGAATATGGTCAGGGATGATGGCTATAATACAATTTTAGTTGAAAAAATCAGATGCAGAAGATGAGAAAAGAGTGAAAATTAAAGTCTGAAACGGACAGACCTCGGTTTGGAGTCAGGCATTTTTACTTGCCAGCTGTGCTATGCCTCTCTAATACCTTGGTTGTATGATTGGATTGATGTTATTTGCCTCATAGTGTTTTTGTGCTTTAAATTAAATAGTATTTATGAAAAAACAGAGCAATGCCTAAGGCATAGTAAGATCTCAATATGTTTTCCTTTGGGCCTTTATTAACTGTTAAAGATGAGTTTAATACCTGTTTTGTTGTGTATATATGCATTTAGACTCCTGTGTAGAGTAATATGCACTCTAGGCAATAAATATGCAGTTGAAACGATAAGCATTGTTTATCCCTCTTAATACTGGGATTATGGGTTTCTTTTTAAAAATTTATGTAGTAGCCAAAAGCAGTGGAATTAGTTTTCTCTTAATTAAAACAAACAATTTCTAACTATTGACACAGGAAATCTCTAGACTAGGACGCTTGGTGCTCTAGTCTATTCACATAATCAAGACTTGTGACTGCTCGTGCCACCCAGGCTATAAAAAGGGTGAATGACGGGGCATGGAGTTTGTCACCTTCCATATAAACTTGGATTTGTTTTGTAGCAACCAGGAGTCAAGTCCAGCTCAGCAAAATATGCTGCTTAATATGAAAAGCTGACTGGTTGCTGTTCCCGCCTTGTTTTAAGGGCCAACACAAAAAGAGGAAGAGGAGGGAGAAGTTACGTTTGCAGCTTTTGATCAGTGAATTAGGGAAGAGAGCCTGGCATGGAAGGGCCATGCGCGTCCGTGACCTTCACAGGCACAGCGGAAGTCCCTGTGGGTTGGAGGTGAAGCGTTTGTAAAACTTGTCTGAGTATATTACAAATGTTACGGAAATGTAAAGGCCGACCATATTTCCTGGTGTTCCTAGTGCAACTTTCTTTTAAAGGTCGGGGTCAATTGTTTTAAAAGGAATATATTTCAGTAATTTTGCATGTAAAGGAAAGTCTTTGAATTTTGAATTGTCTCCCTTTGAAACTCTCAACAGAAAGAGCCCTTGAGTTGAATTTCTGAAATCTGAAGAGTTGGGGGTGTCAAAAACTCTGGTATCTAAGGAATGAATGGGATCAAGGCAAAAAGATGTCACTGTCATGAACTCTTTGTGGAAGGTGTGCCGGTTAACCGCTCTTGATAACAAACCACCCTAGAACTTCTTGGCTTAAAATAACAGTCCTTCCTTGTGCTGAATCTGAAATCTGGACAAGGCTCAGGGAGGAAGGCTGAGTTCTGGCCTGTGCTGTATGAACTCAGGGCCTCTGCACTCAGAACGGACACTTTCTCTGCCTCCCAGGTGGCTCACCCCACTGCCTGGCGGGCTGCTGGCTCCCAGGGGTCACCAGGAGCTGAGGGCGGGGTCCTCACTGTCCTTCGCGTTCACCTTTCCGTGTGTCTCTCTCCACAGCTTCTCACAGATTTCCTCATTTCATGGGCAGTCTGATTCGCACAAAAAGGAACGTCTACAGAAATCAGATCTTCCGTGAGTGTGAAAATCTAAACTAAGTATTGCCCATTCCACAAACAATCCAGTCTTCACACAATAGTATACATTTTGATCTGAAACTCACCAGGCAAACTATTTAAAAAGATAATCATTTGAATAATTTAGGCAAGTGGATCGATTTTCCTTCTATGTATGGAGAGTCTTCATTAAGAACTGGAGGACTAGCTAGGGATGTAAACTGGTGCAGCCACTATGGAAAACAGTATGGAGGTTCCTCAAAAAAATTCGAAAGAGAATTCCCATATGACCCAGAAGTCCCACTTCTGGGTGTTTACTTGAAGGAAACAAAACTCACTCTCTTGGAAAGATGTTTATACCCCCATGCTCATTGCAACATTATTTGCAATAGCCAAAATAGGGAAACGACCTGTGTTTATCAACAGATAGAAGGATAACGTAAATGTAGAGAATATATGTGTAACGGAATTATACTCAGCTGTGAAAAAGAAAAATCCTGCCATTTGTGACAGCATGGAGTATCTTGAGAGTATTATGCTAAGTGAAATAAGTTAGAAAAAGACAAACACTGTATGAGCTCAACGTCTGTGGAATTCATCAAACAAAACAAGACTCAGATATAGAGAAGAGATTGGTGGCTCCCAAAGGAAGGGGCTGATGGGTGGGAGAAATAAGTTCATTGTTTAGCACCAAAAATAACAATAAATTTAAGATTATACATTTAAATGAATTCAAAGTAATTAAATATATACACACACACACACTCTCTTGAGAGTCATTTAGACAGCAAGGAGATCAAACCAGTCAATCCTAAAGGAAATCAGTCCTGAATATTTATGGGAAGGACTGAGGCTGTAGCTGAAGCTCTGATAATTTGGCCACCTGATGCAAAGAGTTGACTCACTGGAAAAGACCCTGATGCTGGGAAAGATTGAAGGTGGGAGGAGAAGGGGGCGACAGAGGATGAAATGCTTGGATGGCATCATCAACTCAATGGACATGAATTTGAGCAAGCTCTGGGAGATAGTGAAGGATAGGGAAGCCTGGAGTGCTGCAGTCCATGGGGTTGCAAAGAGTCAGACATGACTTGGTGACTGAAAAGCAACAAATATATATGTAGGTATATATACATGATCATTAATAATGGCTCCACATAGTAGAAGACCAAATTCCTAATCACGATTTTCATAAGCCTCTGCAGTTCAACTTTCTTCCCAGACCTATCTTTTACACTATTTCATAGCCTCCTCCAGCTTCTCAATGTTTATCCTTTTTACCTGGGCCCTTTGTTTTGATTAGAGCCAGCTGTTGACAAGTTCACTATCCTCCCCCAACTCGCCCCTCCCCCCCCCAACTAGGCTGCAAGCTCCTTGAGAGCAAGGACTTTATTTCAATCCATTTATGTGCTCACAGCCCTCAGCCCAGAGCCACACATGGTATGGATGCTTGATGCACACTTATTGCAAAGATGAGTAATTCAGTATCGCTCCCCTTTCCAGCATGGCAGTACTGCTCGTGAGTTGCTCCACAGGGGAGCTAATTAATTCTCTGAAACCGGAAAATGCTTTCAAGTTCCACAACACTTTGGAAGCGCTCAAGAACACTAATATCTGCAATAAAGATGTTATTATTACTTCCCTGACACATAAATAGTGAGTAATGCCTTTTTAATGTGTTTGCTTTGAACATGCTAGATAAATTGGCAGGTGGCAATGCATTGCTGGCTCACTTCTATTGATGGGCATCTTGCGTGGACGGGATAAGTTGTGGCTTCTCCTAGCTCTGTTTGTTCATTGCTCCAGCTTTCAGAGTTGCTGTTTATACGCACTTCCTGCCAGGAAGGTGACTGTGATGTGGGAACCAGCCTCCTGGGGATTCTGTTTTGACAGGTAGTGTGGGCACCTATGGAGTTCTTGGAGTGTAGCTGATTTACAAACTTGCCTGGAAAATCTCATGGACAGAGGAACCTGGTGGATTGCAGTCCATGGGGTCGCAAACAGTCAGGCATGACTGAGCGACTAACACACACAGCTAGTGATTTATGATCAACTACAACAAACCCAACTAGAGTTCGGTATCAGGTGTGCAACGAAGTGATTCACTTATACATGTACCTATTCTTCTTCAGATTCTTTTCTCATATATATATTATCCCAGAAGGTTGGGCAGAGTTCACTGTGCTATATCGTAGGCCCTTATTGTTTATCCATTCAATATCTTACGTATAACAGTGTGTGTTTATCCCAAGCTCCTGATTCATCCCTCCCGCCCCCATCTTCCCCTTTTTCCCTTAGGTAACCATAAGTCTTCAACATCTGTAAATCTCTTTCTGTTTTGCAAATCAGTTCATTTGTATCACACTTTACAATGAGATTCCACGTGTGAGTGATATGCTCTCTTAGTCCCCCAGCCATGTAATTACCAGAGGAAATGTCATGTGACTACAAAGCTCAGTGATCCAGTGGGGAACCCCTGTTCCAAGCTGGAATGATCAGAATGTTGGACAGGAAAACTGCGAAGAGTGGGCTGGTGAATCATAGAGGCCACGGGCGGGAATGCTGTGTGCTACGTGGAGAAAGTCACACTTCTATGTGACATAAAGCTGCCCCCCAGGGACAGATTTGAGAGGAAGAGCAATTGAGTTCCTGGTTCCAGCGGTTTGGAGGTCTAGCCACAGCTTTTTATTCATCCTGTCTTCAATAAATGCGCCTCTTGGCTTCAACAAGCTCAAATTTGGTTTCTGTCACTTGGGACCAAAAAGGATTCCAACCAATGCAGCATCAAAGAGAGATCTGAGAAATGCTTCCCAAAATACACTTGATTAAAGTTGGAGAGAGAACAGTTGGGGATACTTTGATATGAAGCTTCTGTTTTGAGAAGTTAAAAGCCCAGTGAGTAACATAAATTTAACCCTATTTTTGTAGGCAATAAAGATAGGACCTGACATGCGGAAACGGGATCCTAGTGTCTGTGATTTTTTAGAATGGTGGCTTCATGAGGGCAGAGGTTTAGATTCTTGGCCATTTTCTACAGTGATGAAAATAGAATTCTGCACATACATAGGGGTTTAATAAATATTTGTGAGTGACAATATATTTCTTTGTTGTATTTCTTCCTGGCTCCAGGAAGAAATAAGAAAAATGACCAAGTATTGAACTTACTTTATAAACCAGCCGTGGGGCTGCCATCAGACAGCCGATGTAATTTGTTACCCGGCTTTGGCATGGGGGTGGGGGGCAACTTCGCAACTTCTTTCATGCTCAGAGATTAAATTGTTTGCTCAGTTTACACACAGATGATATGTGTTGAGGTCAAGATCTGAACCCAGGAGCATCAGGCTCTGAAATTTATGCTCTCTTTACCATCCCACAATCACACATCAACTTATGTATCTATAGGCAGAAACATCTACGGTAGACTGAAAGAGGGTAGGAATACTGGACTGAAATATTGCTTCATATATGACTTCAGCCCTGATTATCAAGGGGATAGTGAGCACAGAATGAGTCCTCATTCTACAGACCAGTTAACGCAGGTCTGAGATCCTGCCTCCCATAGTCACTAATCAGCATCTGCGTGGAAAGTCTCATCAGGACGGAAGCCCTCCCCTTCCTCCCCCTGCTTTTCCATGAGAGGCTGTCAGAAGATTCTCAGTCCCTGGTCACTGCTGGCCCTCCACCACCTTCCCGTGGCACCCGCATCCTCAACCCCACATCTCCCATCTGCAAGCCCCTGCTACTCTGAGCCTGGTCCATGGGGGGCAGCCTGGGAGCCCTGGGGACCGACTGCCTCTCCCCTAGTGACTCATGCCGGGTGATGGGTAGAAAGTCTACACGGCTCCTCTGCTGATGTGACGCTAAGGCATGTTCCACACTGTCTCCCAGAGGCTGTCAACATCACTGTGCCCCAATTACCGACAACACTAACTTGCTCAAAAGGGAAGCTTTTACTGGCTGCCTTGTTTTGCTTTCCCAGACCTCTAATAAAACTTTCCAGAGAAATGAACTCTCATCTCTATCTCAAGACTGCTTCTGGGATAATAAGTCCCTAAAGGAGAGGGTCAGATTGCCTGACTGATGAATTAAAGGGAGAAGTGAGCATCACCCTTTACCTTCCCTCTTCTGGTGATGGCAAGTCCATAGGCCACGCATACGTGTCCTGTCTCCTGCCATGTGTGAGATCTTGCCCCCAAGGGAAAGTCTTTAATTAGCAACTGGATGGATAAGTCCGTTTAATTCACGAGTGATGTATAAGGATACCCTCTAGGTCCTTACAGATCTCAAATCATGTGCTCCATCAGCTTTTCTAGCAACATAGTGGACATTTAGATTCTGTTTAGAATAGAGCCACATGATTCATAAAAGCCAAAAGGTGGAAGCAACCCCAATATACATCAAGTGAAAAGTATAGTGAATATATTCTACCCATGCAATGAAATATTATTTGGCCAGGAAAAAGAGATGAAGCAGTGTACATGCTACAGCATGCATGGCCCTGGGAAACTCATGGTAAGTGAAAGGGCCCAGTCACAGAAGAAGGCATATTATATGGTCACATTCAGGTGCAATGTCCAGGAAAGCTATGGAGACATAAACTAGATTAGTGGTTTCTTAAGGTTAGGATCAGAGAAGGCAATGGCACCCCACTCCAGGACTCTTGCCTGGAAAATCCCATGGACGGAGGAGCCTGGTGGGCTGCAGTCTATGGGGTCGCGAAGGGTCGGCATGACTGAGTGATTTCCCTTTCACTTTTCATTTTCATGCATTGGAGAAGGAAATGGCAACCTGCTCCAGTGTTCTTGCCTGGAGAATCCCAGGGACATGGGAGCCTGGTGGGAGCCATCTGTGGGGTCACACAGAGTTGGACACGACTGACGCGACATAGCAGCAGCAGCAGCAGCAGCAAGGTTAGGATAGGGAAAAGTGAAAGTCATTCAGTCGTGTCCAACTCTTTGTGACTCCATGGACTATATGGTCCATGGAATTCTCTAGGCCAGAATACTGGAATGGGTAGCTTTTCCTTTCTCTAGGGGATCTTACCAACCTAGGGATGGAACCCAGGTCTCCTGAATTGCAGGCAGATTCTTTAGGATGGAGGAAGGAAGAGAAAGTGATGGGTAAAGAGTATAAAGTTTCTATCTGAGGTCCTGAAAATGTCCTAGTTAACTAGAGTGTTGGTTGAACATGTCCTGTGCTTAGCTGCTCAGTCACGTCCTACTCTTTGTGACCCCATGGACTATATAGCCCACTAGTCTCCTCTGTCCATGGGGATTCTCCAGGCAAGAATACTGGAGTGGGTTGCCATGCCCTTCTTCAGGGGATCTTCCCAACCCAGGTCTCCTGCATTGCAGGCGGATTCTTTACTGTCTGAGCCACCAGTGATGCCCTGGTTGCCCATATGTGCTAATATACCATTGAAAGTACACTTTGAAGAGGTGAATTATATGGTATGTGAATCACATCTCAAGAAACCTGTCAAAGTTAGGACCTGGTGATGCCAAATGCTAAGATTAGGGGAAGCTGGTAAAAGGTCTATGAGAATACTCTGTACTAAAGTGGCAACTCTTGTATAAAGGTGAAACTATTGCAAAATAATTTTTAAGTGGGTCTAAATTTGAGAAGAGGGCTTCCCAGTTGGCTTAGTGGTAAAGCATTTGCATGCCAATACAGGAGACGTGAATTGGGAAGATCTCACGGAAGAGGAAATGGCAGCCCATTCCAGTATTCCTAACTGGAGACTCCCATGAACAGAGGAACTTGGTGGGCAACAGTTTATCAGGTCACAGAGAGTTGGACACCACTGAGCAATTAAGCACGCATACACACAAACTTGAGAAGTTCCAAACCTGAGAAGGTTCAAAACCCTTCTGACTCAGTTTTTCTACTTATGAAGTGAACTGAAGTGAAAGTCACTCAGTCGTGTCTAACTCTTTGCGACCCCATGGACTACCCACTCCATGGAATTCTCCTGGCCAGAATACTGGAGTGGGTAGCCTTTCCCTTCTCCAGGGGATCTTTCCAACCCAGGGATTGAACACAGGTCTCTCGCATTGCAGGCAGACTCTTTACCAGCTGAGCCACAAGAGAAGCCTTTTCTACTTATAAGGAGCAACACTATTCTAATGGTCATCTCATCAGGTAGCTGTAGGAGTTAATTGAGATAGTGTATATGACATCAATGTATTTGGCAAATAGCCTCTCTCTGAGCAAAATTAAATAGAGACCTGGGTGCGTAGGACAGAATCACCACTGTGTCTCAGGTACCCTATTTCTTCCCAAGATTTCCATTATCCTTCATGTCCCCTTGCTAATTTTCTGATATAAGATTTGGCCTGACAAGATGCGGTCAGAGTTCCAACTGTGAGGTTAATATTTCTTTAGCATCTTATTTATTTTTTGTCTGTGCCAGGGCTGAGTTGCAGCTCGTAGGATTTTTAGTTGCAACATGGGAGATCTAGCTCCCTAACCTAAGATCAAACTCAGGCCCCCTGCATTGAGAGCACAGAGTCTTAGCTGCTGGACCACCAGGGAAGTCAAGGTTAATATTTTTATAATATGACTGCAATTCAATAGATACAATGAGCCAGCTCAGTCTGCAATGT
Source organism: Procapra przewalskii (assembly GCA_006410515.1). NCBI lineage: Eukaryota > Metazoa > Chordata > Mammalia > Artiodactyla > Bovidae > Procapra > Procapra przewalskii. Next base: position 5,836,584 of record SJYF01000263.1, on the reverse strand, counting down.
CAGAGATTTAGGGGGGAAAAGCAGGGTGACATTGACAATTGATACCCAAGTAGCCATCCTTAGGAATTAGTTGTTCTTGTTTCTCTTGAATCCCATAAGAGCTATTTTTGTCATATTTGGCTTTTATGAAAATGTTATCATTCTGTCAGACCTACACGTGGGTCTCAAGTTGCTGATGCGGCTTTGCTTTCTTCCTTCTGCAGTTTTTATGGAAGCCTGCACAATATCTCCGCTGGTTGGTCTGGAGTCAGTGCTGTATCTAATTATGGGGTTGATTTTCTTCTTTTGTATTCAAGTCTCCTCCACCCACTGGGGGGTGTTGGGGATTTGACAAGGAGGCTTTTCCTACCATCCCTGTTTCTTTGCAAGAAGCCAAGGGCATAGGGGAAATGCCCTTGTTGGAGTGCAGCTCGGGTTTCAGGCCTCTCTTCTAAATTTAAGCCACAAAGGAAGTCACAGTCAAGTCATTTAATCCCCCAGGCTTCAGTGTTTTCCTCTGTACCTTGAGAGAATTGGCCTAAGTAAGTCATCTGCAAAGTTCCTCTCAGACCTGCCATTCTCCAAAACGCAAGTATTTTCCTGAAGTTCACTGACAAGTAATTGCCAAGCAGCAAAAGAGTCTGGGAATGGTGTTAGCTAATATTCTCTCTCAGCTGTTGGCGGCGTCTTGAGGGGAACATCACCGAAAGCAGCACCCGGTTCTGCACGCTGCTCTGAGAAAAGGCTTAGCGAACACAGGAAAAGGGGATGGCGGAGACAGTTGTTTCTTCCGGTGTGGTCAGCGGTGGTGCCGTTCAATTACGATGCTGAGACAGACAGAGAGGAACCAGAGGCGGGCTGGTCTCCGTGCCTGGAAGATGAGCGTTACATAAGTGCAGTTTTACTTTCTGCGTTAATCTTTGCTGAGGTAATTGCCTTCATTCTATTTTCAGCGCGTTGTTGGCAAAGCTGCATGGTCTACTGACAGTTGTTCAATAAAAATAGAGATCATACCCAGGAGGAAGAGTGCAATATTCACACGTGGCCAATGTTCTGCTCCTGTGAGCGATGGCATTCAGTTCCTTAAGAGTCACACGCGGAGAGGCATTTGCTAGGGAGTTTGACCACCAGTCAAGCCTGAGCTACAGCCGCGGGCTGCGGGGTGTGCCTGGCGCACACCTTGGTACACGAGAAGCTGGGCAGCAATTCCAGCGAGGGAGATCTTTTCAAAATGAAAGAACCTGAAAGGCGTATTCTTCTCTTGCATATGAATCACCTGATTGAACCAAGTGTACCCCCCTATGGCTCTCTAACAGTCCCCCACCCTATCAGGCCCCTCTCCTGCGAGCTTGACTTCAGAACATGGTCATTTCTCACCAGAACCCTGGACTTCCGGCTGGAGGGCTCACTGTCTGATTCCTCTCTTCTTGGCACAGCGGCTGGAACAACCCTTGAACCTGCAAATGCGAGACATATGTGCTCAGAATTCTTCAGTGGTTCAGGATTAAAAATCTTGACTTCCCTGTACAGCCTCCAAGTTCATTATCATTTCTGCTGCCTATGTCATTAGTCTCACCTTCTGCCACACACCCCTCTTCTGGTTCGGTCACGCTTAGCTGCTCACGGTTCCGTCAAATTCCTCACCCGCTGGTGCCCCTCAGTAAGGTTCTGCCAGGCATTTCCATCTCTGTAGCCAGGTCCTCCTTGCTTGTAGGTTTCGGCCACCAACACCCTCCCCAGATTGTCTTTCCTAACTCACCAGAAGACCCAAGGGCTATTTCCGCTCCCCCATTGTCAGTGCTCCGTGGAAACTCTTTTCAAGGTGGCGATCATCAAACTGGCATGGTCATGGAGAGCACGCACGTGATCGTCTCAAGGCTGGAGCCGTGTGTCAGATGTTTAAGTCCCTGGCATCAAACAGATAACAGGCATCCATGCAAACAAGGCAGGAATTAGTAAAAAGGTAAATAAAAGCTCTCTGCTTTTATTAGGAAATTAGCTTACTAAAGAAAAGTTTTATGACTGTTGAATTACAGTATTATTTTCTTTATGTAAACTTTGTTCTGTCTCACTTCAATCAGTTCAGTTCAGTCCCTCAGTCGTGTCTGACTCTTTGCAACCCCATGGACTGCAGCATGTCAGGCCTCCCAGTCTATCACCAATTCCCAGAGTTTACCTAAACTCATGTCCATTGAGTCGGTGATGCCATCCAACCATCTCATCCTCTGTTGTCCCCTTCTCCTCCCACCTTCAATCTTTCCCAGCATCAGGATCTTTTCAGATGAGTCAGCTCTTTGTATCAGGTGGCCAAAATATTGGAGTTTCAGCTTCAACATCAGTCCTTCCAATGAACACCCAGGACTGATCTCCCTTGTTCTGTCTAGTAAGTACATTATTTCACTGTTGATAAAATATGACCATGGTGTGTATTTGTTTATTATTTTAACAGTATAAAATCACATACACACACAGAAAACAGAGTAACTCCCATTGTATGTTTTTAAATTAAATTTTGAGCTTGGGAAAAAAAGAAAATGGAAAGAGTGTTTGCTAGGCACCTAAGACGTGACCAGCTCCATGCTGGGTTGGTGCAGCAGGGAGGGAGGTCAGGGACAGGAAGGGGAGGAAGTAGTCTATGACCCACACGTGACGGAATAAAAGAGTGATCAGAGGATGGGCAGAGACATCAATAATGAAAAACCATGGCTAGCGAGAGTGGGAAAGTCCTCCAGTCTTGGGCAGCACTTACTCATGGAACAGAGAACAAATTAAGGGGAGTATTAAAGAAGTAAGAACATTAGCACCAAGACTTTTAGGATGGCTCAGCAGGTAAAGAATCTGCCTGCAATGCAGGAGACATGGGTTCAATCCCTTAGTCAGAAAGATCCTCCTTGGAGGAGGAAATGGCAACCCACTCCAGTATTCTTGCCTGGAGAATCCCATGGTCCGAGGAGCATGGCGGGCTACAGTCCAAAGATACGCCTGAGTACACGTGCACACTCCGTGCACTCCAAATGACTTCGACCCCCTCAGGGAGTGAAAAGGCCCTGGAGCCCTGACCTTAAAGCCTCCTGGCATATTTGAAGATGACCTTGGTAATTAAGCATCTAGCATACGGAGTAGATCAGAAAAATGCCGATGTTCCAAATCAGAGGAATCCCAGTAATCACTTTTCATGATCTGCAGAGATATTGAAAGAAATTCTCAAGTAGATGATTTTATACCCAGAGTTGGTTCTAGCAAAATTAGTATTCTCTGTAACATCGAAGGTGTTGACTTTTCTTTTT
>SJYF01000263.1:5795220-5819954 GCA_006410515.1 Procapra przewalskii | reverse complement strand
AGCTTCAGCATCATTCCTTCCAAAGAAATCCCAGGGCTGATCTCCTTCAGAATGGACTGGTTGGATCTCCTTGCAGTTCAAGGGACTCTCAAGAGTCTTCTCCGAGATGATTTAAAGTGTCTGGGAGGGTGTGCATAGGTTAGTATAAGGGACTTGGACATCCAAGGACTTTGGGCCCTGTGGAGGTCCTGGGCCCAACCCCCTGGGGATGCGGGGGGGGTGGGGCAGAGACTATGTGCTGAGAGGTTCCAGGATCAGGACAGGCTCGCCAGACGGATAGGAGAGGCCCCACATGGCTGACCAAGAAGTCCAGGCTTTGCCCTGTGGCAGGGGGGGGGGGCTTTCTGAGCAGGTGTGTTGAATCTTCCTTCTCAGCTTCTCGACCTACCTCAGTCCCACAGACCTAAATTTCAAGGCTCAGCTCTGGCCCCACCTTATCATGGTGATGAACCTTGGTCACATCAGCTGATGGACTATCTCCTCTTTCTCCTCTGCATCCTGGGGGCATTTTTATTATTTACGTCTTTTCTGGCACAATTCATGTTGCAGAGAATTGCTGAGTATCTTTCCATCTGTAGATGTTTATCATCGCGGATAGACTTCGAGCTCCTTGAAGAACTCTAGGTACGATCCATGTCCTGTAGCTCTTAGCATGTCTCTTGTGGATTTGAGGTGTTCCCATGTTTTCCAAACCAGTTGCCACCAGGATCGTCTTGCAATAATGAATCCCCAGGGGTAATGGTGTTAAATTGACCTAGCGGGCTACCTGCCCCCATCAGAGCGAGCCTCCAGCCTGGGAGCAGCCTGAGCTGGAGCTGGCGGAGCCGACTCTCACCAGTTCTGCGTCCTCCCATCTTACACCATCGTGAAGCAAAGGAAACCCAGCCTGGAGCAGCTGAGACACCAGAAACAACAGCACCACATTTCGTTCAATGAGATCACTCCCAGCCTGACTCAAACCCAAAGCGTTTCTGAAAATGCGTTTGGCATCAGCAACTGAAATTCCGGTCTCTGGGATGTGCTTGCCACACGGATGTAACTTGCAAACAGCACATGGGAGAGACCAACTCAAGAGAGACTGTTTATCCTGGGAACCTGGGGGATGCTCCGTCTGGGTCACGTAGGTCAGGCAGAGTCAGTCTATCCTGTCTCCAGACCACAAAGGGATGGATCCAGGGCAGGGTGGCCTTAACAAGGATGCAGAGGCCAAGGACGGGGTGATCAGGGCCCAAGTGCAATGTTCTCGCCCAGAACTTGCTCACGACTGCTTCCCAATACAACAGAAGCTGTATGGCTGACAGCTGGCAAAAGTCACTAATCTCTGGTTCCTAGAGGAACTGGACTCAGTGGACATGAACTTGAGCAAACTCTGAGAGACGGTGGAGGTCAGAGGAGCCTGGCGTGCTGCAGCCTGTGAACACGATGAAGCAACACAACAACACAGCAACAACTAGTTGCTAACTGGGGTGAACCAGTGCTTAGACTGTGAGTAACCAGGCCCTGAAATGTGACGGGGAGAGAGGTCTGGGCCACATTTCCCCCTCCTGCTGGAGACAAAAGGTGGTTGTCACCCCATGACAGACAGGGACTTTGTAGGTACACCCACCCAGCATCACTGCCCTGGCTGAGATGGTTCTGTGCTCTGTACTTCAGAGTCTGCGGGGGGCTGAGCCCCAGGAGTCGGCCCAGGACCAGGGTAGATGATGCCGCAGCCTCTGCGGGCGGCTTTCCCCTCCCCACCCCCACCCTTGCTTCCAGCCATCACTGCTCCAGTAAACCATGCAAATGCCAACTCTCTTGCTCCGCAGAGCTGAAGGATAGAATCTGGCCACAGAAACTTTTTTGTTTTTTAAGTTTGGGTTTGCTGCGTCTCCTTTGTGGTGTTCAGACTTCTCTTGTCTGGAGCACAGGCTCCAGTGCACTTGGGGTCTCTCATTGCCCCCACGGAATGTGGGATCTTAGTTCCCAGATCAGGGATCGAACCCACATCCCCTGCATTGGAAGGCAGATTCTTAACCACTGGGCCACCAGGGAGGTCCCAGCGGAAACTGTTTTAAGAGGCAGAGGGGGTGTTTCAGACATTTATTGGCATCTTCAAGGGATGCAGGTTCTCTGCCTGGCACTTGCCCTGTCTGCCTGCACCGCAATGCCCACCCCTGCGGTGAGGCAGCTCCAGCCCTGCTCAAGACCGAATGTTCCTGAAGCAATTCCCAACCACATAGGTGGCAGCCAGTGGACAAGTGAACCCTTCATCCCTCAGAGACACAGCTTTCAGGTGCATCTGGCCCAGTTTCCCAAAGGTTCCCCCAGATCCGCGTCTCCTGTGCAAGCAGTGGTAGCCTGACCTCAGGGCACACCTGGGCACTGCTTTCTCCTCCCCACCCTGGAGCTTCTGAACCCCTGCCAGCACCTCCCGAGACCACACATGGTCCACATCCAAATTCTTGCCACAGGATCTGCTTCTGGGGGAGGCCGGCACAGGACCACGTATGCATTTCATTGGATGCCAGCAGGGAACAGCTGAGTCCAGTAATGGAGTGACGATCACGATCACTTACTCTTCCAAGGGTTTTATGTGTGCGAGCTCACCTCATTCTCAGGTTGCCATAACGATCGGAGTGTTATTATCTCTATCACATCAGAGGTGAAGAAAGCAAGGCATAAACTATCTTATCCTTGGTCACCCACCTGGTTACAGAGGAACCAGGATTCTAGGCAAATGGCCTGGGCCCAAGAATCAGGGCTAATTTTCATACAAAGAATCAGGGTTCAGAGAAGTTAATTAACTTGCCAAAGGTCACACAGATGGTAAGTGACAAGCCGGAGATCAGAACCCCACGTCTGTCTGCAGCTATTGCACGTTGCCTGCTATAATTAACAAAGTTCCCCTGGAGGTCTCTGAATGCATTCAGCCTGGTTCTCTGAAGGGTCAAGGCTGGAAATGTCACCTGGAGCCCCATTCAGAAGTGGTCAGCATCACTCCACCACACAGCCCCGTGCTGAGAAGGAAGCAAACCTGTAGGGTAGAACAGGAGGAACCTCCGAGCCACCGTGTAGCCCAACCCTGTCTGTGCTCCCACCTGGATGTTTTTCAAAATGTGAAATTCCTGAACAAGAAAAAAAGGAAAGATTTTGCTTTTAAAGTTTCTGATCCTTGAGCCTACCAGCAAAAATGCTGTTTGATGAATTTATTGTTCTTCAGAAGAGCGGGGAGACAGAGTAAGGTTTGGGCTTTAAGAAAACATCAAAGCCTTCTTTGAAAAACATCAAAGGGCTTCAGCATCCTTCTCTGTATCTCCTCTAAATCACTGACCACATCTATAAGAAGGAAGCATTTGAGAGGCATAGCATACTGGCACGGGCTGTTATGGCACTTCTCAGCTGTGTGAATTTAGGCAAACCACTTCACCATGCTGAGCCTGACTTTTCACAAACACGAGGGTCATAATAGTGAAACGGAGGCAGACCCTATGGGGCCTTCCCAGGACAGACCCTCATATCCTCTGCCTGCCTCTTATTTGCAGAAAAGCTGCAGTCTCCCAGGCCTCTGCTGAGTTACAAAAGCCTGGCTCAAGAATTAATGAGTGATCAGGTGGTAATAAAAAATAGCACTGGGACATCAGTAGAATTGATGGCAGTTTAAACCATAGATCAGACATATAGCAGTCACAGAATCGGTAGTTCCTCCCTGAAGGACACGGATAACAGTGTCTGATACGCACTCCTGAGTTGTTTCACAGACACTAAAATCCGCACCAGATGGAAGAAGCTGACTGCATGATGGCTATGAGCACACAGCCCGAAGACCTACTGGAGCCTGAAGCTGATGACAATTTAACTCCCGTGACATTGCCTTGTGACCTCACCATCAACCAACCACGGAATTGATCGCATACCCTGTGACTTTTCTCCCTCCCCCAGCCTTTAAAAACCTTGCCTGACACCCGTGGGGCGGGAGAGGGGATCTTGAGAAGTCACCCATACTCCTTTCTTAACTCCTATAGTAAACACCGCACTTTCCTTCCTCACACCCCCACGTCAGTAGGTTGGCTGTGGGTGAACAGACTCAAATGTGGTTGTGTTACAACAGCGCTGGCTATGCCAGCCTAAGGTGGGATCATGACGGGGAGGGACCTACGAAAGATGTTGCAGGTACTAAGATGTTAGGGAATTGCAACATTGCAAAGTATGTTGTATATATTGTCTCTTAATTCTCATTTCCCTAGGGGCCCAGAGGGCAAAGAATCTGCCTGCACTGCAGGAGACCCAGGTTCTACCAATATTAATAGAACAAATATTCAGGGAGTACATATGAAGTACCAAACCATGTTCTAGGCTCTGACGACACGGAGTAAATAAAACAATTTCTTACCACACATCCTGCTGCTGCTGCTGCTGCTGCTGCTGCTGCTGCTGCTAAGTCACTTTAGTCGTGTCCAACTCTGTGCGACCCCATAGATGGCAGCCCACCAGGCTCCTCCATCCCTGGGATTCTCCAGGCAAGAACACTGGAGTGGGTTGCTATTTCCTTCTCCAACGCGTGAAAGTGAAAAGTGAAAGTGAAGTCGCTCAGTGAGTCCGACTCTTCTCGACCCCATGAACTGCAGCCCACCAGACTCCTCCGTCCATGGGATTTTCCAGGCAAGAGCACTGGAGTGGGATGCCATCGCCTTCTCCGACCATACATCCTAGTATGGACAAAATAAGCGAAAGTTTAATTTGTTAGAGGTGATAAGTCCTGAGGGGAAAAGAAAAGAAGGGAAGAGAATTGGAGGGCCAGTTCCAATTTTAGATAGAGTGGCTAGTAAAGACCTCCATGAGAAGGTATCATTTGGGTAAAAACTTGAGGAGCTGAGAGTTCAGACCTTGAAGGAATAATTCAAAGTGGCCAGGCAGCCTAGAGTGTCAAGAAACGCACTTTGGTAAATGCTAACTGGTGACCAGCCAAGCTCACCTTGGCAACAAGCAGAGTCTGGGTCAGCAGAAAGAAAGTGGCCTCAGCTGGCCCTGATTCTGAGACTTGCTATTGTAACTTACGGGGGTCTAGGATGGGTGTGTATGCTAAGTTGCTTCAATCGTATCCAATTCAGTGTAACCCCATGGACTATAGCCTGCCAGGCTCCTCTGTCCATGGAATTCTCCTGGCAAGACTACTGAAATGGGTTTCCACATCCTTCTCCAGGGGGTCTTCCCAACCCGGGGATTGAACCCAGGTCTCCTGCATTGCAGGTAGATTTTTTACTGCTGAGCCATGAGGAAAACCTAGGATACAGATTATATCTCCAGCATATTAATATCTTCAGCTGAAGGACTGCTTTTTTAATGGCAAAGCCAAAATATCACTCTGACTCCACCCCTCGCCCTTCTTCTGGGAAAGCAGGAGATAAATCTGCCCCGTGGAAGGTGCCCCCCGAACCAGAAAGGAGGCCGGCATTCTCATCCCCTGAGCCAGATCAGGGCAGAGACAGATGCACAAACCAACCTCGTGCAACTCACCCTTTTCCTCCCCGTTCCCTCTTGGCTTCCTACTCCCAGCCCAATCCTTCTTGCAGTTCTTTACTAATTCATTGTTTCTTTGTCTTCCTGCTCTAGTTATTCCTCTGGGTCTCCCTTGCCTGTGAAGGTTCCCATGTACATGTAGACGTTCAAGCAAATGTGTATGCTGTTCTCCTAATCTGTCTTTGTGAGTTTAATTTTCAGACCCAGCCAGGGACCCTAAAAGAAGGGAGCGAAACGATCTCCTCCCTTACATAAGCCACTTGCATATCTGGAACCTCAGTCTGAGAAACTTGAGAAAGTGACCGAAAAACCTGGTATGAAGCTGGTAGCCTGAGAGACCCCTTCTGCAAGACTGGCTACACTCGTAGACTCTTGAGCTTCTACTAGGGCTGAGATCCCCACATGGAAGAGAGGGGTTTGTGGCGTTGGCGAATCTCCCCAGTACTGTCTGCACAGGAAAGCCGTGTGCTTTCCAGCAAGCTCCTCCTGACCTGAGAAAGCAGGCAGTGTCCCCAGTGCTTTGGAACTGTGACCAGCTCTCTAGCCCCCCATGGCATCACAGAGCCACGAGGAGGGCAGCATGTCAGTATGTCAGGGTGTCAGAGCATCAGAGTGTCAGAAGTGACCCCAAATGGTGAAGCTGGTCCAGATCGCATCTGGGACCCTGGAGGGTCACTTGGATGCAGAGCCTTTGTCTGCAGGAGCTCTGCTGGGCTGCATTTTGTACATGGACATCAGGAAGCAGAGTCTTGCCAATGTTTTGTGGCAGCCTAGATGGGAGGGGATTTTAGGGGAAAAAGGATATGTGTGTATGTATGGCTGAGTCCCTTTGCTGTTTACCTGAAACTATCACAACATTGTTAATTGGATATACTCCAGTACAAAATAAAAAGTGTAAATTAAAAAAAAAAAAAGAGTCAGAGTCTTGAGCAGAAGTCCCAGGTGAAGCCTTCAGCCCGAATTTGACTTTAAGTGTTGGGCACACATTGCTATGCTCAGCTTTCTTTTGAAGCAAGAAGAGGAGGTGGGAAGGGCCTCAGCTGCTCTGGGGTGTGTCCTTGGGGTTCAGAGATGAGATAAGAGACTCACAGGCTGAGAGCAGGACCAGGCTTCTCACCCCACGTATGTCTGTCCAGAAACCTCCAGCCAGAAGGCTTCAGAGTTTCTCTCTGTACCCTGGGGACTCATACCCTCATCTCTGATGAAAATTTTTCTTGAGGATAAACCATTTGTGTTGTAAGTAATTGTTATGTTACTTAAAATGGGTTCTTTTCCTAATCAGTTAGGTGCAGACACAAAATAACTCAAGAGCTGTAAGAAAGAGAGAGACGTTTATTACGCTTGCGGATCTTAGAGAGGGGGGCATAGCTCACCACTCAGTGGCCACATGGGACGAAGGATGGATTTGGGGCAGCACCAGAGAGCAGCTTCCCTGGAGGCTCAGACAGTAAAGAATCCACCTGCAATGCAGGAGACACGGGCCGGGAAGATCCCCTGGAGGAGGGCATGGCAACCCACTCCAGTGTCCTTGCCCAGAGAATCCCATGGACAGAGGAGCCTGGTGGGCTACAGTCCACGGGGTCGCAAAGAGTCGGACACGACTGAGTAGCTTTCACTTCACTTCAGTGAGCAGCAGCTTGAAGCACAATCTTAGCTCCCTGACCAGGGATCAAACCTGGTCACAGCAGTGAGAATGCCAAATCCTACCCACTAGACCACAAGGGACAGAGTCTAGAGTCCTCGGCCCCAGCTTTTGTCTGCATTGGAAAAAAAAAAAAAGTTGTCAAGGAGACAGCAAGTAGACAGGAAAGTAAGGTGTTTATCGGAAAAGAATGTGGACGGATGCGCGGGTGAGCTCAGACAGGTGTGCCTTGGGGAAGTGTAAGTCGTTTATACGGGGTGATCTTCGCTTCCTTCCGGCCAACCATCTTACTTTTTCTTTGACTCAGGGCCCTCCTCCATGTGCATGTGCCTCCTTTAGCAAGATGGATTTCTGCCCAAGGGCCTTTGGGAAGTTATTAATGGCAAAACTTACTGTGGTCTGGGGTCCGCTCTCTTTTTACCCCCAGGGAGCCTTTCTGGGCAGGCGCACTGGAGGTCTCCCCAACAGCAGGGATGGGAGATCTGTGGCCTCTTGATGTTTTGCCCACACAGAGCTTAGCCCCTCTATGTCCTTGCCATTGTTGTTGATGTTGTTTAGTCACTAAGTCATGCCTGACTCCTTGGGTGTGACCCCACGGACTGTTGCCTGCCAGGCTCCTCTGTCCCTGGGATTCTCCAGGCAAGAATGCTGGAGTGGGTTGCCATGCCCTCCTCCAGGGGGTCTTCCTGACCCAGGGATCCAACCTGTGTCTTCATGTCTCCTGCATTGGCAAGTGGGTTCTTTACCACTGTGCCACCAGGGAAGCTCGTCCCAGCCCTTACTGTTATCCTAAAGCGTCCATTGGAGACAAAGCTCAGTGATTTACCCCTGTCACTGTTGTTATTTCTACTTCAGAGTATAATCAGGAGGCTGGTTGTAACTGTCTACATTGGCGCCCATCTCTTGCCTGGCTCAGGACCAGGAGCCGACTCCACCAAACAAGTACAAAGCCAAGAGAGAGAGTGAGGACCCAGAGCACCTGCCTGTCCAGGGGCTCAGGGAGGAGCACAAGGGACAAGGACATCAGGGGGTGTCCCTGGTGCATCTGAACGGCACCAGGTCACAGCAGGGGAGGGCAAGAAGACCAACTCATGGCAGGGACCCGACTTCTAACACCTACGTACCTGGTCGCCTGGGAGAGGTGCTCAGAGCCTGCTTGAGGAGGTGTGGAAGTGCCAGGAAAATAGAAGCAATCTCCTTAACAATTTACAACACAGCATCCTTAGGAGAAGACGTTGCTCACATCTCCCTGAGCCGGACCTCCCACCAGGACAGGGACCATCAAGCAGAAACATTCCAGGTCCTGCTGGCAAGCTAAAAATCTCTCTGCTCGGATTTATATTTCATGCATAAATGAATCAGGCCCTGGGGGCCCCTTCTGGGTCACCACACAATCAGCATTTTTACCGGCCTTCTGTCCATCTCATCTGTACTGCTCATTGGATTCTTGCTAGTCAATCTGTTTTTCTCCAATCTAGAAACTATTTTCATGCTAAATGTAGATTAAGGAGGTGTTTTAAACTTTTTTAAATTAAAAAATATTTAGATTAATATCCGGTGCTTCTTTAAGTTAGTTGTGAATTAATGAGCACGGAACTGTCCCTGACACTAGGCAAGCCCAGTATTAAGTGTGCTGCTTACCCTTTCCCCCACTTAATCATGTCTCTATGAGGTCGGAATTATGAGAGAGCGGATATTTTAAATGAGAAACCTGGGGCTCTGAGAGGTAAAGAGCCTACCGAGGTCACACAGAGAGAAAGGAGCCATGCCAGCCCCCGTGTGCTGGTTTTTGACTCCCTGATCTAGCTGCAAAGCTGTACTAGTTAACTATTTCTGCATGAACATTACTCCCAAACTCAGTAGCTTAAGATAACAAACCTTGATGACCTCATTCACCTTCTCAGGGCTAGGAGCCAGGGAGACTCAGCTGGGTGGTTCTGGTGGACTGGGTCTCCCTAGGCGTTGCTGCCAGGAGGTTTCCTGGGGCTGCGGTCACCTGCTCCTCCCCTGGATTAGAAGATCCCAGCTCACCCACCTGGTGCCGGTGCGAGTTTCACTGCTTTATCAGATGGGCCTGCCCGCGCGGCTGCTGACAAGGTGACATCTGGCTTCCTCTGAGTGAACCGTCCAAGGGAGAAGTTGGCCATGACGAAAGCTTGAGAGCGTGTCTGAGTGAATCTCAGATGTGACAGGCACTTCTTCCATTAAGACGCGATTGGCCTCTGTCAGCCCCTGTGGCACATGAGGACACAGGCCAGCTGTGGGCTTGTGGGAAGCCACGGATGTGGAATTTCATTGTTGTTGTTTATTGGGCTAAGTTGTAGCCCACCAGGCTCCTCTGTCCATGGGATTTTCCGTGGGGAAGCCTGTGGGACTTCATCACCCGCCAGCGTTTGATGTCAGCACCTGAAAGGGACCCGACAGCCCCTGTGGTTCCAGGAAACAGGAAAGGAGGCATGCTATCTAAAATTCTCTCTTTTAACATCGTTCAGAGTGCCTCAGGTAACATGTGATACTTTGACAGCAGCTAACTCTTCTTAGGAAACACACGCTTTTTTTTTTTTAATACTGAGATCCTTGATGAGTTATAATTTACATATCATAAAACTCACTCATTTACATGCATAATTCAATGTTTCTTTTGCAGTTCATTACACTTATGGAGTTTTGTCACTCGCGCTACAGTTCAGTTTCAGAAAATTCCATGCCCACCCCAGCTCCAAAAGCACCCGTTTGTGGTCTGTGCTGTTCCTGTGCTCAACCCCAGGGTGATCTGCTTTCTGTTGCTGGAGTTGCCTTTTCCTAACTCAGATGGTTCAGAACCCACCTGCAGTGCAGGAGCCGCAGGTTTGATCCCTGGGTCAGGAAGATCCCCTGGAGGAGGGCACGGCAACCCACTCCAGGATTCTTGCCTGGAGAACCCCATGGACAGAGGAGCCTGGTGGGCTCCAGTCCATGGCGTTGCAAAGATTTGGACATGACTGAGCGACTAACACACATGCAACATGCAAATAGATGGAGTCATGTGACGTATATTCTTTGCCACCCGACTCTCTTTTTTACTCAGCATAATATTTTTGACCCTCAAATACTTTCAATCTCTTTCCAGCTATATTACTTTACTTTTATTGGAGTATAGTTGGTGTACAATGTTGTGTCAGTTTCAGGTGTACAACAGAGCAATTCAGTTATACATAAACATACAGCCACTCTTTTTCAGACTCTCTCCCCATATAGTTCATTACAGAATATTGAGTTGGATTCCCTGTGTTACACAGTAGGTCCTTGTTGACTATCCGTCTTATATATAGTAGGTGTGTATCTGTTAATCTCAGACTCAACTTATTCCTCTCCCCACTATGTTTCCCCTTTGGTAACCTTAATCTGTGAGTCTGTTTCTGTCTTTTAAATAAGTTTATTTGTGTCACTCACCCATTTTGACAGGAGTCAGAAAGAGATAGAGAGCTTGCTTTTTCAGATTCCCTGTTCACAGACTCGCCATCAGATTTTGTACAGTTTTTCTCATAATGTGGAGGACATAATCCAGCTCAGGAACTAAGAAAACGTGATGGTGAAGGAAAGGGAGAAATTAACCGTAATGGCAATACACGTTTGTCTGCAAAGGCTCTGAGCCTACTCTCTGGGCTATAAAGGGAAAACCAGCAGGTTTCCGAAGAGTGTGAAAGCCTTTGAGCACATCTGGCAGCCTTCTCACTTAGGAGGATGGAGGTGAAGGCGGAAAGGGACGGGCCTGGTGATGCGGAATCTTGTGAGTAAGGCCGTCACCACAGGTCTCCAAAGTAGCCCTGAGAGCCGCCAGTGGTAAGGGTGCCCCAACTAGGGGAGCTCTTCAGGAGTGAGAGGAAGATCTTTTAAAGGCTTGGGGGTGGGGGAAAGTTGCCCTTGGAGGACATCTTTCTGGCTATATTATGAGGGCCCAGTTGATGGGACTGGGACTGCTGACCAGAAGGCCAGGTAGAAGAAAACGGCCACAGCCCAAGTGACAGGTGACACAGCCCAGGTGACAAATGACACAGTCCAGGTGACGGGTGACACTGCCAGGTGACGGGTGACACTGCCCAGGTGATGGGCGACACTGCCAGGTGACAGGTGACACAGCCCAGGTGATGGGTGACACTGCCCAGGTGACGGGTGACACTGCCTGGGTGATGGGTGACACAGCCCAGGTGACGGATGACACAGCCCAGGTGACAGGTGACACTGCCCGGATGATGGGTGACACTGCCCGGGTGATGGGTGACACAGCCCAGGTGACGGGTGACACTGCCAGGTGACATAGTCCAGGTGACGGGTGACACTGCCAGGTGACGGGTGACACTGCCAGGTGACACAGTCCAGGTGACGGGTGACACAGTCCAGGTGACGGGTGACACTGCCAGGTGATGGGTGACACTGCCCAGGTGGCACTGCCCAGGTGATGGGTGACTGCCAGGTGATGAGTGACACAGCCCAGGTGACGGGTGACACTGCCCAGGTGATGGGCGACACTGCTGTGGGAGGAGCATTTTCCTTGACCTCAGGCTGTACTACTTCACTGCCGCTTCAGACACAGGTTTAATTGCTACAGAGGAATCCCTGCCCTTGTCCCAAGGGGTTGGTGGTCTTCACAGCAATTTGCTATCCTAGAAGTGATGCGATCCATCTTACTCCCTCTGATCCAAATGAACATCACAGCTGGCAGCCACAGCAGAAAGTAGCTAATGAACTAGCTCACACCATGGTGTAAATGGCTTTGAATAGGTTTAGCTGTCTTGCACGAAGCAAAAAAATTAATCCAAAGAAATGAATATCTTATGTGGAGTTTCAGATCCCCAGGACTTTAGTGTGAAATGGAAAATACATCTTTTTCTTTTCTGTGTGTGTGTGTGTGCTCGGTTGCTTCAGGCGTGTTCAACTTTGTGACCCCATGGATTGTAGCTCCTCTGGCCATGCAGTTTCCCAGACAAGAACACTGGAGTGGGTTGCCATGCCTCCCCCAGGAGATCTTTCCTGCCCAGGGATCAAACCCATGTCTTCTGAGTCTACTGCATTGCTGGTGGATTCTTTACCACTGAGTCACTGAGGAAGCCCTTCCTCTCTGTTTGTGCGCTAAATCACTTCTGTAGTTTCCGACTCTGTGTGACCCTATGGACTTCAGCCTGCCAGGCTCCTCTATCCATAGGACTTTGCAGGTAAAAATACTGAAGTGGGTTGCCATGCCCTCCTCCAAAGGATCTTCCAGACCCGGGGATCAGACCTGTGTCTCTTATATTTCCTGCATCGGCAGGGGGGTTCTTCACCAGGAGCACCACCTGGGAAACCCTACTTTCTGTAAGGCTTTCTAAATCAACAGAAACCAAGACATCAAGTTCCATTGATTGGCTAAGAGATGGTCTATACAGGGTGCTCCCAAAGGATCACAGGCAGGGCATTTTTGAGACCAATCATAGGGCCAACTATGTCCTGAGATAAAACGCTCTTCTATTTCAGAGAATGATCACATCCATATCAGAATGAAAACTTCTCATTTGATGATGCTTTACATTGAATGCACACTGTAGATAGCAGCAAAAATAAATGAAAGCTTTGTGAAAGAGCAAAATATTTTCATGTAACTTTGTTAGTGGTGGACTAGTGATGTAATTTGACATTTTATATGGAAATCCAAACATATTATCTGAATAGGAAGATGGAAGGGAAATGGAGAAAGTGACAAACATTTTAGGAATGAGAGGGGACTTATGGAGTTCACTATTTTGAGAAAACAGTGGTTTTTCTTTCTCTCAGTTCAAAATATGTCAATTTCCTTTGAGTCGGTCCCTATTGATAAATTTCCTGCTTGAACATTTCCTACTTGTTGATTCAATTTTGAACCTTTCCTACTTGAAAAGATTGCACAGAGTGTTTCTAATTAGGTTTAAAATACTTCTTAGTTCTTAAATGAAAGGCCACTAGATGTTGAAAATTGTAGCTACTCAGAACCCAACAGGTCAACCAGTAGACCTGCTTCCTTTAACTTTTGGAAGGAGAGTAGCTTAAACATATAGCTGTGTTATAGTCCACATGGAAGAATATAATAATGATATGGGCTAAAGAACACTTTTTTCCCTACCAAGTTATGTTTTTCTGGCTCAGAATTACCTTCTTTGACATAGAATTTGTTTTTTTCAGTCAAATCATAACTCCTAAGACGAAAAGGAGCTTATACATATGTCTATTCCATGACAGGGCTTCTCAAGTGGCTCAGATGGTAAAGAATCTATCTGCAATGCGGGCAACCCAGGTTCAATAACTGGGTCAGGCAGATCGCCTGGAGGAGGAAATGGTAACTCACTCCAGTATTCTTGCCAGGAAAATTCCACGGACAGAGGAGTCTGGTGGGCTATGGTCCATTGGGTCGCAAAGAGTCCGATATGACTGAGTGACTAACACACTCTCAAAGATCCAGAGAGCGCTGCTCTTTCAACTCACAATTTTTTCATTAGCTTACACAGGTGCACAAAAAAGATGTTCTCTGAAGGCAGGGGGCTTACTTCCGATGTTCTGTTCACTAAAGTGCCTGGTACAGTGTGAAGCACAGTAGAAATTCCACACTCATTCATTGACTCATTAAGTTTAAATGCTAAATCCTCATTTCTGAGAGAAAAGAGTACACACCACAGATGCCAAAAAACAAGTCTATCATACCAACCTCCTAGGCCATAGAATAAGTTTCACTTTATACAAATTATAGTCATTGATTCTTGTGTTGGTTCTTATAAGCATCATAGCTGATGCATTGCCTCAGAACTCATAGGCTGAAAGGGTCACTTGCAGCCCACACCCCAGGGAAAAATACATTGTTGTCCAGGTCAAGGGTGTGGTGGCCAGCGGGCACAAAGCAGTGGGCTGCCCTGGGTTGGTGCAGGATCCAAGGGGCTAGCTCCCAAGCCTCTCTTCACACCCCATCTGGCCTGATCCCACTGTGGCTGGAGAAACCTTGAACAAGAGGGGGAAGCTCGCTGTTCTTTCCATGGAGTGGCTGGTGGGACAACCTTGCCTCTAATCCCCTCTCCTCATTCAACCTAAACCTCATCCTTGCTTAGACAAGGTCTCTTCTCCCAACTATATAAGAAAGGGAAAATTCATGTTGTATGCATAGAGAGGAAAGCAATTTAAAAACTACATGAGGCCTCACTTTATAAATTAAATCTCTTATAGTTGAGTCAAATGATGCTTGAATTTGACCACTTAGAAGCTGGCTGTCAATGGTAGTGAGTTTTGTTTCCAAGTCCATGGTTCAAACCCCTTGGCTGTTTATCAAGGTCGTGGGAAGTGGAGGGGTGCTTCCGATGATACTAAGGTCTGCACCCACACAACCACAGATAATGAGTTTAGCTCACAGTGGGGCTCAGGCATGTGCATTTCTTTAGAAAAGATCCCCAGAGAATTTTGATGAGCATTAGCACCATGAGGATAGTGCTTAATTTCTCAGTTGTGTCTGACTCTTTGCAACTCTGTGGACTGTAGCCTGCCAGGCTCCTCTGTCCATGGGGATTCTCCAAGCAAGGATACTGGAGTGGGTTGCCATTCCCTTCTCCAGGGGATTTTCCCAACCCAGGGATCAAACCTACATCTCCTGCATTGCAGGCAGGTTCTTTACCATCTGAGGCACCAGGGAAACCCGTGGGTCTTTGGACACTGAACAGAGAAAGTACACAGAGCAGAACAACAACAACAACAAAGAATAGGGTTGGGCCAAATGGAGACATAGCAGGAAATGTTTTGAGAATCCAACAAAGGAAATTACTCTTGGTAAAGGAAGGCACTGTTGGATTTCCTTCAGAGGGATGCCTTGATGGCGCCTGGAGCAAGAGGCGGGCTGAGTGCTGAGAGGGCTGCAGAGATAACTGGAACAGGCATCATCACAGGACTTTGGGCAATGAGACCCCATTTTGGATGGGAAAATTTCTTTAATTTAAAAATTGTTTATTATAGTTGATGCAAAATGTTGTGTTCGTTTCAGGCATACAGCAAAGTGAATCATTTACACATATACACATGTCCACTCTTTTCTAGATTTTTTTTCCCCCATAGGTCATTACAGAGTACTGAGTAGAATTCCCTGTGCTATTCAGCAGGTCCTTGTTAGTTAACTATTTTATATATAGTAGTGTGTCAAAAGTTGGCTTAAAGCTCAACATTCAGAAAATAAAGACCATGGCATCCGGTCCCATCACTTCATGGCAAATAGATGGGGAAACAGTGGAAACAGTGGCTGAGTTCTTTTTTCTGGGCTCCAAAATCACTGCAGATGGTGACTGCAGCCAGGAAATTGAAAGACGTTTACTCCTTGGAAGGAATGTTATGACCAACTTAGACAGCATATTAAAAAGCAGAGACATTACTTTGCCAACAAAGGTCTGTCTAGTCAAGGCTATGGTTTTTTCAGTGGTCATGTATGGATGTGAGAGTTGGACTGTGAAGAAAGCTGAGCATAGAAGAGTTGATGATTCTGAACTGTGGTGTTGGAGAAGACTCTTGAGAGTTCCTTGGACAGCAAGGAGATCCAACCAGCCTATCCTAAAGGAGATCAGTCCTGGGTGTTCCTTGGAAGGACTGATGCTAAAGCTGAAACTCCAATACTTTGGCCACCTGATGTGAGAGCTGACTCATTGGAAAAGACCCGGATGCTGGGAAAGATTGAAAGCAGGAGGAGAAGGGGACGACAGAGGATGAAATGGTTGGATGGCACCCCTGACTCAATGGACATGGGTTTGGGTGGACTCCGGGAGTTGGTGATGGCCAGGGAGGCCTGGCGTGCTGCAGTTCATGGGGTTGCAAGGAGTCAGACATGACTGAATGACTGAACGACTGAACTGAAGTGCATATATGTCAATCCCAGTCTCCCAATTTATCACTTTTCCCCACATCCCACTTGGTGGCCATAAATTTGATTTAGAGATCCGTTTATCTGCTTCTGCTTTGTAAATAAATTAATCTGTACCATTTTTTTAAGATTTCATATATAAGCAATATCATATGATATTTGTCTTTCTCTGTCTGCCTTACTTCACTCAGTGTGACAATCTCTAGACTGGATGGGGAAAAGTATAAAAATCAGTCTTTGGGGATGGAGAACATTGAAGAATGAGTCAGAGAAGATGTACCATTTCCAGGCAAGGGAAGGTGTAGACATAGACAGTGATGTTGGAAAGATACACCAACGTTTGCTTCTAAAGCCTTGAGTTCGAAGCCATTCTAGGCTATCGAAATAAAAACTCCCAGCTGGTAGTTGAAGAGAAGAGGTTGGAGTCTTAATGAAAGAGAGCTTGAGATTTGGATTAAGAAAACATCTAAAGAAGAGCATAGTGATGGGGGTGATGGATACTCTAAGTCAGAAAACCCAAGAAAAACGGAGCCAAGAGCCTCAGGCTCTCGGGCAGCCTCAACAGAGGGAGTTGTAGGCAGGGAGCTGCTTCCTACATGGTTTCATTGAGACTGGAATCTCAGCCTTTCACCCAGAGCAAGTCTGCTTCATGAGATCAGTTCAAAATCTTCCATTCAGAATGAAATCAGTTCAAAATCTTCCATTCAGAATGAAATGCCATCTATACACTTTCCTGATGTTGACCAATTAGCTCTAACCAGACGTTCTGTCAGACAGAAAAGGAAATGTATACATAACAAGGAGAGACACCTTTGAAAGCTGTGACCTTTCATTTTTCATATTTTATTCATCTTTTTTGGCAGAGAAGGTTAAACGCGTTGTTATTCAAACTGTATTACTAATTCATTCAATTCATGGGAAAGACTTTGAAACTTAGTTCTAAGGATTTTAAGCATTTTATTTAATTTTTAATTAACCAATTAATATTTTTTCTCCATAGCTCCTTTTTATTTTAGGCTGTAAAATATGGAGCAATCCAGGAATGGTTAACAGAGGATCCATGTGTGATGGCATTCAACAGGAAAATGTACAAAATAATAATTAGCCTGGGTCTGCACATGGCTCAGCTGTCCTGTCTTCAATTTTCCCAGCTGCAAAGTGGGACAGCAACAGCTACCTGGAAGACTATTAAGTATCAAATTATTATGCATCTTTCTGATGGCATAGACAATAACCAATGTTATTCAAAACTATGCAAGGTCCCAGGGAAAGACTCATGCTATAGAATTAAGTGAACACAGGAAGCCATGTTTATCTGCAATATGAGTCCAATTTTGTAAAGTACCATATATTTTCCAGGGCTTCCCTGGTGGCTCAGATGGTAAAGCGTCTGCCCGCAGTGCGGGAGACCCAGGTTTGATCCCTGGGTTGGGAAGATCCCCTGCAGAAGGAAATGGCAGCCCACTCCAGTACTCTTGCCTGGAAAGTTCCGTGACTGAGGAGCCCGGTAGGCTGCAGTCCATGGCGTCACAAAGAGTCGGACACGACTGAGCAACTTCACTTTCATCGTCTATTTTATGCATAAGGGCAATCATCAGGACAAATCATACTTAAAAGATTGTGATTAATTCTAAGTGATGAGACAGTAAATCACTGCTATCCATCATTTCTTCATTTTTAAAGTTTTCTGCAAAGAGCACGCATTACACTTGTACCACTGGCCCTGCTCACAGCACCCCTTGGCTTGCTGCGTCTCTCGGTGCGCGCTGTTCCCTGAACCCGTGGTAGGCAAGGCAGGAGCTAAGAGGCCGGAAGAAGATGCAAGGAGCCCTAGGAACTGCAGACGTGCTTATTCTCTCCTGGCTGGCACAGGAGCTGTAGTAGCAGACATAACGTCACACACCACAAGTGCACACGGCCTTCCGGGGTTTCCGGGTGAAGCCGGTGCACACCTACAGCGCAAGAGCAGCCGGGGCCGAGCGAGTGCCTCGTGAGGCGCATGCGCTGTGCCACCTGCGCGCTCAGCTGCTACCTAATCGTTGCTCGCACAGCGCAGGGCGGGAGGAGAGGCCGTGGGGAGAGCGCGCGAGCCCTGCGTCTTGGCTGATTTGTTCTTTTCCTACGACACGATAAACAGAAAAAAGACAAGTTTTATAAAGCCCATTTTTCCAGGGCTCTTGTGAGGGTGAAAGATAAGTACCAAAAGAAGGTGTCAGAGTACATGACCCAGAATATGTGGCTTAGTGGCTGAGTCGTGTCAGAAGCCCGTGTGATCATGTAAAAGCCAAGAAAGCGTTCGGACTTCCGTGGTGGCCCAGTGGTTAAGACTGTGCCCTCAAAGCACAGGGGAAAGGTTTTGATCCCTGGTTGGTGCGTTAAGACCCCACGTGCTGCGTGGCTTCCCCGGTGGCTCATGGTAAGGAATCTGCCAGCAGTGCAGGAGACTCCAATTCCATCCCTGGGTCAGCAAGAGCCCCTGGAGAAGGGAATGATCACCTCCTCTAGTATCCTTGCCTGGAGAATCCCATGGACAGAGGGGCCTGGTGGGCTACAGTCCATGGGGTCACAAAGAGTGGGACCCGACTGAGTGACTAACTTGCATGCTGCGTGGAGTGGCCTAAAAATAGATCAAAGCTAAGAAACTGCTATTAAACATTACTGGGTACTTAACTATAATTCAGACAGGACGCGTAGCACTTTCCTTTTTTTTTCTTTTAATTTTCATACTAGTCTTCTGTGATTGGTACTGGCTGCACCATAATTGTAAAGATGTGGCAAGTTCGCTGAGAATAAAATCCAGTTCCTTCTTTTACTTTTTAATTTCAGAAAAGGAACATGGTTTTAATAACAGCTTCTTCAGCAAAACAATGGTTAAATTTGATGTCAAAGAGCAGGCCTCTGTCAGCAGGCCCTATGGGGTAAATCAGAGGGGCCCGGGAAGCTTTCAGTGTAGCCTGCAAAGTCAGATTTCCCTGCATCTCGGAAATGCAGTTATCCGTTCCAACAAAGGAAAGCCAGA
The DNA here is from genome assembly GCA_006410515.1 of Procapra przewalskii. NCBI lineage: Eukaryota > Metazoa > Chordata > Mammalia > Artiodactyla > Bovidae > Procapra > Procapra przewalskii. The sequence goes on along the minus strand of SJYF01000263.1, from coordinate 5,800,925 downwards.
GATGCCTATTCAGCCTGCAAAGACCTCAGATCCCAGGGATGAGAACAGAACCGGAGGCTGCTTCTTAGACAGCTCTGCCTCGGGCCACACGACAACAACCAACCAGGATGGACCCAAGATGAGCACAGCCTGAGGAATAAAGGACAGAAGGGCTGGGCAGGATGGCGCTAGTCCATTTTATCTGTTTCGCTGGCACTAAAGCTGACACCCTTCTCGTGTTTTTTGTGGTGGTGGTTGATGTCCTGTGTTCTCTTGAAGCATTTAGGACTTAATTAAAATAGCCTAAATAGCCATTGTCTGTCAAGCTTATAATTCTCCTCGAAAATCTCTCTGTTCGCCCCTTCATGAATTTCATTATAAGAAAATCAGAGAGAAAAGCTCTGGAAATTGTCACCAAGAAAATAGATGGGGAAAGGAGTGGAGAAGGGAGGAGGGGGCAGCGTCTGCGTTAGTTTGAATGGCAGCAAAGCCATTCATATTTTCAGCTTGCTTCTTTTCAGATGGCGGAGCGCTCCAGCAGCTGTCTGCAGACAGCACTGAGTCTGTTTATTCTCCTGCCGCTCCTGCGGCTCTTGTTTCTTGTTGGCAGGAGAGGACGGGAGGAAGAGAGAGAACTCCGCCTTTTCCATTGCGGCCCTGGCCCCAGGGGGCAGGAAGGCTTGTAAGCTCTTTGAACTGTGCACCCTTTCATCTGATGGAGCCTCCTGAGTGATCCTATATGGGCCAGCAAGAGGCCTGTGTCCAAGACAGAGCACAGTCAGGATCCAGAAACTGTGGATACTGGAATTCCCACTGGCGGCTTTATATGTGTTGCTTACATCCCTTTTCAGTATTAAAAAAGCTGAGAGTTTAAATGGCCTGTTGTATTGATTTTAACATTATTCCTAGCTTCATTTTGGGGTGCTTTCCTAAAGTTTACCTACCTTTCCCCTCACTTTTCCTGATTGCCATTCTCTTGTGGCATTTTATGCATTATTGTAAGTTATCTTAAGTTATTTTTAGAAAAGAGTGAGATATTTGTAAAAGTTTAAAAAATTGCTTGTGGGCAATATCTGTGTGTGTGTTGTGGGGGGGGGGCGGGTGGTCCACTCAATATTTGGAAAGAAGGTTGTTCTCTAGGAGTAAAAATTTGCAACAAGACACGAATCTCACTTTCACTGGGAACACTATAGTTATTCACTGAATTTTTGGCACTGAATATAGATTCAATATAGTCATGCGTACTTAGGTAAAAGATGTTTAACACCAAACACTGATCCTGCCAGTGAACTGAAGATGTCTAGTTTCTCTGTCTCTTTGGCTGAATCCCAGTCTGTGTTCATCGATTCATTTGGAAAATGGTACCCTGGCAGGCTTTGCAGTGGCCAGACAATGGCCTTCCCTTGGTCTGGCTTTGGCTGGATTTCCACAGCATCCTGAGATAACGTTCTGACTGTAATTAGTTCATTTTGGAGTTGACCTTTAGGGCCACCAGAAGGGAAGAAGAGGAGTAAGTCAAAGAAGGGAGGACGTCTCTGTGGTCAATCGAGCTTCAATCCCCTTGGAAGGCTCTCAAAGACCTTGTGGGGTTGCCTCGGAGCTGTCCCCCACCACTCCACCACCCCTGGACAGTACTTATTCTCATTACTTTCCTAGGGGGCTGAAGATTGCTTCTAGGGGATTAACTCCACAGGACACGGTTCAGGCTGAGTAAATTTCTTTGGCCAAAGAAAGCTTTCAGGCACAGAGTTGCTGATGCAAGCTCTTGGGGTGCATGGGAATAGTGACCTCTGACAAGATTTGGGGGTGGGCATTGGCTATAGAAAGCTTCAGTGATCCTTGCATAGAAACTGCATTCTTTAAAAAAGAAATCATTTGCTTTGGGTCTTAGCTGTGGCACAAGGGATCTTTCTTGCAGCGCACAGACTCTCTTATTGTGGCTCAGGCTCAGTAGTCATAAAGCACAAGCTTAGTTGCTCTTATGTGGATTCTTAGTTCCGTGACCAAGGATCAAACCTGGGTCCCCTGCATTGCAAGGCAGATTAAACAGTGGATTACCACTGGAGACTGCACCGTTGCTTTCCACGCATCTGCCTTCTGTGGCTGCCCTATTTATTCACTGTGTTCATTGATTTTGATGCTGATTGCCACACTCAACTTTATGAGGTTGATCCATGTTGAATCACTCAAGAACACCCAGGGGGGCTTAGGGTAGTAAGGATAGTTTAAAAAGATTTTAAGAGGTAAAGCATTGAAACTGTGATCATGGCAGATAGCACAGTTTTATCAACCTTCCTTCCATGTTAGAACTGTTTTCATTTGAACTCTACATGGTGAGTGGGGAGGCTCGGTAACCCGGGCTCAGGGCTCCTAACAGGGCTTCTAACAGGCTTCTAGCCCAAGAATAGTAATTCAAAGAGAGTAGCAGGTACAGGCAGCCGAAGGCAAAGTAAACCCTAAAAACCAAAGCCTGAAAGTGGAAGAGGAAAGCACGAATAGTAAAAGGGACTGGAGGTCTAGATGGAACACTGCCAGTGTCAGCTATGCAGATTCATTATGCTCCAAATACACATGTGCAGGCTCCTTTGTCAGTCACTTACCAAAAGAAGCTGTGGTTGATGCAGACAGGAAAACTGAGGGCTAAGACCATGGTGATCATGAGCTTGGCGCTTTCTGCAAAGCTCAAGCGGTACTCACCCGTAATGCTACCATAGCTAGCAAAATGCTCTAAAGAACTGAGAGCGTGGTTGGGTAGCCAGACTCCAACATGGTCCCCAGTGACCCCCTCTTCTGCTCTTTTACACCCTTACTTAGGCTGTTCCACTGAGTAGAGCTGGCCTGTGAACCCAAGAAGATCCTGCAGAAAGAATGGGGTATCGCTTATGAGATTAGGTCACAAAAGTCGCTGTTGTTTTCATCTTGTTCTTGGAGACAACACACGCTTGAGGAAATCAGATACGGTGTCATGGGAGGAACACACGCAGTTGAGCAGCTGAACGGGTGACCCGTTTGCTAAGGAACCGTGGCCTTTACTAAGAGCCAGAGGTGTTCGCATTCCTGCGAGGAGGGAGCTTCTTGGGGAGTGGATCCTCCAGTACCAGCCAGAGTTTCCTCTGAGCAGTTCTGGCTGACATCTTGACTATAATATTTGATAAGAGACCCTGAAGCCAAATAAGGCCTCTGTATCCCAACACCAAGGTAAATCTCAGAGACAAAGCTCTGGGTGAAGAAGAAAACAGGTTTACCTCTTTGACAGGCCAAGAGGGCCACAGCGGACGAACGCCCTCAAGACTGCCTTGGAGGGTGCAGTGAGGAGTCACAGTGTTCAAGGTGCAGGGCTTGATCAGCTCACACACATTCTTCTGATTGGGTCAGTTCAGTTCAGTTGCTCAGTCGTGTCTGACTCTTCACGACCCCAAGAACTGCAGCACGCCAGGCCTCCCTGTCCATCACCAACTCCCAGAGCTCACTCAAACTCATGTCCATCGAGTTGGTGATGCCATCCAACCATCTCATCCTCTGTCATCCCCTTCTCCTCCCGCCTTCAATCTTTCCCAGCAACAGGGTCTTTTCAAATGAGTCAGCTCTCCACCTCGGGGTCAAAGTATTGGCATTTCAGTTTCAGCATCAGTCCTTCCAATTGGCTGGTGATGAGGTAACTGCGAGTCAGCATCACCAACCTGATTCCAACTGATTTCCGTGCTTGTGGGCAGCAAACAGGTAAAACGTCTCCCCCTGATGGGGGTTTCCATATCTGCAAAACAGCTCAAAGACAATGTTGCGTGTGTCCAAGGCCCTGCCCCAAGGCTGCACCGTTCTTTCTTCCCCGCTCCTCCCTTGTCTCTGCGTCCCTGATGAGTAGGAGTCTGAAGCCGCCCTTTGGAGCTCAGGAAAGGTCACGGAGGCTGGATGAAGCCTGTTTTCTATAACCAAGAACTGGGGCAGGCCTTCCCTGGTGGTCCAGTGGTTAAGGCGCCACACTCCCAGTGAAGGGGGTCTGGGTCTGATCTCTGGTCCGGGAGCCAGGCACCACACGCCAAGACTAACGACCCCACAAGCCACAGTGAAGATCAAAGATCCCGCACGCTGCAACTAGCAAAAAAATAAGATAACTGCTGAAAGAAATGGGGGTATAGAAAGGCTTTCTTGCCCGATAGCCCCACAGGTCCTGCTGGTTTTCAACCACGGGACAGCCAGCCAGCTTAGCTATGCCATTTTGGAAGTTCTGTTCCACAGAAACTGTATGAGACAAGATACATTGTTTTAAGCTGCTAAACTAGGGGGTCCATTTTTAAGGAGCAATAGATAACTAATACCCGTGGTAAACCACCTATATATATATTTATTCCCAGAAGAATTTGTCCTTTCCGTATATATGTGTCTCCCAGGTGGAAGTCTACTGTTTTGAAGCATGAATGCCTTTCCTTATCTCTTCCTTCCTTCCTTCTTCTCTCCTTTCCTCCCTCCCTCTCTTTTCTTCATCGTGGGCCAGGAAATGAGCTGGGGTTCCGAGGACATTGCCCAGCTCTCTAGGCGCTTCATCTGAGGCCTATAGATTTCCCGAAAATTCTTCGGTTTGGTTTATTAGCTTCTGCTGTCAGTATTCATGGAGAACACAAAGCTGATTGGAAAACCTATTTGCACATCTAGCTAAAAGCCTAAGCAAAAATGAAAAATGTTAAAATGAAGGCAGGCTCTCTAACCAAATACACTTAAACACATGATTCTATCAAAAACCAGTGAATCTGTCTCAAAAATGATGCCCCACACTGACCTAACGGCACCAGGGAAACGATAAGTCACTGCCATGTATCCAGTGTTGGGTATCTTTTTTTTTTTCTTTTTGACAAGGCTGTTCAGTTTTGACTTTGTACATGTTCTCAGAAACAGTAACTCCCTAGTGGATGGAGGTAATTGTGTGCAGTACCCAACACTCTCTCTGTTCAGAGTCTGCTCCACACAAATAGGCACTTAACACCTTTTATTTGGAAGAGGATCCAACTGCAATATTATGGAAACTCAAGAGCACAGTCCAATATGCGAATCCAGAAGCTCTGATGCTATCTTTCCCAGAAGAATTTATTCTTTTCAAAAACAGTGTTAGCGGTGAAACCATAAAAACACTAATCTGTCTAGTTTTTTCTTTTTTCAACTTGTATACTTCTTTCCTTTCCCACTTCAGGGAATGTAATACTAGAACTGAGCTCAAATGTCCTGCATTGGGCCTTCCCAGGTGGCTCAGTGGCAAACAATCTGCCTATAAGGCCGGAGACAGAGATTCAATCCCTAGATAGGAAAGGTTCCTTGGAGAAGTAAATGGCAACCCACTCCAGTATTCTTGCCCGGGAAATCGCCTGGTGGGCTACAGCCCATGGGGTTGCGAAGAATCAGACACAGCTGAGCAACTGAGCACAGATACACGCTAATCACTAGTGATCGTAAACCATTCTGTGTGACTTTTTGCCATCTGTATATCTTTACATCTTTTGCCCATTTTTTGACTGTCTTGTTTTGCTATTATTTAGACGGTCCATTCTATATTCTGCTTAAAAGTTCTGTAATAAATACATAACTTGTAGAAACATATCTTTTCATTCTTAAGAATGACATCCAGAGAGAGAATCCTTATTTTGAATGAAATCCAGTTCATACATTTCTTTTATGGATTGTGATGTTGGTGCATATAAGGAATCTTTGCCTAACCTAAAGTCACAGAGAATTTTTTA
>SJYF01000263.1:5739431-5751896 GCA_006410515.1 Procapra przewalskii | reverse complement strand
CCTGCCCCCAATCCCTCCCAGCATCAGAGTCTTTTCCAATGAGTCAACTCTTCGCATGAGGTGGCCAAAGTACTGGAGTTTCAGCTTTAGCATCATTCCTTCCAATGAACACCAGGACTGATGATCTCCTTTAGAATGGACTGGTTGGATCTCCTTGCAGTCCAAAGGACTCTCAAGAGTCTTCTCCAACACCACAGTTCAAAAGCATCAATTCTTCAGGGCTCAGCTTTCTTCACAGTCCAACTCTCACATCCATACATGACCGCTGGAAAAACCATAGCCTTGACCAGACGGACCTTTGTTAGCAAAGTAATGTCTCTGCTTTTCAATACACTATCTAGGTTGGTCATAACTTTCCTTCCAAGGAGTAAGTGTCTTTTAATTTCATGGCTGCAGTCACTATCTGCAGTGATTTTGGAGCCCAAAAAATGAGTCTGACAGTGTTTCCACTGTTTCCCCATCTATTTCCCATGAAGTGATGGGACCAGATGCCATGATGTTAGTTTTCTGAATGTTGAGCTTTAAGCCAACTTTTTCGCTCTCCCCTTTCACTTTATCAAGAGGCTTTTTAGCTCCTCTTCACTTTCTGCCGTAAGGGTGGTGTCATCTGCATATCTCAGGTTATTGAGATTTCTCCTGGCAATCTTGATTTCAGCTTGTGATTTGCATCCCAGGATCTGGCTCATACCTCAGTCCTCAAGTTCTTTGAAAATGACCTGAAGTGGTGGCATGAGCCCCAGAAGAAGCAGCTTCCTTAGACACCAGAGGGCTCAAGACCAAAATACTTATTTACCCTCCGACACCCTCTCTCCTCCAGTCCCACAACTCCAGTGTATTTGGGGAGGTCTCCCCTGGACTTGTTCCTCTTTGCATTCTCCCAGATCCCCCACATCCATCTAAATGAATCATCAGTTAAGATCTTAGGCCAACAAGCAGCCTCAGCTCTAAACAGACCCTGAACTTTCCTGCCCAGATGCGTGACCCCTGATGTGCTCGGCTGTGTGTGTGCTCAGTCGTGAACAGCTCTTTGTGATCCTCTGAACTGTACCCTGCCAGGCTCCTCTGTCCAAGGGGATTCCCAGGCAGGAATACTGGAGTGGGCTGCCATTTCCTTCTCCAGGGGATCTTCCCCACCCAAGGATCAAACCTGTGTCTCAGCTCTACATGTCCCTGAAATAGGCCTTCGCTCCTCTTCTTGGGAGGCAGAGGGAAGAAGAGATGCAGGATGAATTAGAGGCAGACAAATGGTCAAACCCTGAGCTCTGTACTTACTAGCTGTGTGAGCTTGGACCAGTTGCTTAACCTCTCTGAAATGCAATTTACTTCTCAAAGGGTTTAAACATATAGCCTTCACGCAGTCGTTTCAATACTGGAAGAAGTGCTGGATGTAAAAGTATAGAGTGCCTGGTCATTAGCACCTGCTTAGGACATGCGGATTTCTCCTCTCATCTCACGGAGATAGCTGTTTTATACAGCCATCATTCGACCTTGTCTAGAGCCCTCTGAAAATCCAGTTTCTGAGTGCATTTTTCACTTACTGGGATGCCATTTCCAGTCTTTTGACCTTCAGCTGCTTTGTCATTTGAGGAACTGTTTAGACACAGATGCAGTTTCGTCTCGGAATAAGCAAAGTGCCAAGCATGCATCAAACTCATTTTCCTCAGAATCAATCTGCTTTTCTCCTTTTCTCATGTTTTGACACATTTCTTCCTGAAAAGCTGAATTACTTGTTTCCTAAAGAAACAGAGCCCAAGAGGGATGGTGCACACCCACACGGCCTGTCCAAGCCTCTGTACCCTCACACTGTAACTGTTGGGGCAGCGGTTAAAGGGAAGGAGAGACGCCCAGACTTTCCAGTCTCCCACAGGAGGTGGACGCTTTTCCTTCTGGTCACCACAGGAGTCCATCTCTCTTGTGCTTTTCTTGCAAATACTAACCCTTCACGTTCATGCTCAGTAGCTAAGTCGTGTCTGACTCTTTAGCGACTTCATAGGATGTGACCCGCCAGGCTCCTCTGTTCATGGACTGGAGTGGGTTGACATTTCCTCTTCTAGGGCCAAGGATCAAACCCATGTCTCTTGCGTCTCCTGCTTTGGCAGGCAGATTCCTTACCCACGGAGCCACCTGGGAAGCCCTGTGAGTTCACACACTTGCTCCAGATAGCAGATGTTTCAGATACTACTTTTCAAGGCCATATTGTCTCTACAGCATCTACTCACCACTACTGCGGTGGCTAAAATACCACGGACAAGTAATAAACAAATGAGAGTAGTTGTGTTCTAATAAAACTTTATTTACAAAAGCAGGTAGTGGGGTATATTTGGCCCATGGGTCTGTTTGCCAAATACAGGCTTTATTTAGGAGCTTCATAATTATGAAGTGTGGCTGTTTCTTCATGTTTCGTCCCTGAGTTTAAGTTTTTCCACTGGTACTACCACTTTAAGCAAGAGATGCTAGGACTCCCCTGGTGGTCCAATGGATAAGACTCGGAGCTTCCAGTGCAGGGTTTGATCCCTGCTCAGGGAACTAACATCTCACATGACAACCTGGTGTGGCAAAAAAAGAAAAAGAAAGAAAGAAAAGAAAGGGATGCTGGTAGAAAGCCAGCTGGATAAGGAATCAGAGTCAAAGATTTTAATAAAAGCACTGACTCATACCTACTCTATGACTAAGTGGAGTCACATAAGCTCTATGGGTTGCAACTTTTTTATTTGTCACTTGGCAGCTGTTTCCTCTGATTTCAGGGCTAGTGTAAGATTCCAGTGAGATCAAGTATGTGATGATAGATTGTGAACTACAAAGTAATCTCAAGCTGGCCTTGATATGTAACCAAATGCCTTAGCATAGTAAGAGCCACTAATATCTCATTAGACAGTATTCCTTACGACAACTAGTAAACTACCCTTACAAAACCTTGGGAATGGTCTTCTGTGTTCAGCATCTTATATCAACTCCCTTCCACGGCTCAGTGCAGGAAGAAGACGTAATTATTGCAACAGCCCCTCTGAGTTTTGCCAGCATCATTTTTCTCTATTTCTTCACCTGCGGAGGTTTTCTTTTCCCCACTTGACCAGGTCCCTAAATTTCAACACCTTGTCTTCTGAAGCCGACTTTTACAGTTCTAGTCTGTAGAGAATGTGTAAATCTACCCATCACCTGTTTTCTGTGTAGATCCTGGTTCATAGCAGTCACAAAGCATTTTGGAGAACACACATTTTAAAACAAAGTTACACAGACAGCAGATTGTGGATCTTATAGAAGGAACCCTCTGTGTCATTCTCTCTCTCCATGGGATGCTGTACAGGGACTCTTGAATATCTCATATCTCATTTATAGTTTCCAGTCACTGAACTGAATTCAGCAGTTTTTATAGTAATATTAATGTCTATCAGGTTTAGATCCTAAATGGCCAGTGTCAGCTTTTCCATAGAAAGGGAAAGCCAAATGCCCTTTATGTTTTTCTTAATAGACATTCTGCTATTATAATACATATAGTTCATATTCCTACCACAAACACATTTGATTAATCAAATTTAAAACATTTTATTGAGGCATAGTTTATTTATGATGTTGTGCTAAATACTTCTGTACAGCAACGTGACTCAGTTACACACATATACACATCCTTTTTAATATTCTTTTCCATATGGTTTATCTTAGGATATTAAATATAGTTCCCTGTGCTATACAGTAGGACCTTGTTGTTTATCCATCCTATATATAATAATTTGTATCTACTAACCCCAAACTCCCATTGATTCATCAAATTTTTAAGTCTTATAAAATTAAGAATAATAACATTACTTCTGAGTTAACACAAGAGTTGCTGTTTTGGTACAAAAAGAACTGATAAAGTTTTACAGAACTCTTGAGCAGAAAGGGGCTATTCATTATAACTGTCTAGTTCTTTCCCCATATCATCTCACCCACCATCTCAATAAACTCGTGGATTAGAAAACAGGCCAACTGGCTTGAAAGTCATAAAAGCACTGAGCAAATACAAGATAATAATGACGTTTACATTTTACTGGAATCAAGGAAAAGAAAAATAAAGGCAAAAGAGCAGTAAGGATATAAAACTAAAAAATAAAAGAATAAAGAAATGCATGGCTAAACTAGAACAAAAGTTTGCATGAACTGCTATTATCCAGTGCGTGAAAATTGCCCAAATGAAAGCAGAGAAAGACTATATGTTTAAAAAAAGAGGAGAAACAATTTAAAAAATGCGTGTTCACCTTCATGCATCCTATTCAGTACTCTGACACGCTGAGCCAAAATTACAGGGATGAAAAAGTTTCACACTTCTCAGAGCATTCCTCCAGGATGAAAACAAAGTGGCTTAAATGGAAATAATAAAGGCACTTCGAAGGGGCTGGTCTAAAGTCTGTGAAAGTTACCTTATATTTTGTGACTCCAATTAGGTCCAGAAGAATGTGGATGGGGATTTACTAAGTCAAAGGAAACAACTGAAATAAGTCTAAAGATATATGCTCTTTTGGTCTAGACTTATATGTATGTATCTTCACTTGGCTTTACAAAGTTGTGTTAGTTTCAGGGGTACAGCGCAGTGATTCAATTCAGTGATAAATGTGTTCTTTTTCAGATTCTCTTCCCTTATAGGTTATTGCAGAGTATTGAGTAGAGTTCCCTGTGCTACAGTAGGCCTGTGCTGGTTCTCTGTTTTATGTATAGTAGCATGTATAGATTAATATAAATAAATTAGGAAGTTGGCATTAACACATTCTAATTTTTTAAAGGCTTAGATTTTTATCATTAAAGTCATGTTTCTCCTTTCAGATATTAATATTTGAAATGTTTGAGAGAATAATAGGCTACACTAGGCTATATGTGTAGTTTGAGATGTCTAAGAGACTGTTCAATTCAATGTATAAATGAAGTTGAAGTTTAGTGTTAGTTGCTCAGCTGTGTCTGACTCTTCGGGACCTCATGAACTAACTAGAGCCCGCCAGGCTCCCCTGTCCATGGGATTTCCCAGGCAAGAATTCTAGAGGGTGTAGCCATTTCCTCCTCTAGGGGATCTTCCCAACCCAGGGGTCAAAGCCAAGTCTCCTGCCTTACAGGCAGGTGCTTTACTGTCTGGACCACCAGGGAAGCCCTATAAATAGGGTTAATTGTTCCTAAATAGGATGCCTTATAAGATCTGTATCTTTGAATTTTACAGATAGGTTGATCATTAATAAAAATGTAAGTAGACGTAGTCTTACCTTTACATAAAACCACTTGGATGCTTTTAATCAAGGCTTTTAAGGTGACACTAGAGGCTAAGGAAAAACTAAGATTTGAAATTAATTATATTAGTTGTTTAGCTGAACATTAAAGAAAACTAACCAAAAATAGCTATTTGTATGCTTAGGCACTTCTGCCAGCAGAAAGAACCCTAACTGACAATTCACTGGGAAGTTTGAAGGAAGAAGACACTTTTAAAAAATGAATTTCAAATGGTTGAAATTTCTTCAGCACATTTACTGAGTGCTTATGGGCTAAGCTCTGGGCTAGGTGCTCATTTAAAGGCCTTAGGATGATGCATCCACCTGCTCCTGCATGCACGCTCAGTAGTTATTGGCGATTATTACTAACAGAACCTTCTTTGTGGGCATGTGTTTCTATGTGTGTGTATGTCTCTCTCTCAGTCCATATACGTCTCTTTCTATCAAGCTTTTGGGGAGATAAGAGAGGAAAAAAAGAGAAAATGGAGTACAGTAGAGATTGAAGGTGCTCCTTTGTTAATCTGCAATAGACACATGCCTGTGTACACACACACACACACACACACACACACACACACACACACACACACACACACGCAAATCTGGTTTGCTCCTAGAAGCTCTCCAGTCTTTTGGAGTGAAATCTGAAAAACATCCCTCACTGGAAAGCAAAGCCACTTTGCCTTCATCTGACAACCATTTTGATATGAAAGGAACAGAGGTCTTGGGAGATGACATGACTTGCAGTAAACGCCCACACACTCACTGATGCGGGAAGGACAGATTTCCAACAGGAATAACCATGTTAACAGGAAGGAGTCTAGCAGGAACGGAACTCATGCTCCAGTTGTTCAGAAGAAAATCATCATTTTAAAAGGGAAATGGGGGCATAAAGAAGGGTCCCAGAGGGGGCTTGGTAGAGTTAGAGAAGTGAAAAATGACAAACGGTTAATCAGTGTAAAGGGGACACTGGTCTGCTGTGCCTGTTGGCAGAGACCAAAGTTAGGATTCTATCTTCCTGCAGAGCTGGGTACTGCCAGCCCTATCAGAGACTGGCTGAAATAAATAGTAAATTTAAGGGCAGAAAACTTGACTTTTCTAGGCATGCACTTTAGAGGGGAGAGGGGTGTAGACTTGGACTGTTAGAAACTAAATTGGTGTTTTGAGCTGTTAGAAATAGGATCGATGTTTTGAGCTGTTAGAGATGGGGTTGATGTTTTGAGCTGTAGAGATGGGGTTGATTTTTGAGCTGTTAGAAACTAGTTCTGGCCAAGAAGAGCACTCAGAGGAGCCTGGCTAAAGGCAGGGGGAGGAGAGAGTCTGTGTCATCAATTAGTAAAATTTCCAGTAATGAGATTTGCATCTGTGATTCAGCTGGATTCTGGTAATGATAACTGTACAAGAGACCACTCAGAAAGCTTTTACTGTGAAAAAAGTCTTGGCCCATCCTTGTTAAATGAACCTAGCGTCACAGCTGTGGCGCCTTCTCTAGTCTGCAGGTTGGAGGGTACACTTCCGTGCGCTGTCAAGGAGAGCAGGTCACTTGAATTCCATCTCAGTGTTCTGAGTTTAGCATGTGAACCCATTGCATCTACAAATGCCATCACCCCGCTGGTAGGTACACTCCAGCTTCGTTACCACTTCTGCTCTAGCCAATATTGCTTTATGTCCTGTTGACGAATCCTGCAGAAACAATCAGGACGTCAGCCTCAAATAAATATCACACTGTCATATCCAGGATGTGAAACAGGACCAAGACACAAATACCAAAGGAGCGGGCCCGTGGGCTACGGGATTTGTCATTCTCTAAGTTATTTAAGCCTAAAATAGCTCCCTGTATGATTGAGTCGAGGTCCACCTCTGTGAAGGCTTTAAGCCTTTATTTTTTCTTAACCCTTTTTGAACCTATGTATGTCTTCATTCATTAACTCTTCAATATAATGACTGTAAGTTCATCATCCATTAAAGGAAGCACAGCTCCTATTTGCTGCCTCAAAGGCAAGTTAACCAAGTTCAAAGTAACGACTTTCTTGTGCACAGAAGAATGTCAGAAAATGAAATATAAACTGTCAGTTATCCAGGCAGATTTGGGCTGATATGTAGGGATAGTTGGTAGTCCTCAGACTATAGAATAAAAGGTACGAGAATCTTCTGACTGCTCTATTTTTGCAAAAAGCAAAGGATTCTTGATCTGTAGCAGTTAACATCTCCTGATAAGACATTCCTAAATTAAACAAATCACTCACCCTTATCAGAAGATGAAGACTTCTGGGATATCCTTTAACAAACTGCTTCACACACACATACAGAGGGTCTCTTGGGTGAAAATTCATTTTTCTTACCTTGTGGAAAGAGTGATAAGAAAATCTTGTTTGGTTCATCACAGCACCAAATGTACTCATGATCAAAAGCTCAGAAAGAAGGCTGGAATCTCAAGGGCCCTTTGTATTTCTTCACAGAGTTTTATTTAAAAGAGAGAGGGAAAAAAAGAAGAAAAAGAAACATTTTCAAGTGAGGAGAGACGTGACTTTGAAGCAGCACTGCTATCTCGCACCAGAAGGGTGTGGGACGCCAGGTCAGTTTCCTCTCTTCCAGACTTTTATGTCCACATTTCCATCTCGGCAGAACCATAGTCACTAGGAGACGATTTAAAAGATTGAAGGCTGAGATGATCTTTAGAAACCTTCTAGCATTTTCTTCAGTAATTGCTTCCTTGTATGACACAGAAGAAAGAAGCTTTGGGGGGAGAAATAACTTGTTCCTGCATCTTCCTCCTAGTCCTAAACTCTCATTATTGGAATCTTATTAAGATGTAGCCAGGATCATTCAGTTCACACTAGAACACATATCCTATCTGGACATTAACGCTTAGAGGTATCCTCTCTGTTTTTTCAAATACGAACTGTGAGAAAGAAGGAGCAGACATTCCAGGCCTTTTTCTAACATAAGTAAAGTTAAGCTAAGAATGTCTGAAATTGAAGTGCATATGACCAAAAGTAAATCCTATGCTTAACACATGGAAGAACATTATAAAGAGAAAACTTGGAGAAAAGCTTCATTCATTTGTTGCCCACTGAAAAATATTACTGCATTAAATAGTTTCTTCTTAAAAAAATTTTTTTTCTATTAAAGTATAGTTGAAGGACTTCCCTAGTGGTCCAGTGGCTGAGGTGCCACGCTCCCGATACTGGGGGCCTGGTTTCAATCCCTGGTCAGGGAACTAGATCCCGTATGCCGCAGCTAAGCATTTGCATGCCACAGCTAAGCCTCGGCACAGAAAGTAAATAGTGATAAGTAAAATTAAAAGGTAAATATTAAATGGGCTTCCCTGGTGGCTCAGATGGTAAAAGCATCTGACTGCAATGCAGGAGACCTGGGTTCGATTCCTGGGTCGGGAAGATCCCCTGGAGAAGGAAATGGCAATCCACTCCAGCACTCTTGCCTAGAGAATCCAATGGACGGAGGAGACTGATAGGCTACAGTCCATGGGGTCGCAAAGAGTCGGACACGACTGAGCGACTTCACTTCATTCACTTAAATATAAAATAAAACAGAGCGATTTACAAATTATATTAGTTTCAGGTGTATGTACTACATAGGGATTCACCAATTTTAAAGATTATACTCCATTTTTAATGATTATTAAATTTTGACTATACTCCCTACTACACTGCACAAAGTACCCTTATTGCTTATGTGTGTTACACACAGTAGTTTGTCTCTGAACTCCCCTCCCTAATCTTGCCCCTTCCCCTTCCATCTACCCTCTAGTTTGTTATGAGTGTGTGTGTTAGTCGCTCAGTCGTGTCTGACTCTTTGCAACCCTGTGGACTGTAGCTCACCAGGTTCCTCGGTCCATGGAATTCTCCAGGCAAGAATACTGGTCTGGGTTGCCATTCCCTCTGTACATCTGCAAATCTGTTCCTGTTATATCATTCATTTTATTTTTTAGATTTCATATAAACGTGATAATACACAGCATTTGTCTTTCTCTGACTTATTTTACTAAGCAGGTCCATCCGTGGCTCTTCCAAATGGCAAAATTCTATGCTGTTTTATGGCTGGTAATATGCCACTGTGTGTGTGTGTGTGTGTGTTTGTATTCCATACACAGGTCCTTCTGTGACATCATAAGGAAAACCCAAACCAACTTTTTAGACAACCAAATATACATGGCACTTCCTATCCATTCATCTGTTGATGGGCATTTAGGATGCTTCCATATGGCTGCTGTAAACAGTGCTGCTCTGAACACTAGGGCGCACATATCTTCTCAAATTAGTGTTTCCATCACCCTCACATAGGAGTGAAGGAGTGGGATTTGCTGGATCACATGGCAGCTCTATTTTTGGTTTTAAAGGAACCTTCATACTATTCTCCAAAGTGACCGCACCAATTTACATTCCCACCAGTAGTGCGGGAGAGTGTCCTTATCCTCACATCCTCAGTAACATTTGTTATCTGTAGACTTTTTGACGATAACCATTCTAAGGTATGAGGTCATATCTCATTGTAGTCTCGATTAGCATTTCTCTTATAATTCACAATGTTGAGTATCGTTTCCTATGCCTGTTGGCCGTCTGTATGTCTTCTTTGGAAGACCCCAGGGTTGAGGTGCCCAGCATGTGGCTCCAACTCCTAGCTCACCAGGGAAGATCCCCAAGCCTGTGGTGTCCCCTCCAGAAACCCAGGGAGGTCCCCTCCTTTTCTGGGTCCCCACTAGGGGTGCAGCAGGCTCACTTCTCCTCCCTTCCTATGCAACTCCATGTGAAAGTGGCTCAGTCGTGTCCGACTCTGCAACCCCATCCATGGACTGTAGCCTGCCAGGCTCCTCCATCCATGGAATTCTCCAGGAAAGAATACTGGAGTGGGTAGCCTTTCCCTTCTCCAGGGGATCTTCCCAGCCCAGGGATCCAACCCAGGTTTCCCACACTGAAGGCAGACTCTTTACCAGCTGAGCTACCAGGGAAGCCAGTTCCATGTGGATCTTTCTTTATAGCCCTGTTGTAGAAGAGCCCTTCTGCCAGACTCTGGGTTATTGCCAAGGAGCGCTGCTCCACGTGTACTATATTTTTGATGAGTTTGCTGGGGGACGTGAGCTCAGCATCCTCCTCCTCCACCATCTTGATCTCTGGCTACATTAAATATTAATAGTTTATTTCTTTCCAATTCAAGCTATACTTGTCCTTTCCTGATGATAATGTATGTCTGAAAAGCTGTGCATTAATCAGCCATTGTCACTTAAATCATAAGTTCTCTCTCAAAAACCTACTCTGTAATTTCAGACATTGTTCATCTCCAATTTGAAATCCTAATAGTTTAATTTCAAGTCTGTCCAGTCCCACCTCTTAGTCAAATAGCTGATGGTCTGTAAATAAAAATTTAATTGCGCTAGGCTGACTCTCTATTTATTGGATTATTTTTGCCTCAGACTTATTTTTCAGAATTGACAATTAAAAACTAGATCCTCTGCTCCATAAAATTTAAAGGCTACATAGCAGGTTTTCTTGCAAGAACACACACCTTTCTAATGAAACAGAAAGTGAAGTCATTTTTGATGGTCTATGATTCATGCGGAACCTGCTGCAAAACTACTGCTTAATAAAAAACAGCATCACCTCCTTTCCATGTCCCTGTTCGTTTCATGCATTTCTACACTTTGTTTCCCCCTTTTCTAGACCAGGTGCTCTGCGGGGCTTTGTGCACAGCTGCAGCTGGAGGGACTGGTAATTGAGAATAGCTGCTGCCTAAAAAGAAAAAAATCCTGAAGTGGGCACAGCTTCCTCATACTTGTCGTTGCACATATTCTCATGAAGCATTCCTGTTAAATGAAGCCCTGAACAAATATATCCCTATGGTCTTCTTTTTCTTGAAAGGTCACTGTTGGGAAGCAAGTGCTTACGGTTGCTGTGCAAAGCAGGAAAACAGGAAATTTAGCTCTAATGATTCAGGCTGCACAGATTTCTGCCCTCTGCGTAAGCTAGAAACCACTGCACACCAGGCACTCTCTCTTAGCCACCTCCCCCCATTCCTGATATCTCTTAGGACTTTATCTGAACTGAGTTGAGAAAGATCTGAATACATGTAGCAATGTATTTAAAGGGAAGCTTGAGAAATGAACCACATGTTTGGGAAAAGTAGTTTGAATGCGATCATTAAGAATATAAGAAACAATATTTAGGGGAAAATATACACAGTGGAAAATAGCCAAGAGAAAAAAAACATTGCCAAATTGTTTTTTCTTTTCTGAATTTTGAAGTGTGACTCAGCTGGAGGATTCCAGCCATCTGTGTAGTATAAATAGATTTGCAAGGAGATAAGGATCTGGTCTGTGAACTGCTGGGGGTGGAAATGCCCCTAGTTTTCAAATCTGGCTGAGACTGTGGCAGTGCAGGGACACAGGTTGGCTGTCACCATGATAGAGAACATGGAAAGACACCAAAAACAAAGAAAAAATTTAAAGTCAAGGCAAGAGAAGAAGTCTGTCTATGTGTCATACCAAAATCATCCTCCTGTCTCTAAGCCATGTCAGGTGAATGGCTGTCAGCCTTGGCCTCAGAGAAATTCCAGGAGAATAAGAGAGAAAGGTTTTATTTGAGCGGCAAATAAAACACAGAATTTTGCAAAAATCAGGAAGTAAGAAAGAATAAAAAGTGGTAAAAGAAAGAACATTGGTTTTACCACGATCCGGTCCACAGGCATGAAAATGTCTTCCTAAAGCAGTAGAATGTGTTTCCCAAATCAGTAGCCTCAGCATCACCCAAGGATTTGCCAGGAACACAAATTTCCGGTTTCGACTCTAGACCTCGTGAATCAGAAGCACCGAGGCTGGGTCCCAGCAACCCATATGTTAAAACACCCACCCGGTGATTCTGCTGGATGGTGTAGTCTGAGAGTCACGCCTCCAAGCAGGCAGTAGTTCAGTTCAGTTCAGTTGCTCAGTCGTGTCCGACTCTTTGCGACCCCATGAATCGCAGCACGCCAGGCCTCCCTGTTCATCACCATCTCTCAGAGTTCACTCAGACTCACGCCCATCGAGTCCGTGATGCCATCCAGCCATCTCATCCTCTGTCGTCCCCTTCTCCTCCTGCCCCCAATCCCTCCCATCATCAGAGTCTTTCCCAATGAGTCAACTCTTCACATGAGGTCCAAAGTACTGGAGTTTCAGCTTTAGCATCATTCCTTCCAAAGAAATCCCAGGGCTGATCTCCTTCAGAATGGACTGGGTGGATCTCCT